>CM037091.1:103011972-103581716 GCA_020916435.1 Oxytropis ochrocephala | reverse complement strand
TAAGAAAAATTATTCCTGGTTTTGTTAATATATAGTTAATGGTATATCAATTTGCATATAAGGACTTGTTTATCACATTTACAATTTTGTCTATACAATGTTATGTACACATGTTTGTACTCAACAGAAATTATGCAGCAGACTCTCAAATTAGCTTTCCTCTATTGCTAGCTGAAATTCACTGTGTAGTGATAAATGCTCTAAATTTCATATCCACATTTCAGTAAACAATAGAATCCAAATTTGTTCTTCCCTCTATGTTGATAATAACATTGTTAACCTATTATTCTCTGTCAATGTCATTAGACAGTCATAAAAGGTGTTTGTAACTTTTAGGAAGAGCATTGACTGAAGATTAACTAAACGTAGGTGCAAATTGGAACTGATGGGATCTATGAAGCACTGATAGGGGAAATTCTGATATCCATTATGTTTCTAGGTATTGGTTAATTAGATAAGATGTCATAGAAATTCTTTTCTAATTATGTGCCACAGATTTCAAGCACTAGGATTAAAATTCATCCGAGCAAATGGGAGAATATTAGGGCAGGCATAACCATTTAAAGACGATCAATCATATAATTGATTCATTTTTTAATAATTTAGAAGTAGATACAGCAGGCACACACAAAACTCCAGTGAAAACTAACATAAGACTCTGAAATGTCGTGGACGTAATAATCAGCTTTAGCCTTACTCAAACAATCTAGCGCAAACCCACATTTCAGGACTATTGAATTAATTTATGGTTGTTAGCTAAAGAGTATGTACATTGTATAATGTTTCTTACACATTGGAGTATAGTAGCATCACAAGTTTTATACAAAATATATTGTTGTATCATACTATCATGTATGGCAAGACCCAGGACCTAACTAGTGACCACTGATTGATCATTGGATTTTAGGACTAACCGGACACACTGAAATGGTTTTGTTGATATAGGTGAATGAAAGGTGATTCTCTACAGCCCGCACAATCTTCACTTGCACGCATTTTGTTGCTCATCCAATAGCCAGGTTCAGCCTTTTCTCGCCCCCCTTCACATTATGTCTGGTCTCATAATGAAATCAAAATGGATTCAAAACAGTCACTGCTCAATATCACGCGTTTTTATTGTGTTGCGCGAATGATAACATGTTTTGTTGGCAGATTTGATAAGTCAGCTGGAATGGCAGGAGGTGGTAGAATCCAGCTGAAGACGTGGCAGCAGGCGGCAGTGGCATTGGGTTCAGCAGTGGGGGCATTGTTGGACCCGCTGAAGAGCGGATTTGATAAGCGGCTCTCGCGAAACAACTGGAAAGCCTGCCTTTGAGAGGGTTCTTTCAAAGGATGAAAAGTTGCCCTGAAGGAAGGGTCAGTATTAATGCTTTCTTCTTCCCTTATTCCCCCTTTTGGTTATTTTCATATTCATTTTTTAATAGAGATGTTCTCCTTGCTCATCGTGTTTTGAAACTATCTTCTTGTTATTGTTGAATGTTGGGTTCCTTTTGTTTTGGACTGCAACTCGATCACGACTTATGCATTTTAGTTGAATAGCTTGTCATTGTTGTCTTCCATGGCCTCATTTATTCCCTGCATTTGGGGTTTCAAAATTTGGACAAAATCATGTCAATAATAGCGTGTTTGGGAGACAGATTTGTTGGGTGAGCAAAGACAATAATGCTCTTAAAATTTGCCTGAATGCATGAATTTCAGGAGTTGAAATTTCAATAATCCAAATTCTCTCTAACTTGTAGGATGGAGTCCTTGCCCTTTATCGGGATGACTGCCGAAGTGCTGTAGTGACTATGACCTATATGATTTTATAATTTAGTTTTTGCATTACTTAGTGGCCTTTTCATATCAAACGGGTTATATAGTTGTTGCTAAACAATGATTCTCATTGCTATCACTGAATAATTGGCATTCTTTTACTTTACTGGCCAAGAGAAAAAGCATTTCTGTTAAGATGTATGTTATCTCACAGCAAAGACCAATGCATTTTATTTCATATCCTTGTTTGATAGGCAGTACTGTTGGAGCGCCCTCAGAGTTGTATCTGCAAATGTAGGACATGCTTGGGACCTGCCAGAAAAACACATTTGGTGCTGCCTATGCTACAGATTTATAGGATCAGGAACTTCTCACCAGATGATCGACCTCCTGTGAGGTTCATGGACACAGATGAGCTAGCTTATGTTTGCCATGCGAGCCTGCGTGAAATCCATGACTTTTGGCATACCCTTTTGACCTCCTACTAACTCTGATTGGGGAGTCAGCACTTAAAGTAATTGAGTTTCAGCAGATGTACCTTCCTATGTGCATGCTGTCTGTTGTAGGGGGCACAGCAAGATTCAGCGGAAAGCAGAGAAAATTGCTTTATCAGCACTACTTCCTTGGGCCATTCGTTGGCACGCATGTGCACAGATCTCATGTGCATATACTATGGCGACATTTTCAAGAAGATTTAGAAGATGTTCGTGCAGAAAACTGGGAATTGTTCCGGCCCTGCTATTCCTTGACTGCATGTATTCGGGCTAATAAGTTGTATTTAGTTTTTGGGTGATAGCTATGCTATTGCTAGAGTGGTGCAATATATTTACTTTTTCTCTTATATATTTACCAGTGACGTAGTTTTGTAAAGGCTGGAATGATCGAAAAATATATTTACGTTGCAGTTAATGTATTGCATAAACCAAGCTTTGCACTTTGGATTATGTGCAAAAATTAATATCATGATTTGTTTTCTTTTCTTTTTTTGTGTCGTGAAAGATCTCGTAGAATTGGAAAAACAGATTACTATCTTCATTTTGATGATTGCCAGAAAGATGAAGATAGTAATCTGTTTTTCCAAGTTTTTTATCAGGATTATTTTTCATTTTATATGTATGATGTGGGTAGACCATGCTAGACCATGAGAGAGTTGTACATGATGCTTGGAATCTTCCTGATGAATTTCCTAGCAAGCTTGTTCCAACTCAGGAAGCTCTTAAGGTGTGGAATAAGAACACCTTTGGTCATATTTTTTGAAAAAAAGAGGAAGCTTCAAAGACAATTACATCAGGTTGAGAAAATTATTGCTAGAGGTTGGAATCAATTTTGCTTCGGATAGGAGGAAAGAAATTTGGATTCAGTATGAGGAAATTCTTTCTAAAGAGAAATTTTTGGTACCAAAAGTCTAGATCCAAGTGGCTGGAGTTTGGAGATAAAAACACTAGATATTTCCATGGTATTACTACTGTCAGGAGGAGGAGAAACCATATTAAATCTCTCATGAATGATGAAGGGGTTTGGATTGAGAACCAGGAGGATTTGGAACATAATGCTACTAATTATTTCCAAAATCTCTTTACTGCTCAAGAGGAGGTTAACTTTGGTCATATGCATGACAATTTTCCTGAATTGGATTCTGCCACTTTAAACTTTCTTGATAGGGATATTTCTAAGGTTTTTACCACCCAATCACATATACCCCCACCCAAATTGAAAATCCCAAATGCCTCTTGCAGAAAACGTTTTTTTAAAAATTTTTAGCTAATCGTATATACACCATGGGTATATATACGATTTATTTTTGCCCATCGATATACACCCCCACAGCGTATATACGATTAAGCACACCCTTACATGTAATCGTATATACGCCTGGAGGGGTGTATATACGATGTGGCAAAAACAGATTCGTATATATACCCCGGTATATATACGATCCCTATGTATATTTTTAATTTTAAGTCAAATAAAAATTAATTAAATTCAGAAAAAATAGGTTTTGTGTGTAGTTCGTTAAAAGCGCGGTGATGTTATACATCCAACGAATAATTTAGGCTAAAAAATCGGGTTTTGGGCAACATACTTGATCGTAATGAAACCACATGATTCATTAAATCCGAAAAAAATCAAGAATCAAGACTTCTGCAGAAGGAACTTACGAGATTTATGACGCCTCAAAATCCCAAATTCCATCGCTTATATTTTTACGATTTCTTTTAATTTTTCATAGTCTCCAAAAATCTAAAAAAATTTGTATAGCCTTATTTTGGTTTTGTTAGATTTTTAGTGGTGTTTTTATAATTTTTAGGGTAGTTTTGACTATTTACTTGAATTTTTAGTAGTCTTTTAGGAATAAAAATTAAAACAAATTATTAAAAAAAAAAAACCCATCGTATATACCCTTTGAGTATGTATATACGATTGGACATAAATAGCCATCGTATATACGTGACTCAAAGGGATATATACGATTTATTTATTTTTTTAAAAATTAATTTTCAAATTGGATTTTGTGGGATTTAAAATTGGGTGGGGTATAGAAAACACAAGCCTATTTCTAATGATGAGATTTTTATTAGTGCTTTTTTTTTTTTGGACCCCACCCCATCCCCTCCCACCCCCACCCAATACCAAAACCCCAAAATGCCCTTTGAAACTTAATTTTTTAAAAAAAAAATCGTATATATCCCTTTGTAATACGATATATCGATAGCTATTTTGTCCAATCGTATATACGTACTCAAAGGGAGTATATATCGGATGCACTTTTTATTTTTTAATAATTTGTTTTAATTTTTATTACTAAAAGGCTACTAAAAATTCGTTAAATAGTCAAAACTACTCCAAAAATTATAAAAACACCACTAAAAATCTAACAAAACCAAAATAGCTATACAAATTTTTTTAGATTTTTTGGAGACTATGAAAAATTAAAAAAATCGTAAAAAATAGTAAACGATGGAATTTGGGATTTTGAGGCACAGTAGTCCGTAAAAGAAGTCTCTTCTAGGGGTGTCTTGATTCTTGATTTTTTCTGATTTAATGGTTGTGGTTTCATTACGATTGAGTATGTTGCCTTAAAAACCGATTTTTTTAGCCTAAATTATTCGATTCGACGTATAACATCGCCACATTTTAACGAACTACACACAAAACCTATTTTCGAGACTTATATAATTTTTATTTGACTTAAAAATTTTAAAAAATACAATGGGGTCGATATACACTGAGGGGGTATATATACGACCTATTTTTAGGCATCGATATATACACCTCCCGAGGCGTATATATCGACATGGTGAGATTTTCCAATCAGATATACGTCTTGTGGTGTGTATATACGATGCTAGATAAATGCATAAGGTCGTATATATACCCCCTGAGTGTATATACGATTCGTCAAAAATTTGTAAAAATACGTTTTGGAAAAGAAGATTTTGAGGTTTTGGTGTGGGTGGGGGTTTATGGGGATGGGGTAAAGTACAAAAAAACTTTTTATTATTATCAAGAGTTTTGGTCCTTTTAAAACTCTTGGGCTGATGGTTTTCAAGCAATCTGTTTCCAAAGCGTTTCTTTTCCCACGCCCCTCCTACTCAAAACACACCCCATAAAGGTGTGAACGCACCAAAGACCGCAAAGGCGTCTTTTTCAAGAATTTTCACGTGTTCGAACGCGGACCGAATGAGTTCGAATGACATCGCTCGAGTGTGTTAAATTTTGACTTAACACTCTCTTGGCGTTTTTCACCGTTCGCATTTAATTTGTTCGAACCCGTTCAGCTCGAACGACATCGTTCAGTGTGTTAAATATTGACTTGACACTTCTTGTGCGTAATTTCACCTGTTCAACGAGGTCTCGAACGTGTTCGAACAAGGTCGTTCGAACGATCGTTAAACACGCCCTCACAAAGATTTCACGCGAGGTTATTTTTGGAATAAAATTTGTTAGGGAGTGTGAAAGAAGTAGGAGGGGTGTGGAAAAGCATTTCCAAAGCCAATGGAATCTTATTGGTCCTTCTTTTTGTAACCTTATACGGTAGATTTTTGATTGTCAGGCAGAAAGTTCTTGATTTGAATAAAACTTTTATCACTCTTATCCCTAAGATTGATATGGTGACCTCTATGAAGCACTTTAGACCTATTGGTCTTTGTAATGTTTCTTGCAAGACAATTACTAAGATTGTCTCTACTAGACTAAAAGAATCTCTCAATCATTTGGTCGGTCCTGCTCAATGTGCCTTTGTTCCTAGAAGACATGGTCAAGACAACATCATAGTTGTTCAGGAAATTTTCCATTCCATGAGAACCAAAAAAGGAGCTAAAGGTTGGATGCAATTAAAATTGATTTGGAGAAAGCTTATGATAGACTTTCTTGGGAATTTATAATTGATACTCTGAAGGTTATTGGTCTTCCAGAGAAACTCATAAACCTTATCTGGCACTGCATATCTTCTCCAAAGTTGAGGATTCTTTAGAATGGAGAAGCTCTTGATGAGTTTGCTCCTTCTAGGGGAATAAGACAAGGAGATCCTATTTCTCCTTATCTTTTGTCTTATGTCTTGAAAGACTTTTCCACCTAATTGAGTTTGAGATTAGGAATGGTAATTGGTCCCCTATCAAGATCTCTCCTAGATGCCCTGCTATTTCTCACCTAGCCTTTGTTGATGATTTGCTCCTTTTTTCTGAAGCTACAGTTGAGCAAGTTGAGGTGATCCATAAGGTTCTTAACACCTTTTGCCATGCCTCTGGATAGCGTTTGGCGCGACTTTGTCTTCAACGACAAATCCTCCAATTTCACTTCTATTCTGCATCAGGCTAAAAAATTGGTCTGCAAGAATAAGAATTTGTATCGCAATTTGAACCCCTCTTTGCATAATTGCTCCGGTCTGTCTCCAACTTGCTGGGTTCCTCCTCCGATGGATTTTATCAACATTTTTGTGGATGCATCAATCAAGGATGCTGGTTTTAATTCTGGTTGTGGTGGTGTGGTGAGAGATCATCGCGGTGATTTCGTATTCACGTTCACTCAGAAGCTGTTTCCGTGCTCTGTTCTTCATGGGGAGCTGATGGCCATTTTCTATGGTATTTCGGTTGCTGTGAGAAGAGGTAACAAGAGGTTGATCATTTGTTCTGATTCTCTTGAAGCAATTAAGCTTTTGAGGGCTGGTACAACAACTCAACACTCTCTCTCTCTCTTATTGAAGATATCAAGTCTATGGTTAATGCTTGCATTTGTATCAAGTGGTCCAAAGTTCCTAGGGAAGTCAATAAAGTGGCTAATGTGTTAGCTAAACACAGTCTTATTTCATCTTGTAATTTTGAATTTTACAACACTACCCCTAATTTCATTCCCGGTTGTCTCCTTGAGGATAAAATGGGGAAGTGTTTGTGTAGTTTGTTTCTTGGGGGAGTTCCCCTTTTTTCTCACCAAAAAAAAAAGATAATAAGCAAAATTTCTTTTGGCCTATAAGATTAAACTGGTGATGTGGCTTACGCATCCTTCCCTCGAGGACAAAAGACCCTATCCCTGACAGTAGGGGTTGCGCCATAGACTATCTCTTTGGCTCAGAGGTCGACTGAGCTGCTTCGGCTTTGTGTACCGTACATGACAAATTTTGTTAACATTTTTCCAAAATAAATGACTGTTTCTTGCCTTCACCTGAATCTGGCCTCATGACATGGATCAATGATAAATGATAATGAAACGTGTTCAATATTAGTAAGTAGCCAAATAATTGTTTATTATATTTTATTTGTGAATCAGCCAACCAGTATTCAAGGATTACAACATGATTGAAGATCTCGTCCACTTCAGAGCCAATGAGAGAACAAAAATTCGTGTTATATGGACTAATTGCCGGGGAAAAACAACCTCTTTTTTGGGGACAGACCGGGTTGGAGCGGCAATATATTTACATTTTGCAAATAAGGAAACGGAGGCCAATAACAAAATTGCTACCAAACTCAAATCGGACCCTTCCTCAGCTCAGAAAATCCGCAATGATGAGAGGGAGAAATGAAACTTGAAAATTCCAGGGTCCAAACTGCAATCAGTCCCGCGGTATCCTTCTTCCCCTAAAGCTCCCTAGTACATAAATTCAAAACAAATAATTAAGGCAAGAGGTGAATAAGGCTGATGAAATGGGTCTTCAAACATTGAATATGAATTATGAAAGAACAGAATTCAGGACCTAACTTTGAAGCATAAAATTATTGCCATCCTATCTCTAATGAGATACTAGATGCTATTGTCACACGGCTCACCAGTCATGGCATTCGCCAAAACATCATTTATCTATTCCTTCATATCTTTTCCTCCCTCAGTCCCATAATTAATAACCGTCGTGTTAGGTTATAACACAGACTAGTAAATAACTTCAAATGAAATGAATGATACTCATTCTTAATTTGAGTAACGCAGGAAAAAAGTAATGAATATTACATTGAAAACCTAACATGACACTTATTTTGGACTTTTTTTTTTTGCAAATATGTAACACTTATAATGGAATTCATATAGGTCAACCCAAAGCTCCATATATTTATTTTTGTAAATGCTTTATTAAATAGAAATTAACTAGAGAGAGAGAGAATACCAACTTTCACTAGAATTTGTCCTTTTCAATTCATGCCATTTTAGGGATTCACTATAGGGCCAGAAAGTCAATCTCATCTGAGCTTTCCCATATATCAAACCATCTTGTCCTTCCTCGTTGCCACTACCCTGATCGCTATTGTAGCTGCTTTCAGATGTACTCATAAAAATTGATCCATCTGATGTGTGGCTGCTCAGTGATGACACACTTATGTCATTATTCATATCAGCATCAAACGTCTCGATGTAACTGCGACAATCCAAAAACATAAAATTGGCCACTTTTAGAATGAATTTTTCCAAAAGAAATCCCTCCACCTGTCCACCACAACACACCAAAATACTCTAATCGAAAAAATATCTAACCTTCCTTCGGATGGATATTCAGCCACCAATCGCATATCAGGCCTTGCTTCCAAAACCTGCTTTATAGGCATAATACTGCAACAAATAACCCCAAATATGTGTAATTCAATCAGAATCGTAGCATTAGTCATACAGAAAACTGAAGTGTCACATCCATAAATGATAATTATTACCTAGAGTTGTAGCACCTGTGGTACCAGTCAGACTCAGATGCTAAGCCTTCCCTATTGGATATGTCCTGTTTAATGGTACGAGTGGGAACTAAAATCAAATTTGAGATTCGAGAAGAAACTTCACTCTTATTTTTAGCAATGTACTCCCTCCGTCCCACTTTGTTTGCAGTTTAAGGTTTTGGCACACCCTTTAAGAAAAATGATTAGAAGTCTAGATTCTTTAAAAAGTGTTGTCTAATTTACCATTTAACCCTTTATCTCTCTACCCAGATAAATGTGAATCTTTTATTGAAGGTAAAAAGTTGTCATAATTAATAGGGGTATAAGTGTAAAAGAACATAAAAGTTTCATTGAAATCTAAAACAACAATCAATTTGGGACAAATTGATTTTGCTAAAACAACAAACAATTTGGGACGGAGGGAGTAGCATATATTTCCATGTACTCACAAGATGTATAAGCAATCTGAAATCTCCAGCAAGAATTGCTGTAAAAAACCTAGCAACTTCCATCTGCAAATTAAGTATTAGCATGTCAGAGGTAGTAGATTGGAAATAAGGAAACTAGAAATGTACTGTATTGTAGAGGTGTCAATTTGGCCCTAAGCCCCAAGCCCAGCCCCATTGGCCCCCTAGTAAGCCCTATAAAATTTTAGCCCCTACTAATGGGGCTTTTAGCCCCAGCCCACACTTTTAAAAATTTTAGTGGGTTAGGGCCAGGGCTTTGAAGGTTGGCCCCAACTTTTCTTGGCTCATTTTTTTCCCACCTCCCACTTTCATTCTTTCACCTCTCCTCCCTCTTCACCCTCACTATCACCACCACCTCCTTCTCCTCTCACCACCATCACCACGACCATCACCACCACCACCACCGCCACAACCTCATTTTCTCTCTCACAACTATCACCACCAACTCATTTTACCTCTCACCACCACCACCTTCCACTGACCACCACTACCTCTTTCTCCTCTTACCACCACCACCAGCAGGGACGGAGCTACACATACATGTGCAGTGGCTCCAGCCACCCCTGATCTAAAATAATTTTTTTACTAGATAGGCATATTTGAATACAGAAAGATAAAAGACAATTAATATGTATAATTCTTCTCTTACACTTCGATTCCAACATGACATAATTAATTATTAATATAGTAGAGACGACACGTTAGTAATGCGTTTCTTGAATATGGTATGTTTTTTTCGTTACACTTGAATAGGATAAATTGTAAAAAAAACTTTTATCAGACGATAAATATAAGGGATAAATTTAAGAGATAATCAATAATTGATTTATTTTTTGAAATAAACAATTGATTTACATCACCTAATAAAAAGAAAAAATAATTGATGCAAGACAATATTCTTCACCTCATAATAGTTATGAATATGGATTCAATAAAGATAAAATTTAACAAATTTGACTAAAACTACTGCAATAATCACATATCCAAATCCATTTAAAAGATACAAGGCAACAAAGAATTAAGGTTGTATATATATATATGTGTGTGTGTGTGTGTGTGTGTGTGTGTGTGTGTTGTTGAATTTAGGATTAGGTGTAGCACTTTGCTGCTTGTGTTATGATAGGGACTTGGGTATTATGGGGTGCTCAAGTCCCACATCGGGTAGTATGGGATGCTCGGTGGAGTATTTAAGTGGCTTGGTTCTCTCCCTTGATAGCTAGCTTTAAGGGAGGGTTCCCAAGTGCTTAGATACTTATCATGTTACTGAAAGTTCAGTGTGTATTCGATTGTAAATTATTTCCGTGACATGCAAGAGAAACATTATGTTCTAATTGATTATTAATGAAAATATGTAATTAAGGTAAAAACATAGATGAAATACATATGGGAATGGAGAAAATTTGTCATATTTATAAGAAGAACAGTTGAATGATATGCAAACACATTAGAGGAGAAAGAGGTAGTGGTGGTGAGTGGGAGGATTGTTAGTGATGCCATTGAGACAATTATGCAACTATACCTAAAAAGAAATTTCTAAGTTTTTTTATAAAAGGTTCATGGGCTGGACAAGGCCCACAAAGTTGGGTGGGCCATTCTCCATTTTTGTTGAAAAAAAAAGAATTCAGGGCCTACCGGCTGGGTTGGGCCCACATGGGCTTTGGGGCCTATGTGGGCCTTAGGATAGTGGGCTTTATGCCCACAGGGCCTTTTGGCCCTAGGGCCACCTGGGCTGGCCCACATGGGCCAAATTGACAGCTCTACTGTATTATAAACCCACCTCTTTGAGATGCATGCAATCCCTTAAAATTAAGACCTCAAGCAAATTTCCACCATTGCAGCCTCCAAGGTTCCTGACAAATAAAGGCTTTCAGTTTCTCAAAGAAACAATCTCAAGAGATGGATAGAATCTGAAAGGTTCTTGTAAAGTCTAGTAAGAAACAACTTACCTTAAGAAATTTCCTGTGATTGAATAGGATGTTGAAAAGTCAACATATTTAAGTTTCCGAAATCCCTGCAAATGCAGTGAAATTAGTAAACCTGGAAATATGGGGATCTACTTTTACTTTGACAAAAAGAGAATTAGGAAACTGCCAACTAATTTAACACACACACACACACACACACACACACACACACACACATAAATATACACACCAAAGTTCAAAACAGAATCCACCGCTTCAAATACCATATTAGTAGAATATCGAGAAGATAAATCTTCCTCCACCTTACCTTAATAGACAGTTTGGTTCAAATGGAAAAAAGAAAAAGAAAAATAAAAGTAAATTACTATTATATCCTTCCAGAAGGTGAAGGAAAGGAAATAGAAGGAAAAAAAACTTCACAGATGTTACTTGAATTGATGTGAAGAAACTCTATAACTAAGGCATGCACAACATTTAAGTGAAGAAACATGATATGATGTTGCCAATAGAGGATTGCGGGGATAGTTTTGAAATTCAAAAAACAAATGAAGGATATTAGTCAAGTCAGTCCACAAATTATAAAGCCATTTTACCTCCCTCCCAAGTCTGCCCAGTTTCAGAAGGGGGCAAAAATAGAATGGTGGGGATTTTATTTTACCCCCCTCATTTTCCTTACCCGCTTCCTTTTCCATTCTGCCTCCTTGGTGAGGCAATTCATTGGAGACAGGTGTCTACCATTGCAAAATAAATAAATATTGAGACAAAATGAATTTGCATACCAGCTATTGAAAATTGAAAAGAAAAGGTAGATTTAAACTCATATCACTGTATAACTATGAAACATATCCATACTCTATCACACTCCATGGAAGTGTGCTAGTTTTGAGCCGCAAAGGTACACCTAAACGCTTCTTCAATTTGAGCCCAAAATAGTTTTGGGCATAAAAAGTGCAAAGACAGCATAAAAAACCACATCGAGTGCATGCATAACTTGCTTGACTTGAATATTTATTCCATTTATAACTCTCCTCCCTTTCCCCCACAGATGCCTCAACATAAAATGCAGAAACTAAACATTATATATTGAGGGAAACACATCTTTTATTGAATAAGCTTAAAAGAAAAATTCCCATGACTGACAAGAGACCACAATAGTTACTCAATCTCCAAAGGATGCACAATTAGAAAAAAGTTGGAAATGAGAATTTGAAACAATGAACATCAATACTTTACCGAAAACATACCTTAACCAGTATACGAACTTTACAATCATGTAACTTAAACCCTCGAAGAGATAAAGAAGTTAGATTAGGACAATTGTTTACGAGCTCAGAACAGGTTTATGTTTTCAAGCTGTCATCTCTACCTGATAATTGAAAAGAGATAAGCAGCAATATAAAGAGCCCCAAAGGAAAATTATAGCTGAGAAAACGATTTACCTGTTTTAGAAGACTCGAAAAACAAACGCTCAATCAAGTGGCAGTTTGTACTTACTGACATTAATGTTTGCCGCAGTTCAACATGGCTAGCAGTTAAAAAGAACTACCATCAATAAATACATCTTACAAAAACCTTTGTCTAACAAAATGAATTAGTGAACTTATGTAAGAAAGGAATACAGGTACACATTAAATGCTTGAAAACAATAAGCACATGTTGCAAATGAATCTAAAAAAGAAAAAAAAGTAGAAGTGTACTTTTTTAATAAAAATATGTTTATACAGTATATCTACATTAAAAGTAACAAGAAAAAATCGCAATATAACCAACCATAAGCCCATAACTGTGGTAATGACTTGCATCATAAAGAACTCCCAGCCTAACTATGCAAGATAGATTTTAATATCTCCAGATCACAAGAAAGTAAACTCATCATAAAGAAAAAGTTCTACTTTCATTTTTAAAATGTTTAACCAGAGACATTCTCATATGCAAAAACCATTACCATGAGAAAATGTTTATAACGAAAACAAGGGAAAGAATAAGATTTTAAGGAAAGAAGCTTACAGCCCAACAATTTCCAGATCAAGGAGAGAAGGGCATGCTGACAATGCACAACCAAGGGATGTATTATCCATTCTCTCAATGTTGTACAAGTGCAACTTTCTCAAAAGAGGCCTACAAAAAAAATGTAAGAGCCCATTCAAAATAAAAACTGAAAAGTGCTGAATAGGAAAGTCCAAAAGAAACATACCCTGGAGCAGCACCATCCCCACTTAAGGGGCTTAAACAGCATCTTGTAAGGATGGATGATTCTCTCCCCTGACGAGATCTCTTATCATTCCATGAAAAATTAGACACCTCTACGATAGCTTTTCTCACAGTACAAGCCAATGATTGACAAGATCCGGGTGAGGTAGTAGCACCAGGAACAACACCAAGCTTAAGAGACCTTATTAAAAGAATTAAAATGGATTAATGTCAGGAAATAATGAAACAAAAACACACAGGAAGTGTAATGCATGCCAAGACGTTAACACAAATTAAAATGGAAGATCGCTCATCCTTTCCGGATTGAAAAAGCTAACAAAGTTTACACGATCAAGTACATTTAAACTAAGAAACTAATTATGCATAAATCGTTATGCAGCTAAATATATTTTTGTTACAGTTTTATGAGCAAAGGCGAACTAAAGTAAGGAAATGATCAGCTTGATAGATGGTGATTTACTTTAATACTGTTACTAATTATACCCCAAAATCATCAGCTGCGCGAGCAGTCAACTGTTCCATGGGAACAACAAATAAAGCATAGAAAAGAAAAAGGATCATCGAGACCCAAAATTTCATACCTTAGAGCCTTTCCAGCTCGCTGAATCATGGTGGCAACTACTGCATTGTTAACCTTGGGAACAAGTGTTGTCAAATCAAGATTAGTATAACACAGAGGATCTTTAGCACATTTGCTAAAAACGAACAAGTAGCTGATGCATAGCAAAGGCTCTGTGTATCAAGCATCGAGAACACCTGTACACCACGAATAAACAGAATCAGTATCTAGAAATTTCACTTCCTAGCAGAAAACAAGTTCAAAACCCAACAAATTGTTTCCATCCACTCAGCACCATCAAATTCAAACAAGCACAATCATCGTTTGGCAACTACAATGCAACCATAAACACCTGATTTTTACAGCATCCATGTGAATCAGACACTAAGAAAAACTTGTATTCATCCAATTATATTTATCAAAAAATCAACACAATTAATAAACACACGGATTGAAGATATCTAAGTGAAAAAGTAAATCAAGAGCGTAGAAGGTAAAAACGGTGCAACATAAATCGAGAAATCAACAAATAAAAATAAATAAATAAATAAAAAGAGATATGGTAAGGTAGCGTAAAATTGAAAAATGATAGAATCGATACCTTGATGGTGAGGTCAGGAGGAGAGGCCAAACGAGGGAATTGTGGTTGGAAGCGCGTTTGCGAGAGGAGTGATTGGCGGCATGGAGAAGGAGAGAACCCATTTTGAGAGCGCGATCGATGAGATCGGAGTCAGCAGGCATCGATTGGAGAAGTTTCTCGAAGGATAGATCGAGGAGAGAGAAGGAAGCTCGGAGAGGAGAGAAATTCATCTAGGAGATTCTCCACCCCTAATCTAGGGTTTTGCGATGGACACGGTCGCTTCGCCATTGACGACGACGATGACGGAGTCATCACTTCCACAACTGTATCATCCATTCCATACCACATCATCAATCTATGAGAATATCATCATATATGATGATTGATAGATAGATAGATATCGCTTTTTCACACTCACTCACTTCCATCACACACTAAGTTAACAGAATAATTTTATTTTATTATTATTGTTGTTACTGGAAGGGAAAAGTAAAGGAAAAATGTTGAAATAAAATGTGAAATTCAATAGAAGCCACACACACGCCCTCTCATCTCTCTTTCTGTGCCTCTCTCTGACTCTGTGATGCCTTCAGTGCCGGTGCTTGTCTTCGTGGCGCCACGTGTATCATCATATGGCTGACGTGCCTCCACGTTTTCAATTCCCATTACTGAGTTCACTGTAGCTTTCCGATTCTCTTTTCATCTTTCTCTTATTACTATCTTTTTTGTCTGTTTGTTTGTTTTGTTATTACTCTTACTCTATCACACACACAATAGAAATTACTAATTTAGATTAGATGAATTTTATTTGGAAAAAGTAGGGTTCATTCTAAAATAAAACAGACTTTCTCTTTTTTGGTATAAAACAGACTTTCTTTAATTACTGCTTTCTAAGCCTGTGGCGATTTCGGTTGAAGGAAAAAGAATCTCTACTTTATAGCATTTTCTTTGTCGGATTATTTACTTTTGTATCGTCATTCAACATAACACGAATTAAGTCCAATTTGTTTAATGATGACCAATCAAAATAATTCTTTTTTATGCGTTCCTCATTAAACAATGGCAAGTGGAGATTCTTTTAATCTAACTGTGTGCGTGGAGATTCTTAGAGAGTGAAGAAAATATTTTGACTACAGACAAGTTCAAAACTGTTCAAAGACCAAGATAACTTGAACGATGTCAATTAACAAAAATAAAGAAAACCAGCAAAGACATAAGTTATTAAGGAATTCTATAATAATAATTATTACTAAAATGGTAAATACAACAATTTAATTAGTGACGGGTCTTGACAAACTATTAATAAATCCAAAAAAGAAAATGTTTCACTATTTATTTATTTATTTGGTTTGGTAGTTAATTTTACACTATTTTCTCTAGGACATGTGGAAAAGGAACAATGATGGTGGTTTGTCCTTAGAAAAGAAACACCAATGTCGTCAAAATCAAGTGTAATTAAACTCATAATGCATAGGTGAACTCAACTTATATGAATTTGCCTAATAGTAATTAAAAGTAATTAATACACGTGATAAATTTAATTATAATACCATCAATGCACTAATAATTTAAAATTTCAACTTCATAATAAATCATAATAAACCAAAACAAAAATCAAATTCGAGTTTAGGCAGAAATTGTCCACATGCGATCTTACCAGGATTAGAGCCCTGAAAGGCACTTAACTGACACTGGCCATAGCAAAAGCTAACACTGTGACTAGCTTAATACGAGGGGGGAGGGGTTGAGCTACTGAACGAGAATAAAGGGAGGCATAGACAATATCAGAAGCAGAATTTTAAACATTTCTCCACTTTCAAGATGCATTCCTTTTATACAAGCACTCGGTGAGAAACAGAAACAGAAACAGAAACAGACTGTATCTAGTAGCAATTGAAAATAAATTATCACATAATTGATGACATCGTTTCAGGGAGAATAGAACACGAATGGCTAGCTCTCTCTAGAAGCAGGCATGATCTTAAGCCTCCTCAGATCCCTGATTGACCCCACTAAATCTCTCTTCCGCAAGAAGTGACTGCAAATCACTACCATTTGCCAAACTGTTGAATTCAACTGCTTTAGATGGCAGTGCAGGGTAACGCCGTTGGCAAAATGTCATTAATCTCTTTACCGATTGCAGGTACTTACGAGTTGTCTCATCATTCATGATATGAGCAACACTATTAGTGTAGATCTTTTCACGGGCAGATCTTTCGTGGATACCAACCATAGTGACACCAATTGGCCAGGGAGCATTCCCGATGGCCAGCCTGATATAATGATCCATTGCAGCCAGGTAATCTCGCCTCATACAGCAGTCAACCATCAACATTAGTGCCTGTCGAATGTCATCAGGGAGAACCTGCAAAATAGCATGCACCACATCCACTTTATTTGTTAACAATTCTTCAGGTAACATGCGACACTGACCGACAAATTGCATATCAACAATAAAATTTTATGCAGGAATGTGAAGGATCCTATCAGAATGAAACTCCAAAAGGATCATTTGCTTCTCACTATATGAACACAAGATTAATCACTTAACGGTAAGGAAATCAAAGGAATAAATAAACATTTAGTCAATCCACACAAAATAGAACAAAATTAAGATTGACAGAAAGTGGTGCTAAGTCTAGTGACAACAAACAATAGATTTGGAATATTTGCACATATCAGCACATCTAGTATGACGGGAAACCAGGCTCTTGGTGGAGAAAAAATTACCATGCAGAAAGACAGATAACTCTATCTAGAGCACGCCTATCATTGCTACATTTGGATGCTATACTTGTAGTGCTAGTGAGTACAATACAACATTGGCTCTTAAAAAATTCAATCAAAATGAGTTGGAAAATGCAACTCATTTTAGCAGCGCAGACTATATCATTGGTGCTAACAGTTTGAGCACCATTTACAAAGGTAAGTTGGATTGGGTTTGGGTGGGATAGTTCAAATTTCAGCGGGAGAGTCATGTTGCTCGCAGCAACAGGTTTCCCTTTTCTTTCTAAAACCAAGCATTCCACTTTTTAATAACTTTGAAAGGGGGCACTAAGAAGGGACAACTCCACTAGAAAAGGGACTAATATGAACCTTGAGAGACCCGCACCACAAAAGCAGAGGAAGATCCCAAGGACATATATCTATAATCCCCACATTAAAATTGATAGAACCCCAAAACAATTGAGTAACTAACAGAATAAAAGAGATGAAAGAATAGAAATATGATATTGATTGTGGAAATGACCAGAATTGCTCTTACAAGGATGAACCAGAGCCCTAGGCTCCTAACCAAAGAAAGAACTCTCCTATTACACAAAATGCCAAATATGTGGATATGCCCCTCTCCTCCTAACTGACCCTATATAAAAGCTGTTTTTATGTGACTGGAGTTATGGAATCAAACTCTAGCAAATGCAGGGTAAGGCTGCACACAGCCCACTATGCAGGGGCTCTAAAACAGAGTTTCCAATCTGCAATTCCCCCTTTTCAAAGACATGTTACAACAGTCTCACTCAAAATTAGGTACCCTGTATTTCCAACCGAAATACATCATAGCTATATGGATGCAAATGCAATGAAGCTAGAAAGATTGAAATTGGGAAAAGCTTTTAAGAAAATGATAGTGCAATTGTGCAAAGTCATACACGTCCTAACTCCTAAGCTCCTACTGAAATTCACCAGCTTTCAAAATTCACCGTAAAACCCATAATATCACTCTTGCAAGCATCTAGGTTCCATACATTCTGATAACATAATGACAACAATTAACTTTTCCATATCTCCTGATTCAATTTCTTTTAGCCTCAGTATGCTCCTATCCCACCGAACAGTTAACATTCAAACGAATGGTAGTTTGTGTCCAATCACATTCTCAGGTGAATAGCACTAGCATGTAATTTTTTACCATTAAACTAACACCAATTACAATGAAGGTAGGTTGCCAAAATGCACAAATAATCAATACGCAGGAACAGAGGAAAATTGAACGAAAGAATAAAACTCACCTTCTTCCTACAAAACTTAAACAGAGGGTTCAAGTAACGCGCGCACTGCTTGAACGTGGCAACCATGGACTTCCCTTTAGCCGTTCGCTTCCCCCCCTCAGGCATCTCACGCAATTCCTGTTTCCACTCATTCAGCAGCTTCTTGAAAAACACTAAAATCTTATCTTCATCGCACAATTCCTCAAAATTCGCCTTCATCCTTTTCAAATCCTTGTCCTTATCGACGTCGCTAGATTCACCACAATCGCTTAAGTCATCATCCCCGGCGCCTCCTTCTCCATCCTCAGTGGCACCATCATCAGCCTTAGGCCTCTTCCTCTCGCTCATCATCCCCGTCTTTTGACGTTTCCTCAACTCTGCAATATCGCGCAAGAAATCATTGGTCTGTCCTCCGTCATGTCGCTATCGACTTCGAACAATCCAGCTTTGAGAACATATTTGAGACGATCAAGCCTAGCATCGTCATCTTCGCCGAAGAGTGTGACCGGTTGCTTGAGGAAGCGGAGGCGACGAATGACCTCTTGTTTAGGAGGACGAGGTTGTCGATGTTTTTCTCATCGGGGAGGGAGGCGCTAGATGCGGCGGTGGTGGAGGCGACGGAGGTGGATGCGGAAGCGGTTGTTGAAGAGGTTTGAGCGGCCGAGGTAGTATCAGAGGAAGTTCCGTGTCGTTTTTTAGATTTGGCTTCGAGTTCACGCTTTTCTTCTTCCCGGAGCTTTTGGATTTGTTTCTGTTGGATCTCGGAACGCTTGAAGACTCTCTTGCCGCCGGTTTCTTCAGCCAGAGATTGGCGCTTCTTGAGAAGTTCCTGCTTCAAAAGATCCATCTAGGGTTTCAGACGACGGTGCGGTGGTTAGTGCGGTATTCGGAATTCGGATCCAAATTCGGGCAATTTTGAAGACTCAGGTGAAACGACGCTCGCTGTTTCGGGTATGGTATCAACCTTCAAGTGGGGATGGGCATTATTCAGGAAAATATCTTCTTTTTTTACAAAATTATTCAGGAAAATATCGGATAAAGAGAATCTACGAAATATCTAAGAATATACATTCTAACGAGCTTCTTTTTCATGACCTATATCGATTCGAACATTAATTTCAGAATAAATTACAAAAAGTGTAATGCTATACGAACAGACATTTTTATGCATGCTCAAAAAAATTAATTGTTTAAATACGCAAAGTTTATTTCTTAATAACTGAATCGAACATTAATTTCAGAATAAATTATATAAAGTGTAACACTATGCAAAGATACTTTTTTTAAGACTTTAGTGTGTGAAAAAAATTAATTGTTTAAATATGCTAAGTTTATTATTTAATAACGAATTTTATTTAAAAAAAGTTAATTTTGTAACAAAATTTAAAATTAATTTTGAGCCAAAATATGTAAAGTGTGGCGCTAAACTATTGCCTCTCTTGTATATAACTCAAGATTAATTTCGCCCATCGGTCACCGCACTAGTAGTAGTATTGATTTGGTTTTTTTTTCCTAGGGTCAAATAACAAATCAAATCCTCAAATGTAAACTACTAAATACGATTATCAGGATGTAGTATAAAAATTATCAATGTTTGAGTTTAATACTAGTTGATTCAATATTAACCACTCATATCATTTTACACAATATTCCATGGTCAATTTTAGTCGTTCACCGGTGAGAGATTTGATTTTCACCGTCACCCTAAAAACACTTTTTTTTATTAACAACAAATATTTTGATTTGCTTGATTTTCTTTTTCTTTTGACAGAATTGGCTTGATTTTATTAACACCTTGTTTGGCAAAGAAATAAACGCGAGAGGAAGGAAAAAGTGGTTTTCTACTCTAAAAACAAACTAGGATTACTATACACTTCTAAAGAAATGTTTTGTCTTCCTAGCAAATACATTTGTTCATCTCTTAAAATTTAGATTTAATAAAAGGCAGCCCTACATTTTGTCCAAAAAAATGACCCTACATGTTGATAGGGAAAAAATGGTGACATTTTTTTTTTAGATAATCAAGAAATTCATTGAAATCGAGCACAAGTCGTGCCCAACAGATTATAATCAGTAAGGGAGGGCTTTCAAACCTCCCAGAGCCAAACCCCCGGGGAAAAAAGACTGCGGGAGGAAAAGAAAGACTCACACAAAAGCGAATGTGCAACAATGGGAATAACATCCTAACCTATCGCTTCTCCCCTTCCTACAATAAGAACAAAATTATTCTTTAATCATACATGGAATTACAACATAGCTAAGCACCCAATTGGGCAATTAAACCACTCGCCCAAGACACCTTGCAATTCCTCCCTTCCTTGCCTTGAACCAACTCCAAGCCAACTCCTTGATTCCCAATACAATCGATGTAATCAAGCCACCTCGCCTCTGAATATAACTTTATTTCTTGCCATCCAAATGCTCCAAATTCTCGCCATCCAAATGATATGTTTAACCCCTTTTGTCTTTTGCCTTTCACCATACTCCCAAAATCCATAAAATGATAAACTACATCATCTCATGCGTCAACCGAGAACCCCATCCAAGTGAAAATATTGCTCCAAATCCGCAGCCACACCCCACAAGACACAAACAAATGGTCCACCGTTTCATCTCCCCTAAAACACAACACACAACCGAGTTCCAATTGTGATGAATAATTCCCTTCTATGCAAAGCATCACCGTTGCAATCCGGCAAAGAATACCTCCAAGCGAAAATTTGAATTTTTGATGGAACATCACATTTCCATATTTTCCTACATGCCGAAAGTGTTTTGGTCACGTGACATTTCCTATACCGCAGTAAAAATTCAAAGAGACAAATCATAGCACTTTCTCACCGAAAATCCTTCCAAACCGCCCGAACCCAAGACCACTTATCCGCACGATGAGACAACCTAATATAAAGAAGAATCGCCTGAATCGCTGCTAATTTCGCAATAAAGCAGCGACAGCGATTCGGCTCGCATCGTAAAAAAATAAACCACCATCGGCCTCGCAACACTATTGGTGTTCTGGTCTGCAAAGCACCAACAACCGACGGCTCGCACTCGAAGGACAGCGCACCATCGGGCCAGAATAAATACCGGCTCCAACCGTCGCTCGTCCATTCGCCAAGATGAATATCACTTTGACTATCAACAAATAAAAAATGTTTGTCTCGGTAAGAATCCAATTTTCCAGGAGCCATATTTCTTCTTAACTAACTCAGTAGGGGAGACATAAGGGTTGTTACCATGTTGTATCACACCGGTCCAAAGAGTTCATTGACCAACTTGTCCATGGCATATTTTGGGCGATGGAGTATCTATAGGGTCTAAGTGTAAAGGGTGTAGTGCTATCTTTGAGAGGGATTTTGTGGTCTAGGCCAGGTCTAGTTAGAGGTAGTTGTGACGTTTGCAAAATCATATCTAGTTGCTTATCCAACGTATCTAATATCCACTACTTTTTGCAAAATGCATCCTCACAAAATTATCGCAACTTTGAAACAAACAAAAAAAATATTTTTTTTACTAGAGCAAACTCAAACAACCATTTAAAAGTGGCTAAAAGGTACTTTTAGTCCCTGCAATTGTCAAGAAAATCCACTTTAGTCCCTACAATTTCAAAAAATTTAAAAAAGTCTTTGCAATTACTAAACGTTACTAGTTTAGTCCCTGCTGTTACATTAGTGTTAACACCGTTATGAATTGATGATGTGGCAGCCAATAAGGATGCCAACAAGGATTAGTAAGGGCTTATATCATCTTCCATCTCATCTTCTTCTTTGTTCCATTCCACGTTCTCTCTTCTTCTTCCATCTTCTTTCTTCTTCTTCCATATTCTTTCTTCGTTTTCAATCTTCTCGAGCTACCCAGAAACACTGTTTGTTGTTTTATTTCTCCAATGGCAACAAGCAGCAACGCATCTTCCAATGGTACCTCAAGGCTAGGGTGACTGCCAGTTTGTGGATGTGGAGATGTTATGAAATTATTTATCTCAAATTCAACTGAAAACCCTCAAAGGAGGTACTGGAAGTGGGGTAAGTAAAATTTGGCAATTAGGGCTCATATCTTGGTTGTTATGTTGTAAAATTGAATTAATTCATGTCAATTTTTGAATTGGTTTGATTGTGTGCAGGTGAGAGGAGCAAGTTGTAAGTTGTATGTTTGGGATGATCAACTTGATGTTCTAAAAATTCCCATGGTAACTGTTCAAGCTTCACAATCAATTCCAGAAATTACAAAACAATTGGAGGCATCAAAATCATCATGTGATTGCAAATGTGGCCAAATATTTAAGGATTGGGAGTCTCAGAAGATTGGAAAACTTAAGTAGAAGTTGTTAGAGGAGAGGATGAAGATGAAGTGGATGCAAGGAATTTTAATTTTAGTGATTGTGTATGTAACATGTTGAAATTTGGGTTGGTTTAGGAGTAATGTTAGTGACCAACCTATTATCTATGTTATTAATGTATTATCTATGTTATGAAATGAATTTATGTATGTTTTGGAACCTGTTATGAAATGGATAAATTTGATAAATTTAATGAATTTTGGTTTGCTGCATAATTTGGAACCTGTTATGCACTGTTATTTAACACAGACACAAGCAGCTTCGATGAATTTGATAAATTTACTGCATAATTTGGAACCTGCTGCATAATTTGATAAATTTTATGAATTTGGGTTGGCTGCACAATTTAGTTTAACAGATTGGACATATGCTTGCTGCATAACAAACCAATTATCTGCTTAATTTTGTGCATAACAAAGCACACCAATTTGCTGCATAATGAAAACAGAATTTAGACACAAGTTTGAAGCATAAATCTGTTGCATAAGCAGAAATTGATTAACTACATATTGTCAAAGGTACTTATTACCAAATATTGTCAAAAGCCTTACATTGGATACATAATACCAAACCAAAATACCAATTATCAAAGGGTACTTAATACCAAACTTGGCTTACAAAATTCCCTAAACCAGCAAAATACATTCATATGGTTCATCAAGTACACAATTCATAGGTTCACTAAGTACATAATACCCTAAACTAGCAAAATACATATTGTCACTACCTTGTGTGGATATCTTGTGTTGCAGGTTAAGTTTTGATGATGAAGTAATCTAAGACAAAGTGACAAATGGAATTTCAAGGCACAACCAACCCAAGAAGTAAGTCCGTGTTAAGGGTAGTTGCTAGGAATTCGAGTGTGTCTTAGGAATAAATTGTAAACCGCTTTTGAGGATCGGTTCAAATCACTCAACACACTAACACACACACAACCAAACCTAATATATGTCTTCAATTGATAAAAGCATATCAAATAGGTTAGGCACTTGTTGAAATCGATTCATGGCTAGATTTTTGAGAGAACTTGTTTTTGGAAAGAAAGCTATTGATTCATGGCTTGTAACTTTAAAGCTAGAAATCGATTCATAGCTTGTTTAAAGCTAGAAATCGATTCATAGCCTATAAAGTTAAAGCTAGAAATCGATTTGCATTTTGATGATTTTAAAATAAACAATCGATTCATGGCTTCTTACTTTCAAGCACTAAATCGATTCATAACTTCCCATTTTAAAGCACAAAATCGATTTATGCCTTGTTGCTTTTAAAAGAAAATCGATTCATGGCTTTTACTTTAAAGGAAACAATCGATTCATGGCTCCTTGTTTTTAAAGATAACAATCGATTCTTGTCTTGGTTGTGTAAAGCTCAAAATCGATTTCAAGCTTCACTTTGGAAGCAAACAATCGATTCTTGGCCTATTTGTTTAAAGCACACAATCGATTTTGAACCATGTTCTTATAAGCAAGCAATCGACTATCCACTTATAAAAACAATGTTAGAAATTTTCCAACGGTCATATTTTTTACAACCTCTATAAATAGAGACTTAGGGCTTCTCAAAACACACAACCTACAATTCTCAAAAGAGGAACGCACACATCGCAGCCATCACACTGGTTCTTCACTGTTTCCATCTTTTTGAGTTGATCTCTCTCAAGGTTTAGGTTGGGAATCTTCAAGTTGTTGTATTCACCTTCTTAGAGGTATTGCTATTTTTCTTGTAATTTGATTTTACTGTAATTGGTTTTACTAGAGAGTGGGGAATCTCTCTAGAATTTTGATCAGAACGGTGGGGTATCTCTTGTATGTCAATTGGTTGTACTAGAGAGTGGGGTATCTCTCTAGGGTTTTTGATTGTAACAAGGGTGGGGTATCTCTTGTTGTAATTGTTGTTAAGGGCTCTTGCACAAGGTGGGGTATCCTAGGTGAAGAGCGCATGAGTCTGTAAGGGTTTTAAAGCACCCGTTTTAAGCTTTGTTTTGATAGTGAAAATCTCACAAAGGGTTTGTGAGGACTGGAGTAGTCACTAGGAGGTGGCTGAACCAAGATAAATCTCTTGTGTTCTTTTATCGCTTTTGTTTCTAATTGCTCATTCCATAAACTCGCGCGAAAATTAATCTAAGTCATTAAAAAGGGAAAAGTTTTAAAGTCTCAATTCACCCCTCTCTTGAGATGAAGCCACTTGGTAACACCTTGTCTTGATTCATTCCATATTGTCTCCATCATCCTCAACCACTATAGGCTTCTTTGGGTCAAAACCAAGACCTGATTGTGGTATAATACTCCTCTTAATCCTTGTGCTGATCCTTTGCCTCTTAACACGAAGCTTAAGTTTCCTTGACACTTTAGCTTTAGGTGCAGGTGCAAAAGAAATCACTGGTGAATTAAACAGCATTGAAGTAGCTTAAACAACATTGAAGTAGCTTTAGGTGCAAGTAAGAAATCATCGGTGAATTGATGACTGATAACTCTATTTTATATAGAGTTATTCATTCATTTAAACTTAGATTATTGTTTATTTTCAAGTACATTAATATATAATTATAGCTCATTTAGTAAGAAACAACATTGTAAGGATTCAAATAGATTAGGACAATAAAATAGGCAAAATGAATATATCTTGTTAGGTTTGATGTTTTGTTGGTCACAGCCTACTTGTGTGTTCCCACACTAGCTACACTAGGAGTGCCCACACTGCCTACACCTGCTAAACCAGCACTTTGCACCAAAACATCCAAGGACCAATTTGATGTTTCCTCACTTAATATGTGACGTCATGCCTAGTCATATGGAGCAGAGCCACTTGCAAAATTCGGCGACCACGATCAAAAGCAAGTTGAGAAGCTCACTCACTCAAGGACATGTGGCACTTCTTTATTGGACCACCCCATGTGAGCTTCATGCAAAACGACCAACTTGAGCAACTTGCTTGATGGGAGGTCTGCAACTAACCATGGTTACTGATCTTAGTTGATATTTCGCGCCAAAGGAAACCCTCCAAGGGAGGAAAGCTCACTTGCCTATAAATACAAGTCATATCTTCACTTGCAAAGCATCCTTCATCCAATTCTTAAAGGATCACTTAGTTTCTTTGTATTCATAGCTTAGGTTTAGTTTTTATTTAAGTTTCTGAAGAGAGGGAAGGTAAGGAGGTGCTTGACAACCACTCCATTCACTTCTACTTGGAGGAATCTTGTGTAAGGAAATCATCTTGTACTTCAACTTGGGAAACTCATGCAAAAGATCTCCTATTTGTGTGATCTCTATCCTTTTGAGTTCTTTTGCTATATTACTCATTTGATTATGCTCTTTGCAGATTCTTTCTATTATATTATGAGTAATATGAGCTAAATTCCTTTAGTTGAGATGTTGTAGCCTTGTAATGAATTTCTAAGTAAGTAAATGTGGTTTATGTAGTGTATGCATTTTAACTCTTGTGTAATACTTCTTTCAAAACTTATTATGGAATTGATCACTTTAGAATAGGTAAACTTGTAGCAGCAGACATGGGTTACATTTAAGACATCAAGAGTTAATAAGAATGAGTGTTTATAACAACATCTTTGTTAAACTAGCTTTAATAAGGAATTGCTTGTTAAAACTGTGTTAAGTCCTAGACATAGGATAACATAGTTCTTAGGGTGATACAGTGGGAGCTTAAGAGACAGGAGTGAACCTATTTAGCATGCCTAGACATACGAAAGTTGTAATCAAACTCTGAAGAAAGTGATTGAAAGGAACACACTATTGCAGCTGAATCCAGTGTACCTACACTGCATACTCCACTAAAACCACTTAGAAGTGATTTACTTGGTGAAAACATCTCAACTACTTTATCTCACTGATTCCTTACACACATTTATTGTTTATATTGTTTTTATAACTTTGAACACTCCAACCAATTGTGAATAGTGTAGACACACTAAGTGTACACTCTAAACTTTACAAAGCTTTACATAATCGCTCTGAGTTCGACCTTTTCTTATCATTATATTACTTGTGTGACTATGTATACTTGCATACTATTTTCCACACCACAACGATCAACACAAATGATTGGTCTACATCCCCTCACAAAACCCCTTCTTGGACCCATCAAAACAAAAGTAAAAAGATTTAAACCTTGATTGAGCATCTGGTGTAGATCTGTCTACTGAGATCTTCACTGTGTTTTGAGGATTTACCCTAGTCAATTCAGCTGCATATCTCCATAATAACCCATATTGTTTGTCAGCAGCACCTTATACCATTTCTTTTACAATTTGCTTTGCCCTCCAAGCTGTACCAAACGAGATCCCAGCCTTGTAGTTTTGTCTAATGTCAGCCATTATTTCTTTCACCTTCACACTCTCACTTGTTTGTAGTCTTTTTACCACTGACTTTGCCACCCACTTAGACCTAGCATTAGTATTATTTAATACTCTTCCACATGTGTGGGCCCCCTTCCACGTTTTCATTCTAAAAGTTTGTTTGTGGTCAACTTTACTCACATGGGCCACAAAACCATATTTAGTCTTACATTCAACCTCACCTCCGCTTGTCATTTTTTAAAAAATTCATCTATTTACCATTTAAAATGAACCACTCTTAATTGCATCTTTAAATTCATCTAAACTAGTAAATTCCAACCCAGCTTTAAACTGATAATTTTTGTTAAGTTCAGCAGACCTAAATTTGTCATATTTTGGAGGCCTAATCCTTCCCTCATTTCCTTCCTCGTTAGGGTCTACTAACGAACTCTTCAGAATGATATTCATCTTCTTGGTCATTCACTTCCTCCATTGGTGCACTAGAGCTTGCACCAACACCTCTTTTCTTTGGTGTTATTCTCTTTGCCCTCATTTTCACTCTATATGGGGTACCATTGATCACAACTCTTGATCCAGATCCAGGGGTTGGTATTGATGGTTCTGTAACTCTAGGTGGTGTTTGTGCTTCTTCATGATTATTGTCATCAAACCCATCATCATTATCTTTTCCATGTGCTCTCTCCTCTTCACTCTCATCCAAAGTGATGCCCTTCAATTCCTCATAAGTTTCTGATTCACTACCATCCTCACTTTCTCCCTCATCGACAACAGTTTCTTTGGGGTCATTCACTACTTGTTCTTCACCATAGTTTTGAATGTGCTCAATGTAAATATGACCAGGAACTCCAACCTTAACTGCATGTTCAGATAATTCCATAGCATCATCATCACTCACAAACCTCCTAAAAATAACTTCTTGATCAATCTTCCACCATAAACTATAAGTATCAGCCTCATACTCTAAGTCTTTCACTAAAGCAGTAGCTTCAAAATAACTCCACCTCTCCAAATCCTGACTACTAATAACTGACTCAATACCCCCTTGATATTCAACAATCCAATTATTAACAAATTTACCACCATGATGAAACACAAGATGAAAAGACATAATTGACAACAAAGTGGCTACTTATCAGAGACAAAAATAGTCATTAAACTACAAAGAACTACCAAAGTGGCTAGAAAATACTTTTCCAATTACAAACCAGACCCAATATTGACATTAACCCTAACTAATTAAACAAGTCAAAGAAAACATTCATTAAAGGAGATTCCAAACAACAACAATACACAATTCACAGTCAATATTCGACCCACATGGTGGTCCCCTTTCCCATAACTTTTCTATTTAGAACAGAGAGAGTACAAAAACCTGACCTTTGTCTTGGAACTCGTCACCACTGTTCTTTCACTTCGCACCAAAATCAACCTCACCAAAAGCTTCTTCACTTCGTCTTCATCTTCTTCTTCGCTTCGCCTTCTTATTCTCTTCGCTTCGTCACTCACACTCTCAATCAAGAAAAAAACCCTAACTCTGTAAATCTCAGAATGTGAAACTGAGAGAGTGAAAATGAGAGAGTGAAAGTGAGAGTGTGAAAGTGATAGTGTGAAACTGATCCACATCATCCATAACCACACACGTGTCTGCAAACGTGTAATGACACATCACCAGCTAATACTGCCACGTAATAAATATATAACGGTGTTAACACTAATGTAACAGTAGGGACTAAACTAGTAACGTTTAGGAATTGCAAGAACTATTTTAAATTTTTTGAAATTACAGGAACTAAAGTAGTTTTTGTTGACAATTGCAAGGATTAAAAGTACCTTTTAGCTTTTAAAAGTGTTGAGTAGAGAGTGTTCCCCATGCTCCTATTTTAGGCGAGTAGTAATTTTCTGTCAAAAAAAGGCGTGCAGTAATTTTCCGGCTTTTTTACCACTGTAGCCCAAAAAAAAAATTACCTAAATGACACAACTGTTAGATTAAATACCAAACTAACCCACTTTTTTTCTTTCATGAACTCGCCACCCCCCCCCCCCACCCCTAGTTCTCAACTAAAATTTTGCAATTTTTTTTTCTCCTTTGATGAACTCGCCCCCCCCCCCCACCCCTAGTTCTCCACATGGTTTTTTAATTTTTTGATTTTGTTGTATTTAATTTTATTAAAATCTAAATTAATTAAATTTAATTACAATAATTAATTTAAATTATTAGAATAGTTAATAAAATTATTTATAAAATAATTACGGTAAAAAATTAAGATATTAAAAAGTGGAAATGTAATTTAATATTCGATAAGAACAGTAAATGAAAAACACAAATTGCAAAAATACAAGGATAGGAAATTTAAAACGAAACGACAGGAAAACATAATACAACCTAGTTCTACTTAGAACTACTACCTCTAATTCTACGGCGGATGGATTCGGCAGATTCTTCCTGCTTCGATTTAACAATTCGAGATAAGGTTCAATGAAACCTTGGAATTCTTCATGTTTCTCAAACATTTGGTTTAACATCTTTGTCTTTCTTGATAGGCTTAGGGCACTTCCGAATACGACACGTGGGGTGATCACAGAGATATGGGGATTGAAATTGATACTATTAATTTCTTGCTCCACACCATCTAGTTCCACATTTTCTGTTAGTTTTTCTTTCAATTCAGAGAAGGTGATGTTGTTCTTAAGCCTGAAATGTTTAGTGTGATGACCATGATACAACATACCAGCTTGGTCCCAAAGCGGTGGGATAATCATCCGATAGTCAACTTTACTGGTGTGCGTAATATGACCGCTTTCGGTATGGGTTGTTGTGGTGCGGGTGGTCTTTGTTGAAGAAGATGAATGACTTCTTCTGGAGTGTGTACTGTCCACGTACAACTCTAAGATTTGTCGCCCCATCGGAACGTTAGCTAGATGTTCCATCATTGCGCGGACGTCGTCGTCGCTTTTGATCTCCATGATCGAATAATGGATACCCCATCATCTCTACAATTGAACTTTTTGAAACGATACGCTCCATGTCTTTACGCCACGCTCCTCCGGACGAATCTTCCTCTCCTCCCTTCTCCTCGAGTTGGGCGAATGTGATGTCCTTATTCATCCCGCAGAACACATGGTTTAGGACAACGAAACACGCCGCCATGTTCGCTTGGTGGTATAGCAGTTCCACTATGATAAAGGCGGTTAGGAATTTGTCGTTTGAGTCTGGGTTTGGCACAACCGCCATTCCATTTTAGCGGTGGGGCGATTGTTTTTGGGAAGAAGCAGAGAAGAGAAGATGACTAAGAAGCCAAAGGGTAGGTTGGGGTAAAAGCGGCGGTGTTAATGTTAGTGTAATTTGAGAATGTATTTATAATAGACATGATCGTGTGTGAGCCGTTGATTTAGGATCATCATAACCGTTGATCGTAGGGTTTAGTGTCGGCAAAATCTAGGCCGTTAAATTGTGTCGGCAAAATCTTGGCCGTTTAATAATGTCGGCAAAATCTAGGGCGTTAAATAATGTCGGGATAATCTAGGCCGTTAAATTAAAAAATACTTCAGCACTATGCACACTCTGCACAATGCAGCACTCTGCACAATGCATCACTCTGCACAATGCACACTATGCACAATGCACACTCTGCACAACACATTATTAAAGATTGAAGATAAAATATTTAATAAGTGATCCAACTTAATTAAATGTGACTTAACATTAAAACCTTAAATTTAATAATCGATAAAATACAACTTCTTAATTATGAAATACAACTTCTAAAACTAATAATACATTAAACAACATTGATTTAAAGACATGAATTGATTTAAAAGACTAATAATACTTAAAAGTACAAAGAGTAGTAGTAAATGTGACTAGTTTACATTGCGGTTAGTGGCGCTTATTTTTGTTGTGACCTCATTTCTACAAATTCCGTGATCTTTCGTGCGGGTCCGCTTTCTCGATCCATCTCTCTGCATTTAATACGAGTAGATCGTGGACGGCCCTTTTTATCTCTTCGTTTAGTTGGATCACGCCGTAGTTCAATCGATTGAAATCAAAGCCATGAGGTCTCAATTGGCAAGGGTGGGAACTCGGAATGTAAGTATTGAAAACATTATGCATCAGGTAGGGTGGATCGACAAACCGCAAGTGGTTGTAATTGCATTTTGAGCATGTTGCGATGACATGTGAACAGGGTAATGAAGTGCTCGGAATTCCCACACTCACGAGTTTTGCTATAAAGTCCACCACAAATGTGGTCGCAGTCTACCACTTTGTGGTCGCATTTCTTCCGAACTCGGAACAATTGCCCGCACGATCGTGAATTGCGATTTACATGCGTTTGTGAGACTTTAATGTTTTCAAAGAATGTTTTTCATCAATGTTTGAGAGAACATTGTTCCGGATGTCATCATTGCTCGCGGCTCGTGTTCCCGCTTGACAAAGATCTCGTTCATCCTAAAATATGTTGCATCTATCAATGAACGGATCGGGAGATTCCGCACCCCCTTAAGGACATTGTTGATGCACTCTGCAAGGTTTGTTGTCAAGTGCCCCCAATGGGAACCTCCATCGCGCGATATCAACAATTGTTCTGGGTTAATGTCTTCAACCCAAGTCACCCCATCAGGACCTACTTCGTCAGCAATTTTATTTTTGTAGTGATTGGCTGATCTCTCCGTCATTGAGTATGTTGAAGCAAGTAAAGTAAGATGTTGGTAATTATGGAATGGAAAATACATAATAAAAAATTAATAAAGTTTCAAAGATACTGACCCATATTGATGAGATGTTTCCTGGCAGGAGTGTTCTTGAAGTGTCTCATGAAGTTCTGTGCTATGTGGCGGATACATTTCTGTCGACCAACAACTGGCGGATCCGCGTCTTTGTTGGTGTTCAGGCCGATGTTGATGGGCGGATGAAGAACAAGCACCACCTCCCCAAGAACTCAAATCGAACGTCGAGAGCGAATCGTAATCGTGTCGTTATCGACGCCCCAAGACAAATCAAGATCGGAACCAAGCAGCGTGCAGGAGAGATGTAAGAATATGTGGCCTCACCGCCACTCTATCTCACACACATCAATATCTCGTGACACCGATATGTTCGACTCTCTGTTTGGTTTCACGCGCAGGTACACCGGACCGCGATTTATGCTCGTGAACTTCAAGAGAGGCCGCGGTGCTAGCTTCTTCATCGGTGCCCCAAGATTTTCCATACCCACACCTCCCCGAGCCCTACTGCTGGTTCATCATCGATTGCCCCAATATTATCAATACCCACCTCCCCCGAGCCCGCCTGCAAGTTTTTCGTCGCTTGCCCCAATATTATCAATACCAACATGCCTCCGAGCCCCAACCACAATTATTTCGCACTCCACCTTCCCCCGCCACGACTAAGGAACAACCCGAACAACCACAACGGCGGCCAACGCCCACAACGTATTCCCCGCCCTAGACGGTGGAACTGGTCTCATCTTCTTCGTTAATACTTTAATGTATTATTAGTTTGACAAGTTGTATTTCATAAAGAAAAAGTTGTATTTTTATGACTTATTAAATTCAAGGTTTTAATTAATGGTCAGATCTTGCCGATAATCGCTTTAACTACTAGGCCTAGATTTTTGCGCAATTTTTAATATCTTCATTTTTACCCCAATTATTTTATAAATAATTATTCTAATTATTTAAATTAATTATTGTAATTAAATTAAATTAATTTACATTTTAATAAAATTAAATATAAGAAAATCAAAAATTAAAAACCATTTGGATAATCCCAGGGTGGGAAGTAGTTCATCAAAGAAATAAAAAAATTGCAAAATTTTAGTTTGAGAACTAGGGGTGGGGCGAGTTCTACAAAAGAAAAAAAAGTGCAGTTAGTTTGGTATTTAATCTAGAATGTGTGTTATTTAAGTAATTAATTTTTTTTTGGTACTGTTCCGTTTTTTTGCCTAATTTTCTGCTGTATGAAAATGTCTGGGTACTGCAATTCTGAAACACATTGTAATTCACGAAACAAAAATGGTATCACTGCGCTTCCCTTTCTCGTTTTCTCACTCTCAACTACCTCAACCACCACGCCGTTTCTCCCCATTAGCTGCAGCAGCAGCAGCCACCGCCGGAGCAACTGTCGCATTCGTCGCAGTCTCCTCCTTCGACTGCCACCGTCTCTCTCTCAAGAACGCCTTGAATTCGCTCTTCTCTTCCGATCACTCTTTGCCCCTTTGGGGTTCCCTCAGTTTGGCCGACAATGCAGTTCCCGTGGTTGAATCAAAGACCGGAGTCTCGTTCCCTTCGGTTCTAGAAGCTTCTCAGAAACTATGTGGAATTGGATTGCGGAGGAAAAGCGTTTTTGGATTGAAGAACATTGATGTATATGCATTTGGTATCACACTTCCATTTTCCTTCTTTATATAAACATAATTTAGATGCTGTAATTTACTTTACTAATTACTCCCTATGGCTTCTAATTATGTTAGGGAAAATGAAAGCGTTAGTTTGAAATAATTAATTTTTGAAATTTACCACCCTAATTTATTGCATGTTTAAATTTTCCACTTTCTTAGTGCTATCCTTGATCACTCTGAAAAAATATGAACTTTTATCGGGTTTTTTATATGGAAAATTTGTTGTAGGTGTTTATGCTGATGATAATGACATAAAGAGATGTCTTTCTGACAAGTATGAGAAATTGTCTGCATCCCAATTGGAGGGAAATAAGGAGTTTACTAAAGATCTTATGGAAAATGATATACCTATGACAATTAGACTTCAAATTATTTATGGAAAATTGAGCATTCGTTCTATTCAGAAAGTGCGTTTGAAGAGTCTGTAGGAAGGAAACTGCAAAAATATGGGGATCAGACAATAAAGAACTGCTTCAGAGGTGAATAGTCATTAGATTTAGTTTTGTAAAATTTTGTTAGGAAATTGCATATTGTAGTTTAACATTACTTGTATGCTGTGATGTATGTAGGTTCACTTCACAGTTTAAAGATGAATTCAAAATACCACGTGGATCTGTAATTCATCTTTCAAGAGAGAAAGGCCATGTTCTTCGCACATCAAGTAAGCTATCCTTTTCCATCTTTGCATTTCTCTCTTCTCAACTATGCATACTTGATTATTTTTTGTGCTTCATGAGCTATTCATGTAAGGATAATTCAGGTCTTCTAAGCAGTGGTTTCAGAAGATTCATATGAGAAGTCACAAATCTGTTTCATACATTTACTTCCTTCTTCTGTTAGTATTGAATAAAACTGAAGGAGTATCCCCTGACATACCATATTCCAAACTGGCTACATGAAGCTTATGCATGGACTGAAAGACAAATCGACAATCCTATTATTTATACCAAGGAAATGGGTGGAACTACTACTAAAATACTAATCTAAAACTGACAATTTGATTATGGGAAATAGTTTTGATCCTATGAATTCGGTAACGTTGAAAAATGGATGATGTGTTTTCTCTTTTCCTCATTTGCACTGAATCTTTCAACAAATTACATTTGGGTTCACTTTTACCTAGCTTAAAATAGCAAGAAATAAAGGTTTCAGTTTTAAGTTTAAATTTAAAGTATCTAGTAGTTATTTATTATTTACCATTGTTAAGCGCTCAACTCAGGGTGCTTTCTAATTGGAACTGGTACAGTAGTGTTGTTGTTCATGTTCTTTAAACGATGAAAATCTGTAGCACCTAGTATCTTGAAGTGAACCTTTCAGTCCATGCATAAGCTTCATGTAGCCAATTGCATAAATTTATTGAAGAACATCTAATACTAAGTGCTACATTGCTACATACAAGAGTCCTTGACATAAATTTTATCTTGGCTGTTGTAGTTGACGGCCAGGAAGTGGGAAGCATCCAGAGTAAAGCACTATGTATGTCAATCCTAGATTTATATGTTGGTGAGGAACCATTTGATAAACAGGCCAAAGAAGAAATAGAGCTCAACATGGCTTCGTACCTCCAAAGTTAGACTACTAAATGAAAAATCTTCTCTCAACTCCATTTTCACCCTGTTGCAACTTGCAAGGTATGAGTCTTTTAGGAGAGTTATGTATTTATTAGATGACCCCATGTAGTGGTTTAAGGCTGTGTTGTTGTCGCATATGCGTAATGTGTAGCAAACATATGTTACAAGAATTTACCATGTGTTACTTTTAGTTTATTATTTACTTTTAGTGAGGTGTCAATTGTGAGTGGAGAGGGATCTAGAATATTCTTATTCATTACTTTGTAATTCCTCATGCTTATATAATGACCAAGTGGTCCCTTGAAGGATCAACTTATATTTCACAAACAAACTCTTCTCCTCTCTAAACTTTAATTCTATCTACACACTTATCTCTAATTTGATCAGGATTCCATTCTAATTGCTGGAATCCCTACTTGAGACTGGACTTTATCGGATTACTCCCTAAAATCCATTTTCCCGTCTCAACATACTAGTTTCAGTGGTACAAGATTTCCTGATTAGGGGTAAAGCTTAGGTGTTGTGTGTGTGTGTGTATGCGCTTTTCAAGCTCTTGTACTTTCTATTCATAATTTTCTTATCTACTAAATGAATTGAATGGGAATTTCTTATTGAAATCCCTATTATGTATAGTTCAGTTCATTTAAATGTGAGATAATATAAAAAATTAAACTCCCACTCAATTGAAAGAGATAATGAAGGAACCAACGAAAATAATCATTGGTTTGGAAACAAGACGGTTTGATGGTCCGTTTAACACTAAGCATTTGAAACCCCAATGGTTATTTAAGGTTTAAATCCTAATGAAACTAGAAAGGAAAATAACATAATTATTAGTTCTTTTACATCACTTCTTCAAAGAGAACTTTCTCAATATGAAAGTCAATGGTCTCTGGGTCACAGTATGCTGCATAGTAGAAACTCTTGGCTACTATGAGGAATGCATTCTTGATATTGGAGTGCAAGTCATTTGAGGATTTCTGAAGCACCAATTGCACAAGTTCTTGCATTTCTGACTCTATTTGGGGGGTATTGATGCTAGTATGTGCCTACAATAACAAAAATATGAAAATTCAGGATCTGGATGTTGGAATATTGAATGATGAGTCAAGATCTATGAAACACCGACATAGACAAGGACATTGGACACGACACAGACACAGACACGCAGACACCGATTTTAATCTGTAAAATACAGGTAATTGAAGTGTCAGTGTCCGATTCGATACATGTCGGACACCAAACACGCTCTTCAATTGGAAGTGTCGGTGTTAAAGAGGTGAATATTACCTTGCACTTATAATTTGAATTTATTTAAGTAGTACTTTTTTGATTGGTTGCTGAATTTATCTTATATATAGATATCTCCTTTAAACACCAATTAGCTTCAATGCAATATTATACCTTCCTTTGATGTCTCTTTATGGAGTTCAATCTAGGCATACTATGAACCTTTATTACTGACCTTGTTGCTTTGGTGATTACGGAGGCCAAGGCAGACTCTGTTAGTGACTTCCAGCAGTTTTTGGTACTGGGGATTGAGCTGCAGCTCTTCTGACCAATAACCAGCAGTTAAATTCATGATTTGCACTATTAACTCTGCTTCACTTTGAGATCCATTTCCTTCATTTTTCCAACTTGACAGCCAGCTTTGCCACTGGTCATTTAACAAAATAAAAAGCTTGAGTAAGCAATTCTAAAGTTCTTTTTAGTTACTATTCTTTTACATGTTTCATATAACTGAAACTAGGCTCTGGCTTTGTAAAGGGTCTACACTCACCATTTGGTTCAAATAATGAGAATGTTCCAGACCATGATGTCCAAACATTTCGAACGCAAGGAGATCAATTGTTGTCAGCAAAATCCCCAGGAGTTCCTCTTCCCTTTTGTTCTTGTTAAACCTCCTGCAACATATTCAAAACATAATGTCATGCACAAAATGGGTCATATTATATATTACAGGGCTGAACCGACATGAATAAACATTTCAAGAACTAAAACAAAAACAATATAATTGATAGGAGTGCACAATAATTGTTTACTTGTTTAGGTAGTCTCCTCTGCTAATGCTGTGATTGAACATATCAACAAACTCACTCCTAGTTTCTTCATCTTTTATATATGACCCCAGTGTCTCGAGCAAAGCTGCAGTTTTAGTCCATGCAAGTCGCTCTAGAGATCTCTCAGGTTCAAATATGCTGGCTGCTGCTATATAATAAGCAAATAGCAGATTTTTTTGCTAAATCCAAATCCTCTAGTTTTGATTCCGAGTACCACCTAATATATAGATATATCATTGCAAATATTATAAAGTTCATTATTAGCTGTTGCTTTTGTGAAATGGAATAAAGCATATAACATAGTGTTCTCTGGTTATTGTGCTTACCTTTGGATTATTTCCCATTCTTTAAAATGCACTGCTTGACAATTGTTGTAATCCAATTTTGCAAGCTCGAGATAAACATCATTGTTAACGTTGGACATCCTATAAAAAGAGATTAAGTTCATTTGTCATTCAAACTCATAAGTGATGCTGAGGGTGTGAGAAAACTGATATCAATGTTAATTGATTCATTAGGATTGGATTTAAAAGATTCATACCTGTAAAGGGTCTTGCCAATCCAAACATCATTTTCACCACCATAGTGTTCAAGGTAAAACCTTGTCTCCAATCGGGGCAAACTTGCATACCAAGGCATCTCCAGTGCGTAACCCACCTATAGAGTACATTTGTTACAATGTCATGTTGATGGGTTAAAGTTCTCAACAAGAGAGAAAATAAAATAAAATGTATAATTTGAAGAGGGTTTGCATATATTTTTACCTCTCCAGGTAAATCTTTGGTTATGATCCATTTATCTAGTAGCTCATTAGCAGCACGTTTGTCAGCTAAATATTTGGCTGAGAAGTGTTTGGCATCCTCAAGAATCTTCTCTCCTTGAAACAACACTTGAGAAGCTCTATAGAGATTAAACATCCCTGTCACTGCTTGGTTCAACTGCCCAGCAAAGCAGAAGAATTCACCACTTTTCTCAAATTGCTTGAACACATCTACCAAATTAAACAGATTATTATTCATTTGTCAGATTATTAAGAGATATTTTCACTTTTATAGTATATGATGCATTAATATATCTAACTTACTGGGTGAAACTTGGTGGCCATGCAACCTTAGCAGTCTAAATCCCATTGCTGTATCATCTATATCTTGAACCTCTGAATTCCTTGCCCAACAAATTCCCTTCTCAGTCCAATATCTGAAAATTTTCAAGTTACATTTATTATCTAGTAAATAATAGCTAAGTAGAAGATATCTAGTATTAATTTGCAATTGTGTTGTGGATCAACTTATCCTATGTACCTTGACAGATAACTGACAGAGTCCTTGATTTCTTGCTGAAAATATCTTGAAATTCCAAGGCGTTCTAGTCGATCCACAGCCCACATGTGTTCAAACAAATCCACCGGATAGACATTTGGAACTGCCAAAATAAATACATTATCACTAGACCTTTGAAATAATGCTGATCTGGAAAGCCAAACCTCCCCACATCTACTACACTAAATATATTTGACTATTTATTAGAGTGTTGGAAGTATGATATTCCTCCACTTCTGGTTTGTATTGACAATTTCAGCGACATGGAGATACTAGTGAGTTCGAATCTAGAGGTGGCCTTGTGATAGTGGGTGTCTGGTATTTATTAGAACACTTATCTTTTTATAACTTTTTAAAGCAGGATTTATGCATAGTAGAATGAAAAAGATAAGCATTAAAATTTACCTCCTCCATTGAACTTCTTGACTATTTTGTACAGGTAATTAAGAGCATTTTCATCTTTGGTATGCATAAGAGCAAAAGCTGTGGAGGATGGAGAGAACAAGAATGATCCATCTTGAGACTGTAGCTTTAGAAGTTGTTTCCACTCCAAATCTGACATTCCCTCCAAACTATGCAGCAGTGTTGTGGGAACCTTGTGCATTATCTCTCTCGGTATTCTATAATCATGTTATTATAAATTAATCATGTTCAATTGAAAAATAAAAATAGTTGAAAATCATTAGTATTATAAGATTGTATACTTTTTGAGCTTCTGGTCTCTCATTGCAAATATGTCTTTCAAGATAGGAGAATCATCTGGCACTTCAATATTCAAATTTCGAGCTATATTGAGAAGAGAAGGAAAAACAATTTCAAACCCAATTGGCATATGCTCCTCATTCTCATCTTGAAGCTTGTGTAGATTTTCCATGAAAAATGCCATTCCTGTATAATATGAATATTGTTCGTGCACAATAGAAACTTGTTAAACAATGCCTAAAGAATGTGAATTACTTAAATTAGGAAACAATGAAATAAATTCTTCCATATTTATACAGAAATGATATTTTGACAAAAAATATTGACATAGAAATCGATAACAAAGCAATTAGTTAATCTAGTTCAAATACATGATTAATGAATATAACAGGTGTCGAAACTCTTTAATTGTCTATTGAGTGTAATTAACCACAAACTTGAACATTATTAATCATAATTTCCACGTGTTCACGCTCAAATTAAGTGGTTAATTATATTCACCACATGGTTAATGAATTTCGTCATCTATTATATTTATTAATCATCTACTGAACGTAATTAACCACATATTTAAACTGCATTAACCAACTATTTTGTTGTCTATAGTCTTCAAATACTACAACTAATATTTATATTTACCTTTGTCACACTTCTCAGGGTACATGTTCCATGATGTCAATGCAATAACACAAGCTAATGTGTTGAGAATCCGATCATGTGCCACGAATAGTTCATCTCCCCATGAACCATCTGGAAGTTGATTATTAGCAATCCATCCAAGACATGAGGGAAATTGAGGTGTGTTTTCATTGTGAACATTTTTAACTAGAGCAACCCAAGCTGTGTCATAAGCTGATATGCTTATCTCACCATCTTCCATTGTCCCCAACATCAATTTGACCGCATTTATCATCTTCCTAATCTCATTTGTCACCAAAACCTTCAAAGTTATACAGTCACAAATAAATCAAATATAAGAAATGTTGTCCAAATGTTCAAACCAATAGACTCAAGTCCGTTTTGCTTATTAGATACACCTTGGCCCTCTTGGTGTTGTCCAATGTAGGGTTTGAGGTTTCCAAAACTCCCACTCAAGACCAATTGAATTAGTCACATATTAAATTATTATCAGCTTATTTAGGCTTATTTCCAGTAGTATAAGTAATTTACTTGTAGTATATGTGAGATTGTTTTAGAGAGCTTATGGTAATGGTTTATGACATGTCTATAAGCTATTTTTAGCTTATGAAAACAACATATATGAAAGATAAAATACCAAAGTGAGGGAAAAAAAAAGATAAGTATTCAAACTGACACAAATGTGAATGATAAATGACCAAAGTGGAAAAATAAAAAGATAAAGGATCAAACTGAAATTTTGGTAAAAGATAAAGAATCGAAATTGCAATTTAACCTAAATAATATTAAGATAAGAATCACGAAGATAAAAAATATTAATTAGCTTTATCGAATGCAATATGGTAAAATTACTCCTAAGATAAGTGGCACAGCAAGTTGAATCAATGTGAAGAACTTAATAATCGGAGTTAATATTACTTGAGATTGTGTTACTAATATTGGAAGTATTGGCTTGATTGATAGAGTTAGAAGTTGTTGCATATGTTGAACTTGTTTTGGATTGTTTGAAGAGAGTTAGAAGTTGTTGCATATGTTGAACATGTCTTGAATCTAAAGAAAATCTAGTGGGAATCCATGCTTGAAGTATCATTGACCAGTTTCCCTCACGAAGGGAGTGGGTGAAGGATAATTGTCAATGACATGCCAAGAAGGAGTGAATATAGTCAACAATAGGAGCATAAGGATGGACAGAAGGTACACCATCATTAATAAAGTCCATTGTTGTCTTGAAGTCAGATCGACAAACAAGGTTCTCATACCATTTGGAGAAGCTATATTGAAACCCTGGGTGATGGTTTGTAACTCAACATTAATGTTAGTAGTGAAGTCGCGTCCTCTTGAAAAACCACTAATCCAATTTCCATTGCGATCTCTAAAGTGACCTCCATATCCAGATCGATCGGGGTTTCCCAAGGAGCTACAATCAACATTCAATTTACTAAAGTTATATGGTGGAGGTACCCAAGTAACAAAGCGGGGATTCTTATGGGAAATAGAAGTAGATAATGCCTTAACCGTAAGATCTATGTTTTAATATATAGTGCTATAGGCAGCTACAAGCCTTTTAAGGAAATAAATAGTCGCCTTAAGTTCACGATAATACTTCATTACTTTTAAAAGAGAAGAACTGCATTTATCGACACAAGCACATCGCAAATGATCCTATAGGGATTCGACATTCTCGATGTGGATTGTGCTTTGAATTACTAAAGGATACAAAGTTTAGGAAATTCATGAGAGCACCATAATGTTACTCTCATGCTTCAGAGTGCGCATCATCTTCCTTTGACATTTGAAGTTTACCATTGATAAGTTTCAATTTGTTTTGTGAAATTAAGGTTCGTCACATTGAATGAATAGAAATATGGTAATGAGGATGAATAATGAGAATCGTGCTTGGATTTCTTGCAAGATGATACACATTGGAAGGATTCAACGATTGTTCCCACAAATCCTTGAATTTGCGTCTAACTAAGATTGCTAACATTTTCTTCATTGATGGAAGTAGAATCCTCCATATCTGTCTATCTTAGAGGTTGAAGAAATAGGATGCGATGAAGATTGAGAAGAAATTTCAACGCAAACAAACTCAAATCGATCGAAACGAAGCAGGAATAAGGAAAATAGAGATTTTAGAGAGAGTGAAAGGAACATAATGAACTCCAATGATTGTAAATGGACCAGTACCATTAGGGCCAGTCCTAGGCTTAGGCTGAGGGTGCGACCGCCTAGAGCCCGGGTTTGTAGGAGGCCCAAATATAATTTATACTAAGGCTAGATTATACAAGTGTTATAATAGGAAAATATTCACTCAACTTTTTCTCACGACAACTTATCGGATGTTGATGTAGATGATATTTTCTCTAAATTAAGAGTGTTACAATTCGTTTTGCCAACTGAAATAATGTCTACCATTGATATTCTTAAATTTGTCAAACTTGCAGATTGTTATACGAATGTAGGAATTGCTTATAGAGTTTTACTTACGGTGCCCGTGACCGTAGCATCAGCGGAAAGAAGTTTTTCAAAACTTAAATTGATTAAAACCTACTTGAGATCATCAATGTGACAAGAGAGATTGAACGGTTTAACAACTTTGTTAGTTGAGAGGGATACGTTAGAGAACATCGATGTTGATGTGATTATGAACAATTTTGCATTTCAAAATGCTCGAAGAAACAGTTTTTTTATGATTTTCTGAGAAAAGTTTTTTGATATTTTATAAATTAAAAAATAGTTATGTAATAAGACATTTTTCTCATGATTTGCCTGAGGTGTATACAATGTCATGAACATGGCTGAGTACCATAGAAGAGAGTATAGTCAAATCACTAACTAACCATGATGGTTTAACTAATTCATGTGAAACTAACTTCTAACTAAGTATAGTTCTAATACTATTTACAGGTAAATAACTAGATGCTGATATTACTAACTATAACTACCACCACTCCATCTCACTCTATTTCATCATTCCAAACAAATCCTAAATGCCTCTTATATTTATTTATTCTAATTACATAGCTTGAAAAAAACTAAATGGATAATTGAACCAATATACGTTGATAATCAAAAGGAAATGATAATAATGACAGCACACCTGGTAGAGAGCTTCCTCTTCTTTGTTATTGTTCTTAACAGTGTCAACTGATTTAAAGGAAGACAAAATATCCAGAGATGCTCCATTAACATATTCTGCCAAATAGAATAACTACATTATCTCTTATGAAAAAGAGAAATAATACCTTAGTTAAATGAGAATGTATAAGTACATGAATCTCCTCATAATCTAAGTAAAATGTATATCACCTTGAGAGCATATAGGTCGAAATCCGCCATAATTCTTAGCATGTTTTCCTTCTATGATTTGAAGGGGGTGCGTACCTATTTGGATATTGAAAATGAGATTCAATTAGCATGCGTTTTAATTTATCATTTAATTGGCCAGAATTATCAATATAAATATACTTTTATTATCAAACAATCAGAAATTGACATATTATTTTAAATATTTGACTTCAATCTTAATCACTTTAAAAGTCACCCATAAAATAGTTTGCGATCATTTGGTAGTGTACAGTGTTTTTTTAAATTTATATTAATATATATTTCCTAGGAACAACAATTAGTTTTTATATTTGTTATAACTTGTATGGATTTTGAATAAAATATTTGAGGGGGCGATTATTGAATAATATAAAATATTTATTTTATATATAAAAATATTAATTATTCAATAAGTAGATAAATAACTACTACTCCCTAAAATCTCATATCTTTTGATGTTTAAGCATTTGCACAAGAAAAACAATAAGTAGATAAAATGTAGACTAAAACACTCTTATTTAACATCTTGTTCTTGACAATTTTACTTTGATAACACATGCTATAGGAATTAATGTACAATAATAATAGCAAATGGAAGTGGGCTTTCTTTTGGAAAACTCAAATGTAAATAAGTGCTGAGATAATTGCATGATATAGGGTAGTGGGTTTTCTCTTAGAAACTCAAATGTAAATAAATATAAGAGAGATAATTAGTTTTGGTATATGTGCTTAATAAATATAGGAGTATTGATTTATTAAGGGTAAAGTTGGAAGAAAGTAGTTAAAATAGCATTGGGTTTATAAAACATCAATAGTTTTGGGACAAATTTTAGACGCTAAAACATCAAAAGATATGAGACGGATGGAGTATAAAACTTAAATTAGTATAAAGAAACTTTATAATAGTTTTTGTAGTAATTAGTCAAACATTAAATATATACTTGGTCAAGAAAAACATTAAATATATATTCTAAGTATATATATGTTAATTCTAAGCATATATAATATGTTGGTCAAAAAAATTAAATATATAATATAATAATTTAATAAATAATTATATATAGTTTAATATACTTCCTTAAAAAATATACTTATAATCTCCCCAAAAATATGTGATAATTTAATAACTAATAAATATATAATAGTAATTAATAATTGGGTAATAGGCGTCGCCTCCACTCTCCTAAAAAGTGGATAAAAGTGCAAGCCTATTACCTAAAAGTAAGATGGATGAAAACCAATATAAGTTATCATGTCATGTCTCCTTATTTGAACCATCACACAATTCCTATAAAATTTAATATAAAAGAAAAAAGAAAAAGAGTTTTTTTTCACCCCCTTCCCTTATCTCTCCCACCCCCCATTTTTCACTTTTGGACAAAAAAAACCTTTCAAATATAAAACATAACACACAACATCCGAACTTACCCCTTTTTTTTTCTTAAATCTGGGAAACCAACCCCCAACTATCCGAACTTATCTCAGTTTTACCTAAATCTGGTTCACAAATTGTGAACCGAATTTACCTAAATTTTTGGCAAATTCGGTTCATAAATCTGAAAAAAATATGCTTCGTGGGTTTTCTGGATTTACCTCATAGGTAGGTAAATCCGGTTCACAATTTATGAACCGGATTTACCTCCCTTTGAGGTAAATTCGGGAAACCCTTTTTTTAATTTTTTTTAAAAAGATACGCGCCTGTTACGATTTAAAATACAATACGAACGTGTTACAATATACAAGTAAAGATACGTCTAATTACGATCTAAAATACGTCGAATTGTAACAGGTTCGCACGCGTTCGTATCGTATCTTTACTAGTATCTTTAGACGTATCTCGACTCGTATATCGTAACGAGTTCGTATCGTATTTTAAATTATACCAGACGCGTATCTTTTTAAAAATAATTTTTTTTTTAAAAAAGGGGGTTTCCCGGATTTACCTCATTGGTAGGTAAATCTGGTTCACAATTTATGAATCGGATTTACCTACCTATGAGGTAAATCCGAGAATCCCAACGTAATTTTTTTTCAAAAAAATACGAACCGGAAATACCATTTTGTGAGATATTTCCGGAAATATTTGTAAAATGTTTTTTTTTTTTTAAATTGAAGGGTAATTTTGAAATAAAATGGATTACGGGGGTGGGAGGGAGGATGTGGGGGGTAAAAAAAACCCAAAGAAAAAATGGATATAAGATCTATGATATAGATTTTTTTTAGATAAGTAATGATTCATTAAAAAACACTAAGAGTGTTCAAAACCCAAACACTAAAGAATCTATGATACGGAATATATTTTCTTGAGTGAAATGTACAAAATATCTAAAACATATATAGTTTAAAAACTTAACAAAGACAATCAATCAATAGAAAAGATAGATTTATCAACTCTGATTTAAAAACTACATATACAACTTACATACCTCCCAAAGAATGATAAGTTGGTTGAAGGAAGAACTTATAGGGATAGAGGGATTTGGCTATAGGTTTCACACAAGAAGATAGAGGCATGTGACCAAGACAGAAGGACAAAAAGGAAGTCATGATGCTCTCCTGGTTTTTAGAATTTCTTTTGTTTTGTTATTGTGAACAGTGAGTGGGACATGTAGGAGTATTTTTAAAGCAATTTAAAGTACGTATATAAAATATAAATATTATTTCCTTGAAAATTTCCTTTTTGAACTCACCTATTTAATACATATAAAAAGTCGTGTTTATTATTTAATAATGATATTTGAACTCACCTATTAAATTACCCTTTTTAATACATAATAAATTAATGAGAAAAGACATAATAGGATTCACCATCAAAACAGGTTAAAAAGTATTTAATATTTCTCTATTAATTTATTATACTATTCATTTAAGTATTCAAACACTATTTTGAAAAAGGTATTTGAACATTAAATGCTTTAATCATTTAATACACCCTACAGAATATAAGCAAAAACTAATCAATAAAAGTTGATGTATTTGTTAGCCTGTATTTTCGACAGGCTAAATAAATGCAGTCAACGTTGTTTGACACTTTGCTTTAAAGGGAACAGTTTGAGCATTCGACACTAAGAGGGTATGTCAAAAGTGTTTCTTCGATCACTGAAGAGATTTAACAGGTTCGAAAGTATGTACACTTCGACGTAGAGATGAAAGCAAAAAACAATGGTAAGCTTAACCTCGGAAGATTGTGTCGAAGGAAGCTGTTTCAGTGCTGTCGAAGACCTTAGTGATCAAGCTGTCGAAGAGTTAGCGGTTCTTAGTTTAAATTTCAAATGTATTAACCATTGTAGGCAGTTCGTTTCCCTCTTCTTAGTATATATAGTTTTTCCTGAGAAGGAAAACGGGTCACAATCTCAACATACAAATTTTTACGCTCAAAGTTCCAGCGATAAAGAAAACTGAGCAACAGAAACAAATGTATGGATCTGTGCACCACTCTTTTACATTTTCATGCAATTTAAGTTTATTTCTTTAAACTTTTCTTTATTTTTCGTTTCTCTTTGAGGATTCCTTGGCTTTCAAGGCAATTCGTCTTTTTCTTCTATTTTAACTTTCTGTTGATTTATGAAGAACACGAGGAGTGTTCACACAGTATCTCTCAAATAATTAACACAATATGTTCCTGAGATTCACTAATTGATCTCGCAAGTTAATAATTCAGGCCTGCGATTATTTACCAAAAATTACCGTAAACAATATCTAGTTCAAAATTTAAACCAAATACATCAACTTTTGTTGACACTCATACTAAAGCATTTGATGTTCAAATATCCACGGATGTTCAAACTTATGGACATTATAAAAAGCATTTAATGTTCAAATATCCACGGTCTGAAACTCGCCTTAGATGGAGACAGTGGCGGATGTACTACTATGGTTATGAGGATAATTGCCCCCATTAATTATTCTTTTTATAATTGAAAGTACTTTATAAAATTGGCATTGCCCCCATAAAAATATACTTGTTGACCCCATAAGTTAATTTCCTTTTAAAAAATAAAGATAAAAAATCATAAGAGATAAAAAAGAAAATAAATTGATGCTAATTTTACATATTTGTTCTAGTTATTTTAGTATAGTTGTCTTTTAATATTTCTTTTATCACGAGATTGGACTGGGGAGTCAATTTTTTGTAAGCAAGAGAAATCAATGTAAGAAATCATTCCCTCACCTAAATTTTTTGTAACCAAGAGAAATCAATTTTTCCATATATAAAACAATTATTAGTATATTAAAGATAATATGCTTACATTATTTTGTTATTTGGTGTATAAATGTGTGCGTAATTCATATACACTATCAATTTATAAATATTTTACGCAATCAGCCAATTAGAAATTGACATGACATTTAAAAGAAGTGGGTTAACTCATAACTACCTCATATGTTGTCACTTATACTATGAATTGTGATTGATTGTGAGTGTAAATAATTTACAGTGATATACGTATCATATTTATATTTATATATTTTTTGCAAATATATTAATCACTGCAAGATTTAATATTTTTTATAATGACGTTTGTTGTTGGGAAATATATAAAGTTGAAGGGTAAGGTAACTCTCCAATAAAAAAATAAATTGTTGCATGTAATGTAATAAGGAAAGATTCCATTGGTGCAACCAAAGTCAAAGAGTCAACACAAAACTCTCCAAGTCAACAAAGTCAAGCCATGTCATCTTGCTGACTCACAAGTGTGCAGCTTCACTTTACCTTTCAAGCTTTACTTTATCTTTCAAGATGTAAATTGCTGTTAGGTTTAGGTATGCAATCGGTTAGAGTTGTTAGCAAACCGTTGCATTTAGTTAGTTCAATTCATCTCATATATAAACTCATTTGTACTCATAGTTACACAATCAATGAAATCATATCTCAGATTCAGTTCAATCTCTCTCTAAATTCTCTTTCAGCATGCCGCTACAATATAAGTCTCATTTGCAAAAAGCTAATTTGTAATAATATTAGATGTCGTTATCATAATTTTTTTTCACTAAACAATTCAAATACATTAATTGAAATATTTTCATTTTCAAAATAATTTTCTGGGTGTGATAATTAAAATTCTTCATTCTTAAAATTCTTGTTTGGATAGAATAATTAATGACACTCGGGCCAAGATTTAATGACCCTCAGGCAACCTTATCATCATTACATTTATGTTCCTTGACTATTTTTAACCGTTTTATTTATTTGAGATTAAATTTGTCCCATGATTAAGTGTATGTTTGGTTTGGCGGTGAGTAGAATTGATTCTGACAAAATTGATTCTCGATGAGAATTGATTCGAATGAAAGCTACAAATAATGCTTCAAGAAAAATCAATTTGGAAGTTAGAATCAATTTTACAATCAGAACCCAAACATCTTTTTTTCTTCTAAAATCACGAAAGTTAATCTCAAAAGCACTTCTACGTGCTCTCACCGCCAAACCAAACATGCACTAAATTTAATGACACCCGAGATTGCATTCCAGATATGGATTGATGGGTGATTTGTTTGAATTAGGCGAGTTGTCGACTTCTATTGATTTGGATGTGTTTATTGTATTGTTTAAACTTGTAATTTGTTTGATCGGTGATTTGTTTCATTATCTTCTGTTGAAGTTGAAGCTGCCTCTTTTACTTTTTCCAGATATGGATTGATTGGTGATTTGTATGAATTAGATTAACTTGTAATTGTGATATTGGTGTCATTGCATTGGATAGTGGCATGTACTAGTTTGATTGTTTGAATATTTTTTACTTGCTTTTTATTGTAGGTAGTGTAATTCAATACTTGTGTAAGGACTAGTTTGCAATTTGTAAGTTTTGTATAAATTGTAGTTAAATACTTTTAACTGTCTTTTAATCCTTTGGTTAAAAATTAGCTTTTACTTTGCACATATGTAAGCTTCCTATAAGTGCAAGGTGTAATAGATTGGACCAATCAATGAAGGACATTTCTTTGCAATTCAACTTTACTCTTTTCATTCAAAGTGAATTTCTCTCTCTCTCTCTCTCTCTCTCTCTCTCTCTCTCTCGTTTTTACTGTTTCCTTCTGCTTTTCTGTTTTCTGTTGCAACAAACTGTTGCATTGGTGTTCTCGATAATTCATCAAGATTCATCACAATTGGTGATATAGTGTGTGTGATTCAGTAAGAAATTGATCCTTCTCCTCCAACAATTGGCATCCAAAGCGTTGGTTCTTGGGCACATAACGGTGGTGGTTATGGCGGCGACGCAAGGAAGCTCCTCGAACGGCCAATTCCCGGTGAAACTCCCGGTGTTTTACGGCACCAACTATGAAAGGTGGATGGCACAGATGAAAGTGATCTTCAGATATCAAGATGTGCTTGATGTCGTGAAGAATGGTGTCACACCACTTGAAGGAACGATAACGGAGGCACAACGAACTACAAATCGCGATCAACTGAAGAAAGATAGCAAAGCGATCTTTCTCATTCACCAGTGCGTTGGCGCGAATGTACTTGAGAAGATTATCGACTATGAAACGGCGAAGGAGGCTTGGTATACGCTTGCAACCACGTACGCCGGTGACAAACATGCGAAAAAGATGAAGCTCATGTCTCTACGGTGCCAACTTGGTCTGAAGAAGATGGAACCGAATGAAACGGTAGCACAATTCATCAGCAGGTTAGTTATTCTAACTAATCAAATGAAGAGTTGTGGTGAGGTTGTTAGCAATGCTATGAAAGTTGAAAAATTCCTAACTGGTGTAACCCCGAGCTTCGATAGTGTTGTGTCTGCCATAGAACAATCTAAAGACCTAGAGAAATTGAAGTTAGAACAATTGCTAGGATCTTTAGAAGCACATGAGATAAAATTGAAGAGTAGGGAAAGTGGTAAGAAAGAAGAGAAAGAAGCTGAGAGAGCATTACTTGCTCAATCTTAGAAGAAGAATGGTGATTCTTGGAAAAACAAGAAAGGCAAAGGGAAGTGGAAAGTAGGTGATAAGAAGGGAAATGTGAAACAATACAATGGCAAGAAAGAAGGTGAGAGTAATGGAAAGAACAAGAAGAAATCGAAGGAACATATCCAATGCTATAATTGTCAAAAATGGGGTCACTTTGCTAATGAGTGTGTGAATCCAAAGGTGCCTAGAAAAGTGAATGATGAGGCACAATTTGCGCATGACTCTGATGATGAAGCAGTGGTTTTGATGACTCTGGTTGATACAGAAGATGGCATGGTGGTTGAATGGTGGTATTTGGACACAGGGTGTTCAAATCACATGACAGTGCATTTGGAGTAGTTCTGTGAGATTGATAGAAGCATCAAGAGGAGGATTAGATTTGGTGAGGGTAGAACTGTAATGGCTGAAGGAATTGGCAAAGTAGCTATCAGAAGAGAGGATGGGAGGAAAGTCATAGTGAGTGATGTTCTCTATGTTCCAAAGATGAAGAGCAATTTGTTGAGTCTAGGACAATTGCTAGAGAAGGGTTATTCAATGACCATGAAGGACAATTACATGGAGGTTTCTGATAGTGAGAGCAAGGAGGTGCTGAAAGTGTTAATGTCCAATAATAGAATCTTCGAAGTAGGTGTAAACTCAATTGAGCAGAAATGTCTCACTACTCAAACTGAGAACACCATGTGGAATTGGCATAAGAGAATGGGACATTTGAACTTTACTAGCTTGAGCATGCCACAGAAGAAGAATATGGTGTTTGGCTTGCCTCAAATTGAAGAGCCTGAGGAGGTTTGTGGTAGCTGTTGTGAAGGAAAACAACCAAGGAAATCCTACAAGTCTGCTATACCAACAAGAGCTGCTGTGAAGCTTGCCATAGTACATTCTGATGTATGTGGCCCATTTGAGGTGAAATCTCATGGAGGTAACTCTTACTTTGTGTCATTTATTGATGATTTCACTAAGGAAATGTGGATTTATCTGATACAAAAGAAAAGTGATGTGTTTAATACGTTCAAGCAATTTAAACTTCTAGCAGAAAAACAAAGTAGTTGTAGTATTAAGTTGCTTAGAACCGATGGTGGTGGTGAATACACATCACATGAATTTGAATTTTTTTGTAAAACTGAGGGAATAATTCATGAAGTGATGGCTCCCTATACCCCTCAGCACAATGGCACAACTGAGAGGAGAAATAGAACATTGTTGAACATGGTTAGATGCATGTTAAGAGAGAAAAGTCTTCCACATGAATTCTGGGCTGAAGCAGTACACACTGCCACACATATATTGAATAGAGCTCCAACAAAGAGACTTGATGGAATCACACCAGAAGAAGCATGGAGTTGTGTGAGGCCTAGTGTGAAGCATTTTAGAGTGTTTGGCTCACTCTGTTATAAACACATTCTTGAACAAAATAGAAGAAAACTAGACTCAAGGTCACAACCTATGATTCTAGTTGGTCATCACAGTACAGGTGCATATAAGTTGTTGATCCAATCAACAAGAGGGTAGTAATAAGCAATGATGTGATTGTTGATGAGTTGAAAGAATGGAATTGGATTGAAGCAATTGAGAAAGCTACTGGTGACTCAGTTGAACTACAACTTGACAGTGATCTAGGTGAGAATGACGCTGAGTTGAATGAGCCTGAAGTTGCAGTGAACCATGAGGAAAGAGAAGAACCATTGAGGAGGTCTGATAGAGTGAGACAACCACCTGCTAGATTGCAAGACTATGAGGTATTCCCAGCTAGTTTGAGTGAAGATGAGTCTGATATGCTGCAACTAGTGTTAATGGCAGAATCAGAACCAATATCACTTGGACAAGCTCTATCCAATCCAAATTGGAAAGAGGCTATGGAGGATGAATTGAGGTCTATTCAAAGAAATTATACTTGGAAAATGGTGAGATTGCCAAGCAACAAGAGAGCCATTGATGTGAAATGGGTCTACAAGACCAAGATGAAGCCTAATGGTGAAGTAGCAAAGTATAAGGCTAGGTTAGTTGCAAAAGGATTTTTGCAATAGCATGGACTTGATTTCAATGAAATATATGCCCCAGTTACAAGAATAGAGACTGTAAGACTTATTGTTGCATTGGCTAGTTTGAGGAAGTGGACTTTGAATCAACTCGAAGTCAAATATGCTTTCCTCAATGGACCTTTGGAAGAAGAGGTATATGTGAAGCAGGCACCTGGCTTTGAGAAGAAGGGAATGGAGGATAGAGTAATGAAGTTGAAGAAGGCCTTGTATGGCCTTAAACAAGCTCCACGAGCTTGGAACAGAAAAATAGACGCCTCTTTGCAGAAATTGAGTTTCACCAAGTGTGCAACTGAACATGGTGTGTATGTAAGGTTGAATACAGCTACTGGTTTGCTAATAGTGTGCCTATACGTGGATGACTTGCTCGTGACAGGTGAAAATGAGCAAGAAATCATGAAACTCAAGAGTCAAATGATGGCTGAATATGAAATGACAGATATAGGGAAGCTCTCCTATTTCCTTGGCATGGAATTTGTGTCTTGTGACAAAGGAATCTTTCTACACCAGAAGAAATACATTACAGATGTATTAAAGAGGTTCAAGATGATGAATTGTAACTCTATTAGCACACTAGTAGATCCAAATGTGAAGTTGCAGAAAAATAGTACCGATGAAGCAGTTGATCAAACTATGTTTAGACAGCTGATTGGTTCACTTAGATATGTCTGCCACTCTAAGCCTGACATAGTCTACAGTGTAGGTGTTGCAAGTAGATACATGGAGGAACCTAAAAGGTCACATTTGATTGCTGCAAAAAGGATTTTGAGGTATCTCAAAGGTACCATTGATTGGGGTGTTCTATTCCCTACTGCAGAAAAACAAGTTGCTGCAAAACTTGTTGGTTTTACTAATGCTGATTGGAGTGGAGATATAGAAGACAGGAAGAGTACTTCTGGATATATCTTCATGATGGGTGATGCTCCAATAGCTTGGTGTTCTAAGAAGCAAAATGTGGTAGCATTATCGAGCTGTGAAGCTGAGTATATAGCTGCTGCATTCAGTGCAAGTCAGGCACAATGGTTGGAAATGTTATTGACTGAACTGAAAGTGAAGAGTGAAGGTGCTATGAGATTGATAGACAACAAATCGGTCATTGATCTAGCAAAGCATCCTATAGCTCATGGAAGGAGCAAACATATAGAGATCAAATATCACTTTTTGCGTGATCAAGTGGCTAAGTGGAGAATTGCAGTGGAGCACTGCAGAACAGAAGAACAGTTAGCAGACATGCTAACTAAGGCTTTGAAGACTAGCAAATTTGAAGCAGTGAGGTGCAAGATTGGAATGATGAAACTCACAAGTTTGAATTAAGGAAGAGTATTGTAGGTAGTGTAATTCAATACTTGTGTAAGGACTAGTTTGCAATTTGTAAGTTTTGTATAAATTGTAGTTAAATGCTTTTAACTGTCTTTTAATCCTTCGGTTAAAAATTAGCTTTTACTTTGCATATGTGTAAGCTTCCTATAAGTGCATGGTGTAATAGATTGGACCAATCAATGAATGACATTTCTTTGCAATTCAACTTTACTCTTTTCATTATAAGTGAATTTCCCTCTCTCTCTCTCTCTCTCTCTCTCTCTCTCTCTCTCTCGTTTTTACTGTTTCCTTCTGCTTTTCTGTTGCAACAAACTGTTGCATTGGTGTTCTTGATAATTCATCAAGATTAATGGCGAAAAGAGTAAAAAAACTTGTTCCATCAAGATATTCTTCTCAAGACTTAAAATGTTGGCGAAAGATTGTTTTGCAACATACCTAATTGATAGGGCAACGCTCTCCTCCGAGGAAAAAGAAGAGCTCTGCGAACGGAGTATCATGAAAACGCAGGAGGATGGCGGGTCACGAGAAAGTGAGGCCATCGTGGAGGAACACATGGAGGAAACAAAAAAGATCACGTTTCGTGAACCTTTGGAATGGAAAACAAGGAACCATTTGATAAAAATGCCAAAGAAGAAATAGAGCTCAACATGCCTTCTTACCTCCAAAGTTAGACAGACTACTAAATGATAAATCTTCTGTAAGACATAGCTTCAACCCTCAATTCCATGCCTCTAGTAATTTTTTTATGATGCATAAGTTAGTCATATCACATAATATTATTGCACACTTACAATTTTTCGGAGTTGTTATATTAAATTTACTGAGCTATCCTTATATATCAATTTAAAAAGTCAAATTAATAAGTCCTTATCAAGACTTAAGCAATGGTGCCATTGCCAACTCCAGAATTTGATGACAGAAATTAAGTAACATGGATGGATCAAACAAAAGAAAAACTGAATTTATTGGACTATAGAAGATAAAACTATAGAAGGGAAAACAATCCCAATCTACCCCAAAGCAAAGAACCTCCTCAGAGAAGAAGAAAACTCTCTCTGTGTCTAACCATAATGAAGGAACCAACAAAGATAATCATTGGTTTGGAAACAAGACCATATTTGATGGTCCATTTAACACTAAGCATTGGAAACCCCAATGGTTATTTAAGGTTTAAATCCTAATGAGCATTATTAGTTATTTTACACCACTTTTTGAAAGAGAACTTTCTCAATGTGAGAGTCAATGGTCTCAGGGTCACAGTATGCTGCATAGTAGAAACTCTTGGCCACTATGAGGAATGTATTCTTGATATTGGAGTGCAAGTCATTTGAAGATTTCTGAAGCACCAACTGCACAAGTTCTTGCATTTCTGACTCTATTTGGGGGTTATTGATGCTAGTATGTGCCTACAATAACAAAAATATGAAAATTCAGGATCTGGGTGTTGGAATATTGAATGGGTCAAGATAACCTTGCCTTTCATAATGTTTATTACTAACCTTGTTGCTTTGGTGATTACTGAGGCCAAGACAGACTCTGTTAGTGACTTCCAGCAATTTTTGGTAATGGGGATTGAGCTGCAGCTCTTGTGACCAATAACCAGCAGTTAAATTCATGATTTGCACTATTAACTCTGCTTCTCTTTGGGATCTGTTTCCTTCATTTTTCCAACTTGACAGCCAGCTTTGCCACTAATCATTTAACAAAAAGGAAAGCTTTAGCAAGAAATTCTAAAGTTCTTTCTACTTGCTCTACTCTTTTACATCATGATTCATATAGCTGCTGAAAAGGGTTTCTTTCTACTAACCATTTGGTTCAAATAATGTGAATGTTCCTGACCATGATGCCCAAAGATTTCAAACCCAAGGTGATCAAGGGTTGTCAGCAAAATCCTCAGGAGTTCCTCCTCTCTCTTGTTCTTGTTAAGCCTCCTGCAACCAATTAAAAACATATTTTGATGCACCAACAGTAAAAACTAACATATTTAAACCAAATTGTTTACTTGTTTGAGTAGTCTCCTCTGCTAATGCTGTGATTGAACAGATCAACAAATTCACTCCTACTTTCTTCATCTTTTGATTGTGATGTCAGTGTCTCTAGCAAAGCTGCTGTTTTAGCCCATGCAAGTCGCTCTAGAGACCTCTCAGGCTCAAATATGCTGGCTGCTGCTATATAATAAGCAAATAGCAGACTTTTTTTGCTCAATCCAAATCTCTCTAGTTCTGATTCCAAGTACCACCTAATAATATATAGATATATGATGCCATTGCAAATATTTGGAAAGCTCATCTCATCAACAGGTTCTTTAGACTGAAGCATAAAACTGAAATGTTCTCTGGTTTTTGTGCTTGCTTACCTTTGGATATTTTCCCATTCTTTATAATGCAGTGTTTGACAGTTGTTGTAATCCAAATTTGCAAGCTTGAGATAAACATCATTGTTCACAATGGGCATCCTATAAATAGATTAATTTTATTTGTCATGTTAATTCATAAGTGATGTGATGATGCCACATCAATTGTTTCATATTAATATCTATAACATGTCCCTTCATGCAAAGAATAATAATGTGGTACTGGTGTGGCAAAACTGATATTAGTGTTATTGGATTTAAAAGATTTGTACCTGTAAAGGGTCTTGCCAATCCAAACATCATTTTCACCACCATAGTGTTCAAGGTAAAATCTTGTCTCCAATCGGGGCAAACTTGCATACCAAGGCACCTCCAGTGCGTAACCCACCTATAGAAAGAAAATAACATAGAATAGAATAAAAATAAAATGTATAATTTGAAGAGGGTTTGCATATTATTTTACCTCTCCAGGTAAATCTTTGGTTATGATCCATTTATCTAAAAGCTCATTAGCAGCACGTTTGTCAGCTAAATATTTGACTGAGAAGTGTTTGGCATCCTCAAGAATCTTCTCTCCTTGAAACAACACTTGAGAAGCTCTATAGAGATTAAACATCCCTGTCACTGCTTGGTTCAACTGCCCAGCAAAGCAGAAGAATTCACCACTTTTCTCAAATTGCTTGAACACATCTACCAAATTAAACAGATTATTAAGAGATATTTTCACTTTTATAGTATATATATGATGCATTAATTAATATATCTAACTTACTGGGTGAAACTTGGTGGCCATGTAACCTTAGCAGTCTAAATCCCATTGCTGTGTCATCTATATCTTGAACCTTTGAATTCCTTGCCCAAGCAATTCCCTTCTCAGTCCAATATCTGAAAATTTCCAAAATACATTCATAATCCAGTGAATAATTAATTAGCTAGGTAGAAGATAATGCAGCTATCTTTTATCACTTTTCTAACAGTTTTAATTTGCAATTGTGTTGTGGATCAACTAATCTATGTACCTTGATACATAATTGAGAGAGTCATTGATTTCTTGCTGAAAATATCTTGAAATTCCAAGACGTTCTAGTCGATCCACAGCCCACATGTGTTCAAACAAATCAACTGGATATGCTGTTGGAACTGCGAAAATAAATACATTTTTTTAGGTTACCGTGTTATTGGTGCTAAAATAAATACATTATCACTAAATAATTGTCTTTTTGGCCTTTTTTTTTCTTCAAAACTTTGGTCCTTTTGAGATACCAATGTACAATTTACCTAATTTTTCCAAGTTTACCCTTTATCAATTAATTGTCATTATTCACAATATGAACTCTTTTGGATTCCCAAGTCAGTGGTATTAATGCTACAAAGGGGTACTTTAGTCTTTAGGTATTATAAATTTATGATTTCTTAATTTGTGTGAAACACTCTAAAAAGACCAAAGTTTAAGAATGGAGTGAGTATCATTTACTATTTGAGTAATACTTTTAAATATTATTTTAGTCCCTGTAAATATATTGATTTATAGTTTTAGTTTTAGTCTCAGTAATTTATAAAATTGCCAATTTTAGTTTCCAAAGTGTTTTTTATGTTTGAAAAAGTTGAAGTGGCTTCTTTTTTTAGTCCGTGAACATATGAATATTCATTTTAGTCCCTGTGAATATAGCTAGTTTTTTATTTTAGTTCCTAGCCATATAAATAAATAAAAAGTCACATCAACACTTTTAAACACAAAAAACACTTGAGGACTAAAAGTGATGATTTTGGAAATTGCAGGACTAAAAAAAAAAAAATCGCTATATTTGCAGAGAGAGAAGAGAATAACGTGATATTAAACCTACTTATAATATTAGAGTGTAAAAGTATGATGTAAAAAGTAAATATTAGTCAATTTTACCTCCTCCATTGAATTTCTTGACTACTTTTTTCAAGTAGTTGAGAGCATTTTCATCTTTGGTTTGCATAAAAGCAAAAGCTGTGCAGGATGGAGAGAACAAGAATGACCCATCTTGAAACTGTAGCTTTAAAAGTTGTTTCCACTCCAAATTTGATATTCCCTCCAAACTATGTAGCAGTGTTGAGGGAACCTTATGCATTATCTCTCTAGGTATTCTATAATCATATCATATTATTATAATAATCATGCTCAATTGAAAAATAGAAAGAGTTGAAAAGTCTAACGTAAAATTAATTTTAGTATTATAAGAATGTTACTTTTTGAGCTTTTGGTCTCTCATTGCACATATGTCTTTCAAGATAGGAGAATTATCTGGCACTTCAATATCCAAACTTCGAGCCATATTGAGAAGAGAAGGAAAAATAACTTCAAACCCAATTGGCATATGCTCCACATTCTCATCTTGAAGCTTGTTTAGATTTTCCGTAAAAAATGACATTCCTGTATAGTATGAAATAAATACATAGAAATGATATTTCGACACGAAATATTGCCAAAAAAATATTGACAACAAAATATTTGGTTAATATTACATTCAGTAGAGATTAATGGATATAACAAGTTTTGAAATTCATTAATCATCTACTGAGTGTAATTAACTACAATCTTGGACGTTTTTACTTATTAATCACAATTTCATGTGTTCACGTTCAAAGTTGTGGTTAATTACATTTAGTATATAGTTAATGAATTTTGTCACCTGTTATATACTAAATGTAATTAACCACGTATTTAAACTGTGTTCATCAACTATTTTGTCGTCGATTTTTATGTTCAAATAACACAAAGTGATAGTATTTATATTTACCTTTGTCACACTTCTCAGGGTACATGTTCCATGATGTCAATGCAATGACACAAGCTAATGTGTTGAGAATTCGATCATGTGCCACGAATAATTCATCTCCCCATGAACCATCTGGAAGTTGATTATTAGCAATCCATTCAAGACATGAGGGAAATTGAGGTGTATTTTCATCATGAACATTTTTAACTAGAGCAACCCAAGCTGTGTCATAAGCTGATATTGTTGTCTCACCATCTTCCATTGTCCCCAACATCAATTTGACCGTATTAATCATCTTTCTAATCTCATTTGTCACCAAAACCTTCAAAGTTACAGTCACAAATTAATCAATTTTAGATTTCAATATGTGTATATATTGGGTTTTCCACATGGCCTATGAGTGTGCATATGGGCCACGCCGCCTCTTCTCTTTGTGCTTTCCAACGAAGGATTCCGTTTGGAGGCGCTCAACGTGTGCGGGAGAGCAATCTCCCCACCCTCACCTCAAGATCAGAGGGCTTGTTTGAGCGTTGAGGTAGAGGGAGAGGGAGAGGGAGAGAGCAGTTGGTTCTAGAATTGAAATAATGGGATTTGTAGTTTCCAATACTCCTACTATCAAGACCATTTTAAAGGTTTGTTTGGATTTGCTTATTTAAGCTTATATACTACTCTATCAAGTTTATTTGTTCTATTTACATAACTTATTTTCAAAAAACTAAATACCTTCCTACTTGAACCGAACTAATATAGTCACGTTGATAATCAAAGGGGAAGGTTAATAGTGATGACACACCTGGTGGAGATCTTCCTCTTTGTTATTGTTCTTAATTGTGTCAAGTAATTTGAAGGAAGGCAAAATATCCAAAGATACTTCATTAACATATTCTGCCAAATAGAATAATTACATTAACTTTTGATATTAAAAAGAGAGATTCTTCAATAATGGAATTATTCTCATAATCTAAGTAAAATGTATATTACCTTGAGAGCACATAGGTCGAAATCTACCATGATTCTTATCATGCTTTCCTTCTATGATTTGAAGGGAGTTCGTACCTACTTGGATATTTAAATGATGAGATTTAGTTAGTATTAAATTTTTCATTTAATTGGTAGGAACTATCAATTTTAATATGGTTTCTTGCTATAGTTTCTAAACCAACTTATATTCAGGATAAGATTTTAACTAGAGATGTGTGACTAATTTATCATATCTTTTTTTGGGGGGGAAACTTGTCAATCCTATTGGATCAAAACGCTGGATTGATCACATCCAGTCTCATGTCTAGACCATTAGACGGGCTCTATGACATTTAATTTTACTCATAAAAGATAAATCGATATGAGATCTCTGATATAGAGTATATTCTTTTGAGTGAAATGTACAAAATATCTAAAATATCATTTAAAAACTTTAATAAAGACAATTAATCAATAAAGACATCTAGTTTATAACACCCAAATTTTCTTTTCTTGATGATGAATGTTTTTAATTTTAAGAAAAAATTAAGGAATAAGTAGAACTTTTTGTAAGAAACACTGTCAAAGGCTGGGCGACTTCCAAGTGAATTGGGAGCGCTTCTATTAAGAGCATTGCTGGTACTTGACTTTCAGTGTAGCGCTTACAAACCGCCGTTGTTTTGTACTGTTCCTTTAGCAACTCATTGATAAGTAGCGCTTACAAAGTGCTGCTAAAGACTTTTGTTGTTGTAGTGTCTATATGATACAAAGTGCGTAAGCGCTGCTAAAGACTTTTGTTGTTGTAGTGTCTATATGATACAAAGTCTATTTTCTTGAGCGAAATGCATAGAATATCTAAAGCATAATTTTAAGACAATCAATCAATAACAAAGATAGATTTAATAACTATTGTTAAAAAAGTACAAATGCTAACATACCTCCCAAAGAATGATAAGATGGTTGAAAGAAGAACCTAAAAGGATAGTTGGATTTGGCAATAGGTTTGGCACAAGAAGATGGAGGTATGTGACCAAGACAGAAGGACAACAAGGAAGTCATGATGCACTTGTTCTTGTGATTTCTTTTGTTTGGTCTTATTGTGAACTATTGTACATGTAATTTTGAAGCAATAAGTATGTATATAAATACTAGTTTCTTAAAAAGTTCCTTTTTGAATTCACCAACCTTCACTTTGCCTAGCTGACTTGTCACACATATAGTGTAAATTTTGCTTAAGAAAAGATTTTGCCTATATACAACTCACATATACATTAAATTATTTGCTTAAGAAAAGATTTTGTCTATATACAACTCACATATACATTAAATTACATTTACACTTGAGAAAATATTAAATCTTATCACATTTGAGAAATATTACGCTTTAAGGTGAATTTTATACGTTTGAGAAAATCTTAAAGTATTTGTCTGAATACAATTCACCTAATAAGATTTTGTTTTAGATTTTACCTTACCTCACCAGTCTTTTTTATAATGGACAATTTTTTTTTGGTTACAGACAACAGGTTTTACGTGAAACTCATATACACAACTGTGAGGTTCCAATTCGAATTTGGAACAATTTTTAGCTTAATAATTTTGACATTTTTCAGTTTTGACAAATTTAGACAATCACACAAACAATGAAAAATCAGTTTTTCTATTAATAATTCTAAGAATCAGTGTTTTTAGGATTTAAACATTAACTATCATTTCATGGGGGATATGTATGGCTCCTATATTAACTAGTGAGTCTTTCAAACCAATTAAGATGCACTAGGAATAGATATATCAAAGGAACTTGCGTTGGAAATAAATATTTAATGTATACATGGAATTGGTAATTGTTTAATAGAGCTGAAATTAATTTGAGGATTATTTCTTATTTTTTGACCAAAAGAGGATTATTTCTTATAGAAAGGACTAAAAACCAAATCTTTTTGTCTCTTATAAAAAAGACCGGAGAGGGTAATTTCAAGACCTAAGTATTTAGTCAAAAACAAAAGAGCTAAGTAATTGTGCAATACAAAAAGTTCTACTAATATGTCAAACCATATTTCACTAATTGGTAAAGACAAAAATAATATGCATGTATTGTTTTTATAAGGAACTAGTTTTTAGAATTTTGTTTTAATTCATAAACTATGTCTTTTTGATTTCTATATATAAAACAATTGGTAAAGTTAAAGAAAATATGCATGCACTGTTTTTTTGACTAATATACATAATACATGCATCCCCTAAAAAACAACTTAATTAAATGAAATCATAGTGGGATCAATTTACTCCAAGACCTAATAACACATTGTAGACATTAAATTTTCCCAATTCAACTGTCAAATTAATAGTTCTAGTTGAGTAGATCAAATATGCAAATTTCCATAAAATTTTAAAACTGTTTGACCGTTGATCAAATAAGTTCAATTCAACGTATATTATACTTTTTAAAATACAAGTAAAATATGAATTATATAAGATTCAATAGTTACATAAATTCAATTTCTATAATTTTTGTTATGCATTATCATTAAGATAATATAAAACTGTTCAAACGATTGGATTAGTAAAATTTAATACCTACAAAGAGATATAAAGTATTATACTCTCAATGTGTTATTATTAACTTTCTCCAAGAGTAACTCTCATTGTAGACATTAAATTTTACTACATCTCTACTAACACATTTAATTCCTCGCTATCTCTACTATCTATTTTTTTTGGGTACAATATCTGTACTATTTTTTTGGGTACTATATCTCTACTGTGTGTATATATATAAAGAAAAAGAGATTATCAAATTACTATACTAGATATTTAGATCTTTGACACATCACTAAATTGAAAACAAATTTGTACAATCCTACACATCTCTCTCCTATTTTATCTCTCATAATTTACCGCTCTTTTACTTTACTTTTTGACTTCTTATTTTTCACGCATTTTTATGCTTTATTCTAATTTTAAATTCACCTTCTATTTTCTCATCTCCTCCAATTCCTTTTCATTTTTTAAATTTTTAAAAACTTCGATGCATATATTTTTTTTAAATTGAAAAATTAGTCATTATTACCTCCTTAAGAAAACTTTGTCATTTCAGAACATATGACATGATTTGGTGAATTTAGTCCTCTTAAAATTTAAATAATATGTATATGCTCCCAATATTTGTTAGTTACCTACAAATTTTGGATTATAAAAAAATGGATGACCAAAGTACAAGAATAAAGAGTCCGACTTATGATACTAAATAATAGTTTAGTAATTACTACTAAATGAGGATAATAGTAATTTCCTTATAAAAGAAAAAATTCGGTGACCACATGAGATATATTGTTACAAACATGCATTTCATTTACCCGCTCACTCACCACGCAAAAACTAAATTGTGGGTAATATGTACTAACTATTAGACTGTTGTATAATGGTCACAACAATATTTAGTAACTATTACTAAGGAATTCATTAATATCATATGCCGTATCAAGGCCAACAAATTCAATTCAATGTGTAGAAGTGTTGTATCATTAAAACCAGGGGTGTGAACATTGATCAGATCTTTTGGTTTTTATTACTTTTTTAATTTGTTTAAAAAAAAGAAATAAAAAGGTAGATATAAATGAAAACTGTTAATGAAATGAATCCATAATCCCTCATTTGTTCAGCGTCGCACCCACATTTGAGAGAGAGAGAGAGAGGGATAGAGAGAGAGAGATCTTCAAGAAATACTACACTTAGACTTTAGGTTGGGGTGTGGTTCATCTTGTGCCTATCCCTTTGTGAGGGCAACTTTTTTGAAAGAAGAATCACCAAAGATGTGGAAAGTGGAAGTTTTTTTTGTCTACATTTGAGTGGCAAGGATGACCTTAAATGTAGAGATACCACATTTGAATTTGAGTAACCACGAAAAATATCCAGATTAAATCTGGTTCCTTTTATTCCATAAGTCTAACACTTTTACTTGGTGTTTTTTTTCCCGGTTATATAAAGACTGGTTAGCTAATAGGCGATTAAAACACAAAATAAAAAGGTCGTAGCGAATGGAGGAATGCTACAACAGGACGAGAGTCTCGCAATGGAGGAAGAGGCGCGCCACGCAACTTGCGCTACAGACAACGTGATGAGTGGGAGAAGAAGAGGGTGAAGGAAACCTTGAAGGAATAAAGTCCAAAATAGAGAGTGCGAAGGAAACCCCAAAGGGATTTTTTTGAAATGGAGAGTGTGAAGGAAACCCTAAAGGTTCTTACAAGCTAAGGTTATTTTGTTCAGACACACTATAAAATCCTCATAGTTTTAAAAATATCAAGTGGACCCTTCACATGTCGGATCCACGGGTTGAAAATTTCAAACATCCAAACCAAACAAATCTAAAATTAATTGGGTTGGGTTGGGTCGGGTTGAACACAAACATTGATGGGTTCGTGTAAACTCTGGGTTGGTTGGGTCAGCTAGTTTGCGCGTACGCCCATACTATGATTTAGGTATACAATGATTCAACCTTATGCTAGGGCTTGGAGGTACTGGTTGAGCCTTTAAATATTAACTGTTGAATGAAAGAGACATTGTTGGTGGAAACGTAAGCGTACGGGGTTCGAACCCTGCTCTCCCTCGCATCTAACAACTACTACACTAATTACTAACAACTTTGCGTATTAAAAAAAATCAATTGGTTGCACCATTAAGTACCCTACATTTGGTCTTTGTAGTTGATGTTGGTTCTTCGATTGAGCTTGAGCCCCAAACAAAACCAATAGAAAATCGCAAAAACTGCTTTGCTTTGGATGTGTTCGAGTCACTTTTCAATAAACCAATAAGTTCGAATGGCGATTTGTTTTTCCAAAACTGAACCAAACCAAATCAAATGCACATATTATTATATAGTATTAAAAAAATAAAAATGTCTACTTAATCTAGTTACACATACACACGTGCCGCCATAATGTTACACGCCTTTAATTTACGGTTTACTTAACCACATGAAGTATCTATTTTAATTTTACTACATTTTAAGTTTGGTAGTTCATATGTGAATAAAATAATAATCACATTATTTTTTTATATTTGACTCTTTAGAGTTAAATTAATTAATTAAACTTTAGATTAAATTATATTTTTCGATTCGTAAAAAATCAAAACCAATCAAACTAATCCAAACCACATTTGAATCGATTCGTTGGTTCAAATATTTTTAAGAAAGTCAAATGAATTAAACCAAACCGTGTGTGTTTTTAACTTGCGATTTGGATGACTCTTTTGATCAAAAACGAACGGGACCAAACCGCGAGCACCCCTACAATCAGTTGTGATCTCCCGGTATTGTGCGGGGAATATTTTCATGGTAGTTGAATATACATGTTCCGAATTGTTGAATGGTAATTCTTCATGGTTGTGAAAAGGGATACTTATGACTCGTATGGTGGAACTTGGGTTTGCGAGGAGCTCAATACAAGAGTTAGGATACTGCAATCACGGTGGATAGAAGCAATTAATTAACAATATGAAAGGCTTCATTAAGCAAATAAAATTTGAATGAAGTCAACCTTTGAAACGAGTTGTTCAAGACAAATATACACTGTTCCCCATTCATATTTTCACTCCATTGCTCTAGGGGTTGTTTTCAATACTATACTTCAGCATACTAAACAGACAAATGCATTATGTTATGTCAACTAAACTATTCTAGTGTGTTAGAGTTGAAGTGGCAGCAGTAAATAACATGCTATGGATTTCTTTTCCACATTGATTCCTTGGCTTCCCTTCACGGAAACATGACTGGAGATTCCCAGTTACCTTCCTCATCTCGATCTCCGAGCAGTAAGCATTAGAGAATAAGCTGGCAAAAAATTGAATCTAGAGAAAGCTACGCGGAACCATCCCAAATGAGGAAAATAAAAACAAAACAGTGACAGTGACTGTGGCAGCAGCATCACTGGAGTGTACAGTTAACACTGAGTAAACGGAAGCCGAGCCGACTAACAAGCCGCGCTTCCCGCTACTCCGTATCGTATGTATTTACACGCGCACTTGCACGTGCAAACCCACGTAACACTCTCTCTCATGGAAGTGGAAACAGTGGGTGACTCTGTGACTGATATTTTTAATCAATAAAAAACAATAAATAATTAATTAAATAAATAAATAAGAGGACATGGACAAGGACAAAAGGATCATCGTCCTTATAACTACCCCCATTCCAGTTACTCTCTTTAACACTCACTAACTCATCCAAGAGTTAGAAAGTGATCTCCGAATGCGCATTCAAAGCCTAAACTAAACAGTAAACACCCATTCTCTGCTTTCTCACTTTCCAATTTTTGTTTCGTTTTCTTTTCTTTATAAAAAAAATAATTTCATTACTCACACTTGCAATTGCATGCAAATGGAACTCAGCAAAGTTACATTAGAGATCTTTTCCAAACTGGAACAGCAATGGCTCTCACACTGCGGAGCCACCGCAAAAACCCGCATACTCAGCATTGACGGCGGAGGAACCACCGCTATTGTCGCCGGTGCTGCTCTCGTTCACCTTGAGGATCAGATCCGCTCTCAAACCAACGATCCTCACGCTCAAATCGTTGATTACTTTGACATCATTGCCGGCACCGGCATTGGTGCTATCCTTGCCGCCATGATCACTGCAAACGACGGTTTCGGAAGGCCTCTCTATACTGCCAGAGATGCTGTCAATCTCATCGCCGACAAGAATGATGAACTTTATAAGACGAAGTTTCCCGGAGTTTTTCGCCGGGGCCGGAGATTCTCCTCGAGGAGCATGGAAAATCTGTTGAAACGAGTCTTCCAAAGAAAAAAGAATGAAAAACGTTTGTTGACACTGAAGGACACGTGTAAGCCTCTGCTTATCCCTTGCTTTGACCTAAAAAGTTCTGCGCCATTTGTATTTTCCCGAGCCGACGCGTCCGAGTCACCGAGTTTTAACTTCGAGCTTTGGAAGGTGTGCTGTGCCACGTCAGCGACACCGAGCCTCTTCAAGCCATTCCACTTCGCATCTGTCGATGGAAAAACCACCTGCTCCGCCGTTGATGGTGGACTTGTGATGAACAATCCGGCAGCAGCGGCTGTCACGCATGTCCTCCACAACAAGCGAGATTTCCCGTCGGTGAACGGCGTTGAAGATCTCTCGGTGCTTTCCATCGGAAACGGAGCGCCGGCGAAGAGAGTGCATGACGTTCGTGAGTGCTCGACGTCGACGGTTGTTGACATTGCTCTTGATGGCGTTTCCGAGACCGTTGACCAGATGCTTGGAAACGCATTCTGTTGGAACCGTACGGACTACGTTAGGATTCAGGTATGCCACTGGCTTCTTCTCTTTTTTATGGATTGTTTGTTTGGTTCCCTAGTAAAAAAATACGAACAACGAGAAAAAGGAAATTCGCCTCGTTTTAACTTTTAACTCATTTTCCAACTTTTTTTTTTTGCTTTTTGGTCGTTGTTGAAGGAGTGAATTAACGGCGTCTATTTTTGCGCAGGCGTTTGGTTTGGGAGAAAAGGGAACGTGGGAAGAAACGGAGGTGCTGAATGAGAGAGTGCTGGAGTCGTTACCGTTTGGTGGCAAGCGGTTACTTCAGGAAACTAACGGTAACAGAATCGAAAGCTTTGTGCAACGTCTTGTTGCTAACGGGAAGAGTAGTTTGCCTCCAAGTCCCTGCAAGCTTCCGTCGTGAGCCTCTTGTTTTTTTTTTTAGGAAATGTAAGCTTTTTGCTGACGGCCTTTTTTTCCGTTAAACTTGTATCAAGGTTTTTTTAAATTTTTATTTAGGAGAATATTCCGAAGCTTTTATTTTACCTGTTGTCGGAATGGTAGAAGGTTAAGAATAAATTTACTTGTTGGGAAATGATAATCAGTTGTTATGTTTGTTTTTGTTCCTTGGTTTTGATTTTGATTTGATAATTACGGTTTTTTTACTAGTTGGGGACACGATTAGAAAATGGTAATTACGGTTCCATGTGGATTGATGCGTGATTCATGGAGGTGGAGTACCACGACTACGCTCGTGAGTCGTGACCAACCTCCTTTATTTTATTTGGTGGGGAAAAACCACAGTCTCTGTGTCCCACGTAATCAAAGGCCGGACCGGGAGGATCACGATTCAAGTCCAACTGTCAACTAACTTATTTTGAGACTGAAGAGGCAATATGGGCGCAAGTTCAATCTTTAGATAATAAATAAATAAATAACATGGACAAACTAAAGGTGTAAAAGTAAAACTAAAAAAAAAAGAATCAAAGAAATGACTTGGATGAGATACTAATGATCTCTTTCAACTTAAATAATATCATAGATTCGAATTCAGCTTTAAGAATACAATAGCGTTAAAATTCTTGATGGAGATCTTTATTGTTCATTATGATTGGATTAGTATCTGCACAGTTGCGCGTAAAGAATAACCGATTAAAAAAAAATTAAATGGTTCTTGTGAGTTATGTTGTAAGCAATTACTCTACTTGAAAGGTTAGGTTGACCAGAAGGTTCAATAGGAACACTTAACCATAATGATTTTAAAACAGTAAGTTGGACCAAGAGGTTGTATTAGTGGTGGTTTAAGGAACAAAAAGTTGGTATAGTTAATTTCTTTAGGAGAAGGGCAAAAGTAGTTTCTAGTTTTTAAATCTTTTTGTAACCTCTTTCTATACACTTTCATTTATTATATAGGCAAAATTATACTAGAGGACATTTAAGTTATTTATTTGTAATAAATTGACTCTTTAAATTTTTTTTGTAGCAAATAGGCCTTTAAGTTACCTAATATTGACACCGTTGGCCCTTTTAGTAAAATGTCATATCGTTGATTACATCAAAATACACTAAAATATGTTTGGTTGCATCAAAATACATAAGCTAGAGTAATCACAATATACTAGTGCGGTGACACGTCCGATGGACGGGGCCAATGCTTCAGGTTCTATAGAGAGAGGCGGCAATGGTTTAGCGTCACACTTTACATATTTTGGTTCAAAATTAATTTGAAATTTTGTTACAAAATTAACTTTTTTAAATAAAATTCGTTATTAAGGAATAAACTTCGTGATATTTAAATAATTAAAATTTTTCACACACTAAAGTACCCAAAAAGTATATTGCATAGTGTTACACTTTATATAATTTGTTACTGAAATTAATGTTTGATTCCGTTATTAATAAATAAACTTTGCATATTTAAACAATTAAATTTTTTTCAGACAAGACAGAAAATGTATAATTTGATAGTGTTACACTTTTTAATTTGTTACTGAAATTAATGTTCGATTCCAAAAATTTGATTATGGAGGTACATTTTCTATTTAATCGTAAAGTACTACTAAAATATAAAAACATGAAAGAAGAGAGTGAGAGAGGAGAAAAGGGAAATAAAAATATGAAGGGGAAAAAGGATGAAAAAAGGGGGGAGAGAAAGTTTGGAGAACAAAAAAAGGGGGAGAGAGGTGGAGGTGGAGGTGGGGGTGGGGGTAGAGGGAGGGAGGGAGAGAATGGGGTTTGGAGGAAAGAGAGAGAATGAGGAATTTTGGAGGAATTTATGTAGGTCTCACAGGGAGGCTTGAGACTCAATAGGATGTATATTTTTAGATAAAGTAGCATTGCATCAAAATATATGTTTAGAGAATCAGATAAAATGACTTATTTGTTACAAAAAAACTTAAAGGGCCAACTGGTTACAAATAAATAACTTAAAGGTCTTCTGTTGTAATTTTGCCTATTATATATGTCTTCTACTAACAAAGGGAGTGTTCTTTCACGTAACATTTTCGCTTTATTTGGTAAAAAGTAGTGGTTAGCATTAAACGGATGAGCGAACAATGGTTGACCTTGGATAGTGAATAAACTAACTGATAGCAAATAACGTATTTGATAAAACTAGCGGCTAAACTAATTGATAAATATAAAATGAAGGCAAAACATGTTGATTGCCTTTATATTTAATTTGATGATGCATTGTTACGGAGGATATGGATCAAAACATGTTGATTGCTTTTATATTTAATTTGTTTATGGCCTAAAGAAAAATTCAGAAGGTTTATACTTTCAGGCCATATATTAAAGAAAAAGTATGCTTCATTCAAGAAAACTTCAGAAGGTTTATACTTTTTCTTTAGGCCATAAGAATTAATAGATTTACTTTTCTATATATATATATATATATATAGTATTCATCTAATTGCCCCCAATTAAAAATAATATTTGACCCCACTAATATCAAATTACTTAAAATACACGCTCAACTTATTTTAGTACATGTATTGAGAAATATTTTTTACAATATTAATAAGGTAAAAATATAGTTTTTTTGAAACTACTCTGAAACATAAAGGCCTAGGAAAGTTAATAAAAATGTTACTTTGTTACAAATTTGAAACATAAATGGCCAAAGTGAGAAAGATAAATGACCAAATTGAAATTTTGGATAAATATAAAGGACCAAAATGCGTTGAAGGCAACTGCAATTTGTAGAAGCTTAGATATCTTTTTTCGGTTCTTTTTTTCACATACGTGATGATGTATTTTGTAAAATATTTTAATATTGTTATTCTCTGAAATATTGTAGAAAGATTATTTTCTTGCCCCCACGGAAGAAATTTTCTGTTCCGCCACTGTCTAGGAGACACTTGTCATGATAGTTGTAATTAGGAAGTTATCTTACTTTGTTTATCATACAAAATATAAAGCCTTGGAAGTCTCATGTGGGATCCTCCCACTTTTTGGCGCCAAATTCCCTCCCACCCCCCCCCCCCCCCCCCGTCCCTCTCTCCCACACGCCTCCCACCCCCTACCCCCACCCCCCCTCCTTTTTATTTTTCTTTTTTTAATCCCTACCTCACTTGACAATAATTTTTTTATTTTTTTAATCATCCCTCTCCCTTTTTTAATCTCTTTAAACCCTCCTCTCCATTTCTTCCTCACTTTTTCGTCTTTTTTCTTACAATAATTTTTTCTTTTTTCAATCACTCCCTCCTTTTTTTTTGATATTTTTATTTAAAGTGTGATGTTAGTCAGTATGTTTTAAGGTACTTTAGAGTTTGAAAAAATTAATGATTTAAATACGTAAAAAAGTGCAATGCAAAACAATGTTTTTGGGTACTTAGGCGGTTGAAAAAATTTAATTGTTCAAATACGCAAATTTTGTTGGTCAGTAGTTGGTTTGGTGAGTAAAAATAATTTCATAACAAAATATGTAAAGTACGATGCTAAGTAGCGTTTTTTTCATGCTTTTCTGTTTGAAAAAAAATCAACTATTTAAATATGCAAACTTTGTGCCTCAATAACCGGGTTTAATGAAAAAATATGTAATTTCATTAGAAATACGTAATGTGTGATGCTAAGTAGCACGTTTTGGAGTATTTTAGTGTTACAATTTTTTTTAACCGTTCAAATACTCAAAATTCATTCCTCAATAGCCGATTGGTTAAAAATAATAATTTCGTGACAATTTTAAAAGAAAATTTTAACAAGACAGTAATTCAGTATTAACTGAAGTTGTTGCCCTGTGCATCGCACGGGTGCACCCGCTAGTATATACTTATAAGATCATTGTAATCAAAGTTGTTGGAACTTGTGAGCACTCTATACATCCTAAGTTTTCGCTGAGGCTCACAAATAGAGATCAGTGCAATGTTCCCAACCATTTCGGATCCAACATTTTCTTTCATAGTATTACTTTTATTTTCCTTATGTTTTTTCTGCTTAAAAGATTGATGTTCTCTCCTTCTTGGGTTTGATTTTCGTGTTTCTTTTAAGAAACAAACATGGTAGAAAAATGATTCTCTCCTTGTTGGCCCAAAATCGCACAATTTATAAAGGAGTATATATAGAAAAAGGCGATTTTCAGATATTTAGCTAATTTTTCTATTTTCTCGGTCCACACTTTGGTGAGTAATGTCATGTTAAAGTTTACAGTGATGTTTTCCTAAAGCTTATAGTGGCGGTCCTCTATCAATAAGCTTAAAAAATTAATTAACTTTAACACAAATTAATAAAATGGACCAGATTTGCAAAGATCTGGTGGAAAGTGGTATTAACGTGATATTACTCCCTCCCCGCACTTAATCTATCTAATAAACTAATTTCTTACCCGTACCTTACAAGTGATATCATATTTGTTATAATTTGCTACGTAATTATAAATACGCTAAAAGTCTTAAAAAGTTTAAAAAAAAAGTTAGCATCTTCTGATAATATTAATGATAGAGTAAAAATGATCAAAAAAAATGCTAGCAGTATCAATTTTTTTGAAATAGGCAGTTGTTAAATTAATTGGTTTTAGTAATTTGAATAGATTATATAGTAAATCAAAAAAAGAATTTGTAAACGAAAAGATAAAAAAAATTAATGTTTATTAAATAAATTACTGACTTTTAGGAACGGGGAAGCTTTTTTTTAGAGGCAAAATTACACCTGGGTCCTTTAAGTTATTTAATTGTAACAAGTTGGTCCTTTAAGTTTTTCAGATTACTTAGGTCTTTAAGTTATTCAATTGTAATAAGTTTGTCTCTTTAAGTTACATAATCTGTAGTACATCGTTAGTCTTTTTTTCATTTTATGTTAAAAACTCATTCGCACTAACAGAAGTCGACGCCATGTGATGAGCCTACATGTCATTTGTTTGGTAACAATTTTGTCATTTAAGACTACCGTCATTTAAAAAATTTAATCCTTTCAACTTAAATGAAAAAGAAGATGAACCATCCATTTTTTAAAAAATTTAAGTTGAAAGTATCAAATTATTACATTACAGTAGTCTTAAAAGACCAAATTCTTACAAGATAAATGATAGGTAGCCTCCGTCACGGCCACATCATCTCTGTTAGTGCGAATTGAGTTTTTTTGTAATAAAAAATGAAAAAAATGACTAACGGTGTACACATTATGTAACTTAAAGGACTTAAGTGTTACGAAAAAACTTAAAGGATCAACTTGTTACAATTAAATAACTTAAAGGACTTCCGGTATAATTTTTCCTTTTTTAGATAAGCAATAGTTTCATTGAAGGGGGCACAAGGGGTGCCCAACCCTTACGATGGAAAGCAGGAAAGGGGGAGGGCCTCCTCAAAACCTCCCTGAGCCAAAACCCATTGGGAAAAAGACTCAGGCAAGAAAAAGAGTACCTCGCACAAACTGCACTATAGTGAGGATAAACAACCTAACCCACTGTTTCTCCCCCTTCTAGATTACATATTGTTTAGGCATTGGAGTGGGTTAGTCTACCACGTTGAAAAATAAATAGAGAAATTACAATTCAGCTTATAAATACACCAACTCCAAATATAGCTTTTGATACGAATCACAACCGAATCGACACTTGGTTCCTTGTTCTTGAAAATAGTTTTGTTCCTTGCGATCCATATGCTCCAACAAGTCGTCACCCATATAAGATGTTTCTTTCTCTTGGACTTTTTCCTTTGCACAATTGGTTGCACCTATGAAATAGATCTATTATGTTTTGTGATGAGTCAAAGACCAAACCAAGCCAAGCACCGACTACTAGACCAAATCGAACTCATGAACGCGAGCAGGAGGAAAACAAATGGTGCTCGGGCCGCAGAATTCACTGCACATGGGGCATATAGCGTCCTCAGCTTAGGGCAGAATATTTCTGTGCAACAATTCGTCGCGTACCGGCAAAGAATTCGACAACAACCGCCAACCGAACAACAATACCTTCGAAGGAGCTGCCATTTTCCAAAAGGACGTCCGAAAATTCGGAGAATCTGTATCATTGGAGGTGTAGTCGTCTCGGACCAGCTGGAAATAATATGACTAAACCGAAAATAGCTTAGACGAATCGTGAGGCCAAATCCACTCATCCTTCTTACCTAATGGGAGACGCCTGCTGTAAGATGCTACTAAGAATGTCACTCTCTGCCTTAACAAGCGGGTTCGTTGAGTTCTGCCGCGGAACTAGCCACACCCAATAATCATTGTGCCAATGTCCCAGACTCGGCACCAAAATGTGTTGTTGATCGCACCCAACAGATAGTAAAAAAACACCTTTAACAAAGGTTCAATTCCTAACCATTGTTCCTTCCAAAAATCAATATTGTTCCCGTCACCGAGTGTGCGTTTGATACACCACACAAACCTTCTCGGTTCCTCTACATGAGAATCCAAATCAACCAAGTCTCTCCACCAACTAGATCCCACGCTCTGGCGCTGAGTACCGACCACTGAGTCATGAACAAAACAAGATGCAAGATTACCGTATCTATGATATAACAACTTGCTCCACATCGCGTTAGGATCCATCAACGCCCTCCATTTCCACTTGGAGAGGAAGCTAATATTGTATCAATTATTACCTGTGTCAAGAGCTTATATATCGTGGAGTTGGTTGGTTTATAAAGTGGGTAGTAACCATAATTTGTCTTTTTCCTCTTGGTGGGTTAATCCACTTCATTGCCTAAACAATTTGTAATCTCTCTGTTGTTTGGGTTCGAGCACCCCCAGTGCTCTGATAATGAAATTTTGCTTATCGGAAAAAAAATTACTAACTTTTTTTAAAAAATTAGTGATTTGTTAAAAAAATATATGAGATTTAATATAAATATAAGCTCCCGCTGACACTCCCGTTGCCGCTTCCGTTGGCGTTCCCATTGGCGCTCTCGGGCGGCTCACGAAAAAAAACTATGAGATTTTTTAACTAACGTTATTTTTAAGAAAAATAGTTTTGAAAATTTTGCTAGCGGTATTGATTTTTTTCCAATTGATAGTAGTCAAATTAATTGATTTTAGTAGTTTCAGTATATTATGGCAAATAGTAAATAAAAATAATTTTTAAAAGAGAAAAAATGATTATTAAACAAATTACTGGTTTTTTTATAAAAAATTATTGATTTGTTAAAAAAATACGAGATTTTATATAAAATATACGCTCTCGTTGGCACTTTTGTTGCGCTTCCATAGGCGCTCTCGTTGTCGCTCCCATGCGGCTCATGAAAAAAATAATTGAGATTTAATTATTAATATTTTTAGAAAAATAATTTTGAAAGTTTTGCTAGTGGTATAAACACAATTGGTAATAGTTAAAACAATTAGTTTTAATAGTTTGAGTAGATTATAGTAAATAGTAAATAAAAAGAATTTTTAGAGAAACTTTTTTAAAAAATTACTGGTTATTAAATAAAATTATTGTTTTTAAAAATTAGTGATTTTAAAAAAATTACTGATTTTTAAAAGATAGATTAAAAAAAGAATTTTGAATTTTTTTAAAAACTTACTGATTTAAAAAATACTTTTTCTAAACAAAAGAAAAACCTATGCAATTTCTTTATTTTTTATAAAAACCTGCAAAATTTTTGTCTTTTTGTGATGCATTAACAATTTGGGTTTTAATCTTTGTAACCCCCTGATAACTCTATTTTATATAGAGTTATTCATATATTTAAACTTAGACTATTGTTTATTTTCAAGTAAATTAATATATAAATATAGCCTATTTATTAATAAACAACATTTTAAGGATTAAAAAGGATTAGGACAATGAGTTAGGCAAAATGCATATATCTTGTTAGGTTTGATGTTTTGTTCAAGCAGTTTTACTTGTGTGTACCCACACCTGGGCCGCACTAGAGTGCCCACACTGCCTACACCTGCTAAACCGACACTTTGCACCAAAACATCCAAGGACCAATTTGATGCTTCAACACTTGATATGTGACGTCATGCCTAGTCATATGGAGCAGATCCACTTGCAGAAATCGGCGACCACTATCAAAGACAAGTTGAGAATCTCACTCACTTAAGGACATGCGACACTTCTTTATTGGACCACCCCATGTGAACTTCATGCAAACGACCAACTTGAGAAACTTGCTTGATGGGAGGTCTGCAACTGACCATGGTTACTGATCTCAGTTGATTTTTCGCGCCAAAGGAAACCCTCCAAGGGAGGAAAGCTCACTTGCCTATAAATAGAGACCATCTCTTCACTTGAAAATCATCATTCATCCAATTCTTAAAGGATCACTTAGTTTATTTGTATTCATAGCTTAGGTTTAGTTTTTATTTAAGTTTCTGAAGAGAAGGAAGGTAAGGAGGTGCTTGACAACCACTCCCTTCACTTCTACTTGGAGGAAACTTGTGTAAGGAAATCATCTTGTACTTCAACTTGGGAAACTCATGCAAAAGATCTCCTATTTGTGTAATCTTTATCCTTTTGAGTTCTTTTGTTATATTACTCACTTAATTATGCTCTTTGCAGATTCTCTCTATTATATTATGAGTAATATGAGCTAAATTCCTTTAGTTGAGATGTTGTAGCCTTGTAATGAACTTCTAAGTAAGTAAATGTGGTTTATGTAGTGTATGCATTTTAACTCTTGTGTAATACTTCTTTCAAAACTTATTCTGGAATTGATCACTTTAGAATAAGTAGACTTGTAGTAGCAGACATGGGTTACATTTATGAACTCAAGAGTTAATAAGAATGAGTGTTTGTAACAACATCTTTGTTAAACTAGCTTTAATAAGGAATTGCTTGTTAATACCGTGTTAAGTCCTAGACATAGGATAACATAGTTCTTAGGGTGATACCGTGGGAGCTTAAAAGACAGGAGTGAACCTATTTAGTATGCCTAGACATAGGAAACTTGTAATGAAACTCAAGAAAGAAAGTGGTGAAAGGCACACACTATTGCAGTTGCATCCAGTGTACCCACACTGCATACTCCACTAAAACACTTAGAAGTGATTTACTTGGTGAAAACATCTCAACTACTTTATCTCACTGATTCCTTACACACATTTATTGTTTATATTGCTTTTATAAACTTTGAACACTCCATCCAATTGTGGATAGTGTAGACACACTAAGTGTACACTCTGAACATTACAAAGCTTTACATAATCGTTGTGGGTTCGACCTTTTCTTATCATTATATTACTTGTGTGACTATGTATACTTGCATACTATTTTCCACACCCCCCCATTGGACCCTATACACCTCTTTTGTCCCAAACTTCCAATTTTGTCTCTACTAAAATACAAAAAAAATTGGAATCATCTCATAGCGTACAATTCCGTAGTCAAAAAGTGAGTTTCTCTGGAATTTTTCTCGGATTTATCTCCCATAGATAAAGTCGGATTACGGAATCATCATCATGTGATGTATCCGTAGTTGCTGCTGGTGGTGATTTTGGAGGAAGTTTTTGAAGATTTTACCTGATTAGGGATGAATCCGGGAAAAGTGCGAAATTTTGGGTCATAAGTGATTTTTGGAAAAAATTAGAGGGGTATTTTGGTATTAAATTGGATTATGGGGGTATGGAGGCCAATGAGGGGGGCACAAAAATTAAAAGCCTTACAATTTTGCCCGCAACTTGTGACAAATGGCAAAATTCTAAAATATCTAAAAATGTAAAATTTCTAACATGTGTTTTTATTATATTAGAATAGATCTCTGATAGTCACCTGGCGAGAGGCTCCAAGGTGTTTTTTGTTTCAACTCTTCTTTTATAATTTATTTTTTTCAACTCTTCTATTTTTTTTCATTTTTCTTTAAAAAGTTATCCAAGGTGGTTCACGACCTTGGAGGCATTTTGCGAAGGCAGCTGGTCCTTCTGTTGGAGGCGTGCAGAACATCTAAATAACTGCTTCTCTCTTTGGATGCACTGTCAAATCGATTGTTGGACCAATAGTGTACGGTCAACCCTTCTGAATATGGATTGCTTCTTTCGTTGGTACTTGGAAGGGGATGGCCATTGACGACTCGGTTTTGGTGATCGCCGCAACCATAAATTTGTGGGCTAGCATTATGGATTCGTCCATTCAACGGCTCTTTTGTGACGTTGATTTGGCAGCTTTGAGGGTCGGCTAAACTCTTGGTGTCTGCTTCATTGGTTGGGCTACTGGATCCAAGAAAGATTTTGGATGTGCCGTTGTGCAAGTTTGGCGTAAACAGGAGGGCAGTTTTGTGGTCATTGTTGGAGATAATTTTTGTGCAGAGGCTCCTCCTCTTTGTGTTGATACTAGGGTGTTTGTAGCTCATTCTTTTAATTTTACTAGACCAACCAAGAAGTAATGTTGCAATTGTATTACACTTTTGAGAAATAATATTTGCTTTGCTGTTTGTTGATTGCGTCGTAGTGAAAGTGCCTTATATGAAAGTTGATCATCTTTGATTAACATCTTCCTGAAAAGTTCCAATTGACAAGGTAAGAGAAGAGCAAAATAAAAAAACTATAGAAATGCCAAGTTGTTCGGGTCCTTCATAGCGCTAATCCTTTTTCCGCTTACTCGACCCAAAGCGGGTTGATAACTTCCACGAATTTCACGATGCTTCACAATGTCGGTCCTTCTTCCACTTACTGACCAGAGGACGAGTTCCAAACTTTCTCGATTTTTCTTCCAAAAGATTACTGATCCACGTTGGAATTGGTCGGCCCAAAGCTCCCACTTTTCTTCCTCAAGTTGGCCTCATAACATTTTTGTGCGACCTATTGGTTTCGCAAAAACCCCAACCTCATCGCTGGTAGGAAACTTGAAGCGGATGTGGGCGTAAGATAGACGGCTCCAAGACGGTTGAGCATCAACCTTTTGATGATTTCATTATACGGGGTATTTGTGTCTACCACCATATAGTTCAACCGAACGGTTTTGGCTGTGGGTGCCTTGCCAAAGGTTGTTAGAAGGTCGATGTAGCCTTGGACCTCGATCTATATTCCCGAAAAACCCCACTAAGGTGTTGTGGAACTGTTGTAGTATATCCTTAAATATACCCAATGCCTCAAAGCATGTTCGTAAGATTACGCTAATGGAGCTTCCACCATCGACCGTGATTGACAACATGTGTGCGCTTTATCAATTGCTTCTATCATCTCCACAAATAAAACAGTTCTGATGTACCTTTTTCTTGTCGAGTTTGATGCCCCTCCCCTAGTGAAGCCTCCATCTACGGTGTTCAGGCTTCCCTTGTTTGGATTTTCATGTTGAGTACTTCACTTTTCCCCCTGTGGTGTCTCTAGCGGCGCCACGCCTTGCTAGAGACCCGCCTCGCAACTTTCTCGCAAGGGTGTCTTTTTTCCGCTCATCATTTGCTTGTTTTGAATTCCTTCCTTCTTTTGAACGCGTACTTTTTAGCTCTCCTTGTTGGGTGAGCTCTTCAATTTGTTTTTTCAGGCTAAAGCAATCGCATGTGTTGTGGCTTGTAGTCCTGTGAAACTTACAATATACTGACCCGTCCCGACTCATTCGCATAGAATGCGCAGCAGGGTGGGAGATGACATTCAGTCCTTTCACTTTCTTGAAGATTTGCGAGGTGGGAGTTCAACAGGGTGAAATGTTGGGTCGAAGGCGTTGGGTATCACCCTGGGGCACCTCACCCTCTAGCTTGTTTGTTTGGCCTTTGATCGCTTTATCCTATCCTTTATCCGCATTCGTGATCGCTCTATTATGCCTCGCCTTCTTTTGAGGTCGCTTTCTTCCTCCGCATCAATATGATTTTCTATCCATGTGCGAATTTTGTCCATCGTGGTTGGCTTCTAAATGAATAAGGCTTTGTTGAAAGTTCTCGTGCGTAAACCTTTTAAGAAGGCAGCAACAAATAATTTCTCGTTTGGCTTCCTGACCTGTGTGGTTATCTTGTTAAAACGAGATAAGAAATTGTTGAGTGGCTCATTCTAACCTTGGTGAATGTCCAACATGTCGGCTGAGTCCTGAAAGTTGGTGACAAATGTTGGGGGTAAGCTAATGAACCAACAGATCGCCGCAATTTTAAGCGTGTCGACGAACATCTTGCAACTGACGGCGTCATCACCACCACTTATGAACGTTTGAGTTTGGAAGGCAGTTGTTTGATCGCAGGGGTCACCAGAACGGTCGTAGGCTGTTATAGTGGGCTCCCTGAAGCGCTGGGGAACCGCCATAGCCTGGATTTCCTCTGAGAATGGGGGAAAAGTTGTTAGCGAAGCTCTAACTTCTGCATGGGCATGGGATCCATTTCGTAGAGCCATTCTTTGCTCTTAGAGCTCACTCCTCGTCTAGTTCATCAACATCGATGCTCGTCGTTTGGTTTGAACGTTGTGTTTCCACCATGGCTCACGTGGAAGCACTTACTATTTAACTAGTGAACCCGTCGGGAAACGAGTTTTATTAGCGGCCCCACGGTGGTACTTCCCTTAAGAAGATAACCTTGCTAAGGCATACCTCCAAATTATTATGAGGAAAAAAAGGATCATTTATTCAACAGTAGCATGCACTCTTTATACTAACTAAGTGGTCCTACAGTGTTCTACACTGCAAGGTAGCAGTGTCCCTCTTCTGTCATCGAAGTAGTGGGATGGCTACTACCTCTACTACGAGTCAATGGTTGTCTGCCACGTCCTCCTCAATTGTCTTCTAGTAGGACACGTCTTGGTTGTGCGAGATCTGTATGGCGGCGCAAGCAGTACAGATGCTCCTATAATACTAATGTACTGTCTGGGCTGTCCTTTATGCTCCTCGATCACCTACCTCGATCCTTAGAGAGCCCTTCTCAGGTTTCGTGAGCTCTCGTCAATCTTAGGGTCCCCCTAGTCGGTGATCTTGACACCCGTAGTATAAGAACAAAGTCATCTTAATCTTAATTGTTATAAAGAGAAATACGGAAGTGTGTGCGCGTGCGCGTGGCTGAACAAAAATTATGTGTCCAAAGTTCCCAGAAAAATACTTTGACGAGAGGTTTTTAAAATTCAAGGGAATTATTGTACTTTTGAAATCAATAATAAATTTTTTCTTTTCTCACTTCTGATGTTATTTCTGTTTATTTTGTGATGGAAGCAATAGGATACTTCTATTCACGGTGGAGGAAAAACGGATATTATTATCAATTTATCATTATAACAATCTGGTTGCCTTTTTTCTGCCTAATTCCTCTTTTTTCAAAACTTACAAGACTTAATTAAATTATCTTTTCTATTCATTAACTTTGTCCAGTCTTTCATTTATAGCATGCTCTTCCAACTTAAACCTTTTTGGTAGTTGAGTTTGGTGATTGCATTGTACTAGTACTTCTCCCCCCACTTCTCATTGCTGAGCCACCCACCGATCGTTTATGCCATGGCATTAAATTGCCTGTATTTTCTGCTGCTTTAAGTCACTATCTGTGTTGGATTTTCAGTTTTTCCTTTGTGTTTAATTTACTCTGCTCATTAAGCCTTTTCAATGTGCAACAGGTTATGTAGTGCAGTGAAATGGAACATATGTGCTCCCTTCACTTCATGGTCATTAACACAAAGTCACAAACCAACAGTAAAATTAGGTAATCAAGACAGTACTGTCGGCTTAACTAACAATCAATTAGTTCTGACGTTGGTTTTAGGCAAGTTGCTTGACGTTGGTTTTATCTTTTTGGTCATTTATATTTTTCCCCTCATTTTGGTCCTTTATCTTTTATATTTGTTTCTGTTGAGTCATTTTAAACAAAAATACAAAAAAATGAATAACACTATGAAACTTGACTCGTGCAATATGCTACCAAATTGAATGAAACTTGACTCAAACTTAAATAAATTTTTACAATGAATTTAATGGAACCAAAATTAACCTCAGAAAAGTGTTTATGCGCAAAATCACTTCTGGAATCGAAATCTTGAATTAGAAGTTCAAAAAACTTTCAATCTCAACAATGGTGATTTTGCTATAGAGCACCAAATTGAACGATTCTTGAGTTTAGAAAAGCGCTTAAAACGCAAACACTGTCAAAAAAACAATTCACATCTATAAAACGTGTTTTGACTCTTATTTGCCCATTCTCAACCAATTTGCTTCAAACCAATTGCTTCAACTTTCATTCGCATTTTTGTTTTTCACATCGTTCTCGGATTTGCATCATTTTCGTCGAAACCTTTTGCTTTAGTTCAATATCTAAAAAAAATATGAGTTGAACGCAATTGGTTTGATGCCAACTGAGAAAGCATAGTCCGACCTCTCAACTAGGATGTGATCCCTTAGTTCTGATTTCAGGTTGATATCAACCAGGACGCGTGCAAAATGACCAAACGATCTCTCAAGTGAACTTTTGCTTGTTGTATCATCTAGTTTTATTGGAATTCTAACACAACTAGCAATTGCAAAAAGAATTTTGGGCCTCCAATATTCTTGAGCCAGTCCTGTAAGCCTAATCCAACAATGAACATTGGATTGTTTGATAATGGAAGGATTAAAATCAGACTGCCAGGCAAACAAGCGAAGCAGACCTGGCTTGCACTGCCAGGTGGGCTGCAACTGAATTCTTTGTAAATTCTCAACACAAGAAAAAGAAAATTCATAGTATCCTTTCCCTAAAGAAATCAGTCCCCACTTACCTATTGGTTGCCAAAGAGCTTGAAGTTTGGATTTCAAAACATCTAACTTTATGGGAGTGTCTCCCTTTGAAAGAAGAATTCTTCCATGAAGGTGTGTTTTGCATTCTTCCAAACCTGCCTTATACTCCTCTTCAGGGATTGAGATTGATAAATCATCTCCTTTGAAGCATGGACGAGGGAGTTGACTATAAGGAATATCCCAGGTCTTGTTTTCAGAGCCCTTCAGTTCAGGAAACAGTGTTTTCAGCTCCTTCAGAGCAGTCGTAGGAATCGAGGAGGACAACATAGGTGACGCAGAGTCGCTGGGGTGCTGCTTACGCAGGACGTCTGACACGCCTGCAGAGCGTTGGCCAATCGCGCCACCTCCATGCGCTTTCACACTTGCATGATGTCCAATCGCGTCACCTCCTTTTGCTGACACGCAAGAAGCGTTCTGATCAAGGCGTCCAGAAGTGACGGGTTCTGTTGCAATTTCTGGAAAAAGTAAACAGTCTGCAATCTCTCTTCCAGCCAGCGATGTGTCACAGTCAAGCATAGGGACAAACTGTATGAGACAACCAGGAGACCAGCTCTGCATAGGCAGAGGCGCTGACACCAACGTCAGACGTAACCCTAGCAGAGGCGCAAGTAACTCACACGCAACATTTTGTAAAATAAGTTTATAAAAATAGTTATTCCAAAAATATCTAATAGTATACCAACAGCTGGAATAATATTTTTTTAAAATAAAATCAAGTTGTTTAGAAATAAAATAAATTAGTTGGAATAACCCAAAAGTTGAATATTAAAAATAGTTATTCCAAAAATATCTTATATTTTCTCAACTTTAATTGACTCAAACAAATAATTATTTGTAAAAATTAAATATATTTATGAAGACAAAATTAAAAATAGTTATTCCGATAATGTGTAACGTTCCAACATAGAGAATAAAAAATAATGAAATTATACCAACAACATTTAATGCTTACACGGTTAAACTCAAAAACAAAATATAAAAAATAATAATTTATAAAAAACAAAATATTCAATTATAAAAGTAAAGATGTTTATAAAGTCAGCATACAAAAATAGTTATAACAATAACATGTAAGTGTTTTCCGTTATGAATAGGCATGGCAACAAAATCCAAACCCGCGGGTCCGCACATGACCCCGACCCAAGTTTGACGCGGAATACCCTCTTTGACCGGAGGTGGGGACGAGTTCGGGGATGTCAATACCCACCCCACCTCCGCTCCGAACCCGCTCAACAATACATTAATTGTTTATTTTATGCAAATATATTCATTGATTTTGTTTCATAAATTTTGTTTATTTTAAGTTTTGATTTATTTTCAAAAGAAAAGACTATTTTAATATTTTTAACTTTATTTTATCATTGTATAATAACTATTATTTTATTAAATTAATTATCGTAAATATTAATTTTTTATTTTTTGCATAAGTTATTGAAGGAAACGGGTACCCGCGGGGAACCCGACCCCGTTTGGGGCGGGGATGGGGGTTATAAAATTCGACCCCGCTAGAGATAGGGGCGGGGACGGAGGATGCAAAACTCGGCCCGACCCGCCCCATTGTCATGCCTAGTTATGAATCACAAGTAAATCATTCATTAACAAAAGACATTCGTAAATATAAAATATATAATATAATTATTCCGACAACATGTAATGTTTTTCATCGGATATCAAAAGTTATGATATTTAACAACATCTAACGATCTCTATTGAACTTAAAAGCAAAATATAAAAATAGTTATTCTGACAACATCATAAAAGAAAAATGTTTATTTACAAAAAATAAAGACATTTATATGATAAAAAATAATTTTTAAGGCAACAACTAATAATTTCTCGTCCTAATCAGAATTATAAGAAACAAAATATTCATTTATAAAAAGTAAATATATTTATAAAGCTGTAATACAAAAAAAAAATTATACCAATAACATGTAATTGTTAACCGTTGAGACTCAAAATAAAAATAATCACTTATAAAATCAAAAATATTTGTGAAAATACAATATAAAAAGTAGAGAGAGGTTTGAAAAAAAAAACGTAGAATAGAAGAGAGTGGAAAAGTGAAAGAGAAGTATGTGAAAAAAGTTTGGATAAACTAATAGATTCAAAAGTTACATTTTAACTCTAAAGTGGTCACGTGTCAAAATTATAGATGAGGTTATTGTTGGTTATAGCTGATAAATAGATAGTTGATGATGATGATGATGTGAAAAATTTTAAATAAAATAATAGATTTAAAGTTACATTTTTAACCTCTAACGTGACACGTATCAAAATTGTAGATGAGGTTATTGTTGATTTTTTCGTAATGATTAAATAGATAAATAGTTGATGTGACAAAGTTTAAATAAAATAATAGTTTCAAAGTTACATTTTTAACCTCTAAAGTGCACACGTGCCAAAATTTTAGATGAGGTTATTGTTGTTTTTTTGGTATTGATTAAATAGACGGTGTGACAAAGTTTAAATAAAATACTAGATTCAAAGTTACATTTTTAACGGCCTCTAAACTGGACACATATCAAAATTGTAGATGAGGTTATTGTTGGTTTTTTGGTAGTGGTTAAGTTGATTAAATAGATAAATAGAGAGTTTATGTGACAAAGTTTAAATAAAATAATAGATTTAAAGTTACATTTTTAAACTCTAAAGTGGACACGTGTCAAAATTGTAGATGAGGTTACTTTTGATTTTTTGATGGTGGTTAAGTTGATTAAATAGATAAATAGATTAAATATATAGTTGAATATAACATTTCTAGGGATAACATTCCTAGGTATATAATGGAGAATTACTCCCGGGAATAATGATAGGAATAATAGTCCTAGGATATAATGATAGGAATAACACTTCAGTTAAGTAGAATTACTCCCAAGAATAACATTCCTTGAAATATAATGATAGGAATAATAATCTTATGTGTCTTCTAAAAAATATTGTTTCGTAACATTCTTAGGAATAAAGTAGTTATAGAAATTAAAATAATTTTTATATTTAAATTTTCACTTAATCATCATGGGAATTCTTATTCCTAACTTTTTCCATGAGAATGTTTTCATGGGAATGGTAGAGGTTAGTGGAAGTTATCTTACTCATATGAATCTTTAGGGATAATTTTTTTCAAACTTATAACAAACATGGGAATGCTCATTCTTGACCCATGAATTCCCAAAATCTTAATCTTACTTAAAACAAACACCCCCTTGATAGTTGAAGTTGATTTAAAAAATTAAGAAATGATTTTTTTTTATTTAATTGTACTTTTGATTTACTAAATGTTCTTAGGAGTTGAGTTTGGCCAAACTCAACCCTATAAAACTGACTTGTAGAGTGAGAGATACTCTCATACTTATAAATTGTTTTCCAATTTATATATATTTAATGTGGAATTTGGATTTTTCTCAACACACTCCATCGTCCAACCTTATTGAGCTTAGCGCTTGGATAATAATAAGAACGATATGGACATGGCAAACAACCTCAAAATAGTCGACCCACGTTACATGTTGATATGTCGATCGAGCATATATATTCTTAAAGCACGAAAAGTCATCTATCTTTAGGCTTAGGAAGAATGAAATGAAATATTACAAAATGTGTCACACCATATTTATTATAGAGAAAGAATAAGATCTGGACATCTTTTTCGGCAATAAAGATCTGGACAAGTAATTGAAGATTGAGTATAAATGATTAACACCCTCCATTTAAAGGGATATGGGCTCAGTTAGTATTTAAGTTTGATCTCCAGCGATGAAATAAATCAGTGTTTGATTTTACTTATCTTTCAGTCCAACTCTGAATTTTTTTTAATACATGACTTGGACAATGTTTCGATGAGATAACTTAATATAAAGTAAACTTTTGATTTTGTCTCTAAGATAATTTTTTTCTATTTAGTTTTTAAATGAAATATTGTTAAACAATATAAACATTCTCATTTCTTACAACAACCAAATATTCTGATTTGAGTCTAACAATTAAAATCAAAAAAGGCCATCTACGTTTTCTCTCTCTCAAAACTTTTCTATCTACCGATCAAAATCTCAAATCGGTTGTTAAATCGATCGTTAAACATTAGCGGCCAATGATTTAGCGACTTCAAAAAATCAGACACTAACCATTTTTGCAACCCAAACTATGCGACAAATTTTTCTGTCTCCAAATTGATCGCTAAATAAATATTTTTTGGTATGTTCAATATCTTAACCTCTCTGTAGATTCCCGCGGCCTATTTTCACTATATTGTGACATACACAAAAACATATATTGTTGTCAATGTGTAGAAAATGGGAAATAAATCTATGCTATTTTTTTCCAATAATGTAGTATAGTTGGAGAACTAAGGGGCATGAAGGAGTTCGATGAAGGGGGTTCAGGGTTCAAATCCTGAAAACTAATATTTTCCCCACCTCCTAACTAATTACTAACCACTAACATTTGTCAATAAAAAAAATATCTATGCTGTGTTTTTACGAGAGATAAATATATTGCATTTGATTAAAAATCAAGGGATCTTTTTTCTTTTGACAAAGGGATCAATACAACTTTTACCCTTTGATTAGCTATGCTATTATTAGAAACCCTTTATTTAAAAAAATATGGGAAAGATATATTAAAAAAAACTTTGATGGTCATAATTCTAAGAATATTAATCGTTGAGGGCATGATCAATAATTTTAATTGGAAGGCTACCATCGCCTTATTGTGCTAAGAGGTACTGTAAAAACAACTATATGTCTAGATACTAGTTTCATGTTAATGTCAGATATGCCTCAGTGCCTGGTACAAAGGGCTCCACACCCATTTAATCTTCTGAGTTCTGAGTTGGTAATTCCATTAATAGAGCCACACAATATGCATGCATAATATCACCCATCTTCTGAATATCTTTTTGTTCTCAATCCTGAGGATTTGAGGTAGAGCCATTATTGAAAAAGGTTAACAAGATGTTCCTAAGTTACCTAAATCACCTTCCTTTCTGACATTTTCCTTCTTCGCAATAAAGGGGGAGTGGAGAAGGGGAATGACTGAAGAAGTTATGGTTGCATGCCATGGCATTAATGAGATTTGTAAAATCACAATGAGGGAAACACTACAAAAAAACGAAATAGATTGTGGGGGACATGAAGGAGTGCACCATATGAGTGCAAGAAGGAGGTCCCGGGTTCAAGTCCCAGAAACTAACATTTCCCCCACCCCCACTAACAATTGTCTATCTAAAAAAAAGATTGTGGGGGTTTTTTTAAGTCGATTAGCGGAGGTTTTTAACCCCCGCAACGTAATCAGTGGGAGTTTTAAAAAACGTCAGAGTTTCAAGTGCCGCAATCTATTTGCGGTTGTTCGAAAACAAACCCCCGCGATTTTAAGAGGCTAGCTACCAAGATGGTGTACTAGAAGTTGTAGATACGCGAGTTTAAGACCGAATACAAAGATAAACCAAAATACAAAGATCTAGAAACCCCCGCGATTTTAAGACCGAATACAAAGATAAACCAAAATTCAACAATTCTTATTTTGCTATTTTGTAATAGAAGTTTGTATTCAGTCTTTACCGTTCAATAAGAATTGTTGAATTTTTTTCTCTCAATTCTCATAACATGGTATCAATAGCAAAATAATTTCGCTGCATTCTATTTGATTTTTGTTGAGAAAATTTTCTCATTGATTTATCTTCTATGTTTTTTTTATCTTTGATTGTATTTGTTTTGCACCTTTATGAGATTCCAAAATCATTTTATTCAATTGGATCCCACCACTTATTTGCAATTTGATCTTCGCAAGATTGAGTTCATTGCATCTTACTGAGGACGATCAAAAAAGGAAAGAAAATGGATTTCCTTTGGTTAATGAATACCAAATCCATATTATTTTCAAAGAGAAAGAAATCACCAATAGAGATGGAAATTTCTACCTGCAAGTGGGGATCACTATTGCCCGGTTTGGAGCTCCGCGGGCGGAATTTTTTTACCCATGGGGACGGGGATGGGAGAGAAAAGCCCTCCGCAGTCAATTTGGGGATGAAGACGGGGACCATACTCCCAGCCCCGCGAGGAGGCCCTGCCCCGAATGTATTACATAAATATTCTTATTATAAATATATATTTTATATAAGTTTTTTATATTTTAGTCTTTTTGTATGTGTTTTTAGTTTAAAATATTAAAGCGTATTAATTTTTATATTTTTTAAATATTAAAATATCAAAGTAGACTAACTTTTATATATTTTTTATATTAAAAGATTAAACTTTTATTTTTTTTAGTCTTATTTTTATATATTTTTTCAATTTTAGTATATTTTAATTTAAATTTTTCCTTACTTAATAAATTCACAGGTCCCCATGAGAGACACGGGATCCGGGGGGACGGGATGGGAGAGGAAAATTTCCCAAAGTAGGGATTAGGGATTGGGGATGGGGACAGAGGACAATTTGGGAGGCGTGGACGGGGAGCGAGGCTGCACTCCCCGCCATATTGTCATCCCTAAATTCACCAAGCTATATGGGTAAATGTGATCTTTTTCATTTAATTCACAATTGGAACTTGTTGACTAGTTGGTGAATTAAAAAAAAATTAAGAAGTCACACATTTGAGAGAATAGATACTTTAAGAGTGTTTAAAAGTGTTTGAGATTGACACGATGTGTTGCGTCCCAAGGGGTACCTAGTTTTGAAAAAAGAGAGAACACACACAAAATTGACCACCACACATGTGCATTGCATTATCTGGTCTGGCTCGGCCGGCCACACAATTGCATTTTCTTCCATCGAGACCCATCTTAGATTGTCCAAGAGTGCTAACCCCAAATCCCTGCATCTCCAGAATCCTTCCTTCAAATTTGCGACCTAGAACCCCAATTCGACCTGAATTCATTCCCTTCCCTTTGAGACCCAAACCCTATGTCTTAGTTTTCTAATTCGTCTCATGGATCTTCACTGAAGAAGACCCATTTGCTGCCTATGTGGAGGAGAAACTACATTGAAGACCTCTTGGACAAATAAGAACCTTGGACATAGGTTTTATGGATGTGCATTATTTGAGGTATTTATTTTTTGTGTCATGCAATTTCTTTACCTTAACACTATTCTTTCTTTGTCATTTCTGTGTTTTAATCATCTACCGTTGTTTTTCAGGCATATGGTAGCAAACAATGTTCTTTCTTTAACTAGTATGAGGAAGATATGAGTGCTAGAGCTAAGGAGGTAATTATGTCATTCGTAAAGAATGTTGCTCAATCGAACAACAATGTTGCTCACTTGAAGAAAAACACTACTGCATTCAAAGAAGCAAAGATGGTTCAAGAGGAAATGAAGATAAAAATGAACATGATACGGTTATTTTTGGCAATTTCTTGGATCCTTATATTATTCTTGTGTTCGCATTAGTTGCAACACATGTCGGGGTAGTTTAGAGTTCATTTTAGTGGTTTAGGGGTTATTAGTTTAGGGTTCATGATGGAATAGGGTATGTTTGGAATGAATGGTTTAGGGTATGGTTGTAATGAAGACTATCTATGTTTTATGATGAAATGAAATTAATTGTTCTATAATTATGAAGATTTTTACATTGACCATTTGATTTTGGTAAAATCAGATTTTGGTATCCGGGTTCGTCTTCTCTATATTAGACTACGGTTCATGTTATCAGGTTCTTAAGTTGGGGTTCGTGTTTGTAGGCTTTCTAGTTTGTGGTTTTAAATGCGGTTAGGGTTTCATCGGGATTAATAGTTAGCAGGCTAAAATTTTTTAGTATGCTAAATTTAGTAGAAAATACTACTATATGTGTATGTATATGGTAATAAGTAAAAACAAGGAATATATATATATATATATATATATATATATATATATATATATATATATATATATATATATATATATATATATATATATATATATAAAGAAATGAATTTGTAGCCCTATTGTGGATCAAAAGCATGTACTAATTTATATATTTCCTTCTCATTTATATCTAAAGCTTGTTTTCCTCAAAAATATCAAATGGGGCTCAAGCCATGGGAGGCTACTATGTAGCTCCATCCCCGGGTTTAAATCCAACGCCATTGAGGTTTACGAGTGTTTCTTCTCGTGCTTTGGTTTCTTTTGTCATAAGTGAATGAGAAGGTAAGTGTGATGGTTGTTTAATCCGTGAAATGGGTTTGATGCCCTAACAATTGTGTTTTTTAATTTTACAAACTATAAAATACCTTAAAAATAATTGTTATAGTAAAAATAAGTTTTTTTAATTTGAAATCAAACAAAATGTTTAGTGGTCTAGCGTGGCATTCTAAGTAGGATTAATGAGTACCAAATCAGCAAAATGTTTGACTAAATTAGGGAGGAGCACTAATTTTAAAAAATTGGGAAAATGGGGACTATATTCATGAAAAACGTTTAGAGACTAAAATTGTCAGCGAGTCATAATAGGTTGACCAAAATTGCAATTAAATATTTGATTTTTCAATAAGAATTGTCAAATTTCTTTCTTTCTCATCAATTCCTCTAACAGAAAGAGCATGCTAGAGTGTGCTCACACTGCAGTGTGCAACACTAGTATGCTAGCGAAATCAACAACATTGTTATAAATATTTGTGGATGTCCATCTCCTTAGTCCTTTCATATTCTATATGATGCTTATGACACATAATGGCAGACCATCCATATGCTTGTAATTTACATATCTTATGTCCTATAAATAGGACTCATGTAGCATTGTAAAAGTTACCTTCAAGAGTAGAATGAAAAATCTCTCTTCTTCTCCCATTCTCTTCTTCTCTTTGTTTAGTTGTCTATTCATCTATAGTCTATTATAGTGGTACTATCTTATTCTTGTTTTGGTTAATTTCATAACACGTTATCAGCACGAAGCTCTACCAAAACGATGGCTTAATCAACTTGGAGGCTAATTTGCTAAGATATGTTTTCTTCTACTTTTTTCCATTAATCTAACTTAGTTTCATGTTATGATGTTCTTCCTCATAGCTTTTATTTTATCATGTTAATCTTTTATATTTTCAGTATAGAAACTTATGGAGAATTTTATTTAGCTACCACAGTTATCATGTTTTCTATTCTCGATGAATTTTCAAAGAATTCAACAATCAAGCATCCCCGTTGGATTGCATAAAGACAATTATCATGTTTGTCTATTCTTGATGAATTCGTAAGAGTTCATCATTCAAGCAACCGGAAGGATTGCACAAATAGCTGAATATTGAAACATACTATAGGATTGCCCAAAATGTGAAAGTTTGTGATATAGTTCTTGAAGAACTGGAAAAAAAATATGTTCAAGCATCCATGAGAGATTGCTCAAAGCATAATTTTTTTTGTCATCGCTTAGATTTGAAAATTAGTTCCTGGAGAACAAATGAAATAAGATTTTCCTTGGTCATTGTTAATGAAAGAGTTCTTGAAGAACCAAACTTTTAGGCCATGATTATAATCTAAAAGATCAATTTGATCTTAGTATAATTGAATCAAAGAAATATTAGTGAAATTTTATTTTACTTGAATATGCTCCTGGAGTAGCTTAAATGAGAAAATATTTTCAATAATAGTTTTTGAATCAAGATTATATGATATTGTGAGAAAGAATAATCACAAACCACTCAATTGATTAAAAGTTTGGGTTACAACAAAAGTTGTGATTATGATCATTGGTAAAATAAAGGTTTCCATCATCCTTTATAAAATATTTCTTTGAATATTTTTGACCACCAAAATATGTTAGATTTATGGTCAAGTTCCTGAAGAACCACCCACCTTTAGAGCGTGATTAAAATTTGTAAGATTTATGGTCAAGTCCCCGAAATGAATGGTTCATACTAAAATTTTAGAGTGCGGCATGTATTATGGTTATGACCATTCATATTGTAGATTTTCATCATCATAATTTGTGTTTATAATGGTGCTGCAATTCTCTTTTCAAGTATATAATGATGAAGTAACATATTTTGACAAAGTTAATTACTTCAATTTTTTCTAATAAAGGTGTTGCTGTTTTCTTTCCATAAGTGTTTTTTGTGGTAATGACATTTGTTATTCCTAATAATGATTTAGTATTTTGGGATTATTGAAAAATGTAACTTATTTTATTTCTCAAACTTAGAATTTCATTTAAACATGTAAAAAGAAAATATGTGTATTGCCAATTCTTTATTTATAAATAGTCACTTCTGTTATATACATCAGTTAGAAGTTTTATATTTTGCTACTTAAGTGATCAAAGTTTAATACAATTTTTTTTCATTCTCGTCTTAAATATATGTAAAAGACATTAAAATTATGCTATAGCAAACCAGATGTTTGCTATGCACTTATAAAAGAAAAGAAAATGTTGTTTTAAACCTGAAGTTTAATAGCCTAAACTACGTGCACTATCTAGTTATGACATGATGTCATAAGGTGGCGTAAGTTCTTATTATATACTTGCAACCAAAAGTTTGCAAATGTAAGTAAAGGCTCTAGAAGAGCTAATTGTATTGTTACCTAGCTTGAACCAAAACAAGAATAAGATAGTACCACTATAATAGACTATAGATGAATAACAACTAAACAAAGAGAAGAAAGAGAGATTTTTCATTCTACTCTTGAAGGTAACTTTTATAATGTTACATGAGTCCTATTTATAGGACATAAGATATGTAAGTTACAAGCATATTGATGGTCTACCATTATGTGTCATAAGCATCTTATAGAATATGAAAGGACTAAGGGAGATAAGGAGATGGACATCCACAAATATTCATAACACTCCCCCTTGGATGTCCATTGAGAATATTGTTGATGTGTTGTGTATGCTATAGTCAATCCATCACAACGTAATAAGATGGATCCTTAAAGAATGTTGGGAGAGATAATAATCGGAGATGTAGTTATAGCTCAGTATTATCATTTTGGTGAATTAGTTTTCCCAACATTAGGGGGGAGATAAGCAGCTGGAAATGAGTATTATGTGAAATAAATTATTATTTTATCATCTTGATCCTTCTAGAAACCAATGTGAACCAGAAGTTCAAAGAATAATTCATTTGCAAAATTTAGCAAATTATTCACCATTTTGCAATACTCAAATATAAATTGATGTCCCTGTTACACTCAAACATTGCAAATGACTCTGAACCATGCATGAAGCATGTAGATTGGTCGGTTCCAAAGAATAAAAATTCTCTCACAAGAAAATGAGCTTAAAAGCAAGATGGCCCAAAAGAGGACATGAAAACTCAAAACGAGTAATTTGACATAATTAATTTTCAAGTTCCAGAAGAACTGGTCAGATACCTAAAATTTATAGAAATGAGATCTCAAAAAATTATGTCAAGAATGAAATACGAAGGAACCGAAACAAAGTCAATGTTGACAATTTTGATGTGTATAATATAGCACTAAATGTGATAAGTGATGAAGAGGATCATGAACTAATGTCTAACAAGAATTTAGACAAAACAATGATTGGCCAAAAATAGAAAAGATCAATTGAAGTGCACTAAGCTCGCTTTGCAAAGCAAAAAGTTTTTCAACTTGTAATCAGACACCAAGATGTAAAGCTAATTAGGCTTGTTGTTGAAGAGTACTCGCACAAACCTAACATTGATTTTGAAGAAAAATTCACCTATAGTGAATGCAAGTAATATTTAATACTTAGTTAGTCTATTAGCACATGAATGACTCAATTTACTTATGATGAATGTGTTACAACTTATTTGTATGGCTCATTTGATAGTAATAGTTATATGAAGACATCATCACTTGTCCATTTAGTATTATGGAAAGATCTAGAAATGAAGTTACTATTATTGGAACTCTTTAAGAGATTGCAAAAATTATAGCTTGCTCAAAGAAAGAATTCTAGAAAATGACTTCAAATTATATTTGATGAATTTGGAGTTTGAACCTTAAATAGATCTCCACCTAAAAAATCCTAGAAGGATAAAAGATATAGAGAAATATCTTAAAATAAATATTTTTGGGAAACAAAGTTTTTCTCGACTTTATGAGATCGATAGATTAGCTAAGTGAATGATGATAAATTATATCTATTGAGTACATGATATGTGTGTCAAGAAGATAGCAAATATTACAGTCTCGAAGACTTTAAATTAGTGCGTGCACATCACTAAATGTCATATGAATTGATGTGATAGTATTATTTTATACTTAGTGAGATAGAATTTATCAACAATCAAAATGTACTAGAACAGAGTGCAATATATTTGTTTTTATATTTTCATGAGACAGATGAAACAACTATTTTATGCATATTTGTTCATAAAACTAATCATGCAGATACAATGTATTTGTTTTGACCCAGATCAAGTCAAATTCCAAACCTATACTATTTTCAACATATGGTGACATTGAAACATCATTATAATCTACAAGCAATCTATGGTTATTGGTTCTTCATATCGCATCAAGCACCAAAGAATTCAAGGAAAAGACATTGAAGATAAAGCTCAACTAAAGGATGATATATATCACAATGTATATTGGTTCAAATGTGTCAGGGGAGAAAATATTGGTATCAATATTCTTAATTGATGCTTCAAACAGGGGAGAAATCGTACTCTTTTTTCCTTTTCCACTTTTTGTCCCATCATTTTTTTCTGAAAGGTTTTTAACGAGACAGCCTCCCACATAAAGGATATTGTAGACTTTTTCCTTCACTAAGATTTTTTCCCACCCGGTTTTTTCTTAGTAAAGGTTTTAATTAAGATATCCTCAATAGACATCTGGGGAGTGTTATGAATATTTGTGGATGTTCATCTCCTCATCTCCCTTAATCCTTTTCATATTCTATAAGATCGCTTATGACACATAAATGGGAGTAAATCATATCTTTATAACTTTACATATCTTATGCCCTATAAATAGAACTCATGTAACATTGTAAAAGTTACCTTCAATAGTAGAAGGAAAAATCTCTCTTCTTCTCCCATTCTCTTTGTTTAGTTGTTATTCATCTATAGTCTATTATAGTAGTACTATCTTATTCTTGTTTTGGTTAATTTCATAACAAACATTTGTTTCTTTTAACTCCCTTCCAAAACCCAAACCTTAAGCATACCTTAAGGACAACATGCGCGCGTATGGATATATGCAATGCAAGTGAGATTGTCCAATCACTCAGATAGCCAAAAATACATCCTACGCCAGGGTGAGAACAATTTGCCATATTTTGTGCTGGGATTTGGGAATCTCTGACCCAAACAAACAAAAATCCACGAACATGTAGTAGCCACTGCCAGGTAGAAAATAATCGAGCTTTTGTTCCTTTCTGTCAGCGCAATTTGTTGTATACTAGTACTAGTAGATCTGCATCTTAGCTGTTATTTGTCGTCTCATTTGGTAATGTCACGAGAGATTCCCAGCACCAAGTTCTATATCCCTTATAGGTTAACAAGACACAAAAAATAATCCTTTGAGAGTCATTATTTCCTTTTTTTTTCCTTGTTAGGAAGTTAATTCTACCGTAAATCTCACATACTATAAATTGAAAACAATACTTCAGATATTACCATGTCTCATGAGATTTTTTAACATTTTTAAAATATTAAAATATTAACTGATAAAATATTTAACAAATGTTAAATAATTAGTTTCATAAACAAGGAGAAAAACATAATATGCTAATCTAATTAAGGTTGTAATATTGAGAGATTTGGTAGCGATCAAAAATGTCAAAATATAAAATATTATAAAATTGTCAAACTTTCAGTTCTTAATAAATTGAAATATTTATTGTAACTGAATTTCATCTAAATTTATTTATATTAAGAATATGATGTTACTCGTGCGTATGCACGAATATACTTCAATCAATTAGCTATATAAGAAAAAAAATGTCTGGTGAAATTACCAAATCACTCATTTAACTTTTTACTTTTTTGAGTATAAATTTGTAAATTTATACTTATTTTATCTCATTTTTGTGGGTCCTACTTTCTCTCATCATCTATTAAATTTTTTTATCTCACATTTAAAACTCATTTCTTTACTTCTCTCTCACTCTTATCTTTCTCAATTTTCTCTCTACCTCTCCAACCTCTACTCTCTCTCTCTCTCCACATTTCATTTTTTCGATCTATCTATTTAATCAAAATACTAATCATCAACTATCTATTTTTCAATTATCAAGTATCTATTTAATCAACTCAAACACTATCAAAAATACGAAACTATCCATGTCAAAATCTAAGAAAACAAATAACTAATCAAATTATCAATTGCCCACTTAATTTTTTGTTCTTTTTAGGGAAATTTGAAAATCCATAGTTATTCTCTCATCATCTCTTAAATGTTTTTATCTCGCGTTTAAAACTCACTTCTTTACCGCTCTCTCACTCTTATCTTTCTCAATTTTCACTTTATCTCTCCCACCTTTACTCTCTCTCTCTCTCTCTCTCTCTCTCTCTTCACATTTCAGCTTTTTAATCTATCTATTATCTATTTAATCAAAACTCTAATACTACACTATCTATTTATCAACTATCTATTTATAAATATTATTTTTAGTTTTTTTTTAGTTTTAACGGGTAAACATTACAATTATTGATACAATTTTATTATTTTTGATTTCTTACGGGGAAATGTAATACGTTGTCGATATATTCATTTTTATATTTGTTTTCATGAATATCTTTATTTCTTATAAATGGAATTTTTCTTGAGCCGTGAATGTACTAGATATTGTCAAAAAAATTATTTTTATTTTTTAGTTTCAATGGGTAAGCATTCCATGTTGTTGTTATAATTTCATTACTATTAATTTTTTATAGTGGAACGTTACACATTGTCAAAACAATTATTTTATATTTTGTATTTGAGATACAACGGGAAAATATTACATGTTGTTAATATAATTTTGTTACTGATAAAATGTATTTGGTGACGATCAAAAATGTCAAAAGAAAATATATTATAAAATTGTGAAACTTCATTTCTTAATAAATTGAAAGATTTATTGTAATTCTATTCCATCAAAGTCTATTTATACAAAGCATATGAAGTTACTCGTGCATATGCGGAGATATACTTCTAGTTTGCTTTAAAAAAACATCCAAAACAAGATAAGGCAAAAAATCCATCAAAGTCGAACACATTTTCTTTCTTCTAAGTTGAACCTCAGCTCCAGTGACCATTCACCTTACCCAAGATTGGGCTTATGGGTGCGTTTGATTTGTCAAAAAGTTAGGGGCTTGACAGGACAACTCCAGTTGTACCTTGTTTGATTTGGAAATTGTTCATGGTGCTGGACAACAATGAGGGCAATGGACTGAACAAAAATCAAAATTTTTGTCCCTCACAAAATCACAGATATGTTCCCACCGACCGTCCGGGGAAGGCTCGCCACACGCCGCTTCTCGACCAAGGCACGGCATGGACTCGGAGAAGGCAAGGCAAAATAGTTGGAGGCTTCGGCCCGCGTCAAGAGCCGAGGGACTCATCGGCCACGCAGAGTGAGGGACTCCCCCTCCATCTGCGGCTCGGCCTCTTCTCCCCGCTCGGCTATAGAGTAATCATAAGCAGAATATATATATATATATATGAACCGGACACCGAGAGACTTGAACGCCACATCTCCACCCAAAACCTTAAGGCAATCGGTATATGGGTCACGTCTCTTATATATCATTCATTTAGCTCATTTATAACCGATGTGGGACTAACCACTGACACTTGATTTTCCATGTCCCTCGGTATAACTTTCTGTCCACCTAATAAATACCAAAATATTATCATATATTTTGTCCAAATTAAAATACTATATTTATTTCCTACTCAAAAATTTTTCTCTCCTCAATCCATTATCTCCTATCTCTACCTCTCATTTCATCTCTCCTTTATACTCCCTTTGGACTCATTTATAAGCAAGAAAGTACTAAAAATTTTGGACTCAAATATAAGCAAATATCAACTAACTCAACTATTTAATGCTATTATCTTACAAATATCTTTTTTTAATTTTACTTTTACTACTAAGAGTTTTGCACATTCCCCAGAAAATGAGGGTATACTAGTAAAATTGATCTATTTTTTTATGCAATCAATAACATTAAATGATTATAACCAACTTTCCTAATTTGTGTGAATTTAGGTTTTTTTTGCTTATAAATGAGTCTGGAGTATTTTCGCATATGATGACATTTCTGTCTCTCTCCCTCTCTCTCTCTCTCTCTTTTATGTCATCTCTCCCATATTTTTTTTATACTTTTTTAATTATATTATAATATTTGTTATATAAAATTAGTATAATCCTCATACAGAACAAGACAGTAAATTTTACATTTTTTTTGTCTGTGTTAACCAATGCTCAACAAACAGTATAGTGCACAATATATTGTCTAGTACTATTCTATCGAATACTATACTGTTTAATTGAATATTTACTTATCTAATATCTATTTTTAATCAAACAAACAATTTACAAAAAGACAATTTTAGACATCATAGTTTTTTGACAACACATCATCACTTTTGTTTTATTTCTCATTTTTTAATTCTTTTTTCTCTTCCTTTCTCACTCACTCTCTCTCTTTCAATCTCACATTTTCCAATATTTCTCACTTTTTTATAAATCTATTATTTGTGGCCCCCACACCTTTTATTTAAAAATATTTCTTTTCATGATTTTTTTTAATCTACTACATAATCTAATATTCTAATATCTCTATTTAATCAAACAAACAACTTATAAAAAGACAATTTTAGACATCTTAGTTTTTTGACACATCATCACTTTTGTTTTATTTCTCATTTTTTAATTCAATTTTCTCTTCCTTTCTCACTCACTCTCTCTCTCTCTCTTTCAATCTCACATTTCCCAATATTTCTCACTTTTTTATACATCTACTATTTGTGGCCTCCACACCTTTTATTTAAAAATATTTATTTTCACAATTTTTTTAATCTACTACATAATATAATATAATATAATTAATATTAACTGATTTACAATTTACTCTTATTTATTATCTAATCTAATATCTATTTATACAAACAAATCACATTCATCTAACTAAGGACAACATTGTAATTTACCATCACACTTTTTTCAAATTTCTTCTCCCAATGCATTTTCTTCTCACTCCCACTTTTTTCCTACTTTCTCCTACTTTTTTTTTCAAATTTCAAAATTCAAATCAAACTCACCCACTTTCTATCTACTAATCAATTTATACAAACAAATCACACTTAAATAACCAAAACAAACCTCCCTATTTACTTTACAACCCATCTAATTAAGGACAGCATTGGAACTATGGGATAACCACACTGATATATAAAAAATCATTGGACCCACTTTCTTTTCTCACTATATACTATAATCTACTAATCAACTAAACTAATCATTGGAACTACGAAATAATCGCACTGATATATAAAAAACACGGGATAACTGCACTGATATATAAAAAAATATGAGATTAATATCTAACTATCTATTTATACAAACAAGCCACACTTAAATTTCCCAAACAAACCACAGTTAAAAAGGACAACATTGTATTTTCTATCTCATTTTTTTCAAAATTTTTCTCTCAATGCAGTTTCTTCTCACTCCTACTTTTTTTTCCCTACTTTCTCATTTTTTCTTTCAAACTTCAAAATTATAATCAAACACACTCATTTTCTTTTTCCACTATCTATTATAATCTACTAATCAACTAAAATAATCAATTGAAAATACGAGATAACTACATTGATATATATATATATATATATATATATATATATATATATATATATATATATATATATATATATATATATATATATAACACTTGAGATAATTGTAATCTTGATATCTAAAAACACTTAGATTAATATCTAAAAAATAAGAAGACTTAATGACTATTTAAACTACAGATTAATATTCAAAACACGTGTGACAAATATTTGTCATTAATACCTATACAAGGACAAATAATTGTCACAAATATATAATAAAACACAGGAAAAATATTTCGTATTGATAATCTACTATCTATCTAATATCTATTTATCTAATCAACTAAAATAATCAATTGAAACTACGAGATAATTGCACTAATATAAAGAAAACACGGAAACTAACATTTCCCCACCCCCACTAACTTCACTGATAATATTTAAATACGGGATACTTCACTGATAAAAACACATGATTAACATAAAAAAATAATAAAACTTTTTTTTGCTTCAAAAAAAAACTTAAATGACTATTTAAACTACTGATTAAAATTTAAAACACATATGACAAATATTTGTCACTAATACCTAAAAAAGGACAAATTTCATAATTCTAATCAAACCCACTCATTTTCTTTTTCCACTATTTATTATAATCTACTAATCAACTAAAATAATTAATTGAAACTACGAGATATGATTTACTGATATATAAAAAAACACGGGATAATTGCAATGATATTATAAAAACACAGGATAATTGTACTGATATGTAAAAAACACCAGATAACTGCAATGATATATAAAAACACGGGATAGCTGCACTGATATATAAAAAAACTCTGCACTGATATATTTGATAATCTACTATCTATCTTTTACTATCTACTATAATCTACTAATCAACTAAAATAATCAATTGAAATTATGAGATACCTGCACTGTTATATAAAAAAAATACGAGATAATTGTACTAATACATGAAAAAATGGGATAATTACAATGATATATATATAAAAAACACGGGATTGTTGCACTGATATATAAAAACACGAGATAACAACACTGATATATAAAAAAACACTGCACTGATATATAAAAGAACACATGATAAATGCACAGATTGTTTTTAAACGATACTTTTACATTTTTGGATTTTAATATTTATCTTTTTTTTTATTTGAGACACTATTTTTATCTACTTTAAATTTGTTTTTTTCCTCATGAAGTGTTGTCCAAACTATTCCAATGTCTAACTTTATTTATAAAAAGAACACGCACGCAAAGACCAGACGTATGCATAGAGGTGTCAATGGGCGGGCTCGCCGGCCGCCAGCCCATCGGGCCAAACAAATGTATATGGCGCAGGGTCGCCACCAATATTCTAATGGCTGCAAAATGTAGGCCCAAGCTCCGCCTAACATCACCCATGGGCCAATGGGCCCGCTTAATGGGCCGCCCAACGCCACAAGCCATTGATTTTTAAAATTTTAAGTATATATTGTTTCTATCAATGAACAACATACATAAACAAAATTCAAAGAACACAATATATCTTTGTCCATAATCCAAAATAAGATACATAAATAAATTAAATCTTCTTGGTTTTGCAAAACACTTAAACACATTGTCCATAATCCAAAATAGCTCAAATAAATAAATTCTTCTCTATTGAAATTGTCCTATTTCCAACCACTATGTCTAGAACTTCAAACACAAATGCTTGAACTCAGCATATCAAGTTGATTTCATATATATATGAAAAAAGGTGGAAAGTTGATATATCGTGATTAAATTCTCATGATATTACCGACTCAAAATTTGAGTTACCAAATCTTATTTGCTTTGCCTCTAATTTATTTGTTTCTTGAGTGTGATTCATTAGGATTAGGATTAGATTAGGATGTTGGTTGCCTTTATACCGATTGGTATTTTTTTTTGAAATAGGACAATTTCAATAGAGAAGAAGACAAAGACATCTCGAACGCTTATGGATCGGTATTTGGTGGTGGTGTTTTTTTTGAGTCGAATCGCCTCAAGAATTTATGAATGGAGTTGCAAAACGGTTTGAAGAGAAAGACGGGCGACGATCCGCGTTCTCCAAAATCGAAGGTGTGGAATAAATAATTGAGTTGTCATATTTTGATTGGATAACATTAAAAACAAAGATATATAACACTTCATTATATTTTAAAATTAAAAACAAAAACAAAACAAACGGGGCCGCCATGGGCCCATTCGGGCGCGCCACCGCCCATTAACATCATCGCCAATCGGCCGCCAAAAACATACCGATTGATTTTGGGCTACTATTTTTTTAAGCCTGCCTCGCCTAAAATATCGGGCGAATTATCGCACCATTAATCACGCCAAATCGACATTTCTACGATGCACGCGTGTATCCTACTAGTTTGTAAATCAAACAGAACCTGTAAATACACTGCCATGAACAATTCCAATGAAGCACACGTGGTAATATACAAATATTTAATGTCCTTGTCATGTATATTAGTACTGGTGTTGCTTGTTAGTCTTGGGTACAGACCGTGAATATTGGGTACTTAATTAATATAGTATCGCATAGACGCATACCCATCACGTTTTTTTTTTTTTTTGGTGATAGGCGGAATGACGAAGCATATGTTCTTAACCCCGCAAAGATCCCAACGCGATAACGGCGACTATTCTGCGCAATGGCCACATCGACAACCCCGCCAACGTAAATTTCTTCCAACCAGAATCGAATCTGAGGAAGCATACCCAGCCGACCCCAGCGAGACTCAATGGGGGACAAACCCACCAATTGAGCCAACCCCGTTGGTTACGCATACCCATCACGTGGCAATTTGATTCCTAGCTATGAAAATTGGTGGCCACGGACATGGTGATACCTCATGAGTAGACCGGACCCCTCTTTTATCTCAGACAACAAATGTTTAAATTGGATACTAAAGTAAATGTGTGTAGTATTATTAAGGTGCTGGTTATAATATAGACAAACACCTAATAATAAACTTATAACATGCATTCACTTGCTCGTAAAAAATTAATAATACTACCTACCTTGATTTCTATTCTATGTGTATATGGAAGAAAAGGACAAATCAAGATGTATGGAGCAGTGGGAAATGGCTACGATACACATGATGTCTTTTGGAAAACTCAGAGGTAGCTTCTTTACTTGCCGACAAATGAACAGCCTTGCTACAGCTATATAGACCGAAACGGCATGGATCGTCTAATTAAGTGTGGATTTTTACTGGATTCTCTCCTGTGAAAATCTCCCCAAAAATCTTCATTCTCTAATTTTTTTAATATTAAATACTACGCTATTTCTTATTTAATATTTCTTCTAGTTCACGATATAAGAGAAAAAACATAATATTGCACAAATCAATGAATGACATTAAAACTAACTATTGTTATAATTTAATAAGACTAAATGTTTAGAATAAAGACCCAAATTGGTCCCTAATAATTTCTTCGCGGGACAAATTGGTCCCTCACTATTTTTTCGGGACACATTAGTCCCTGACAAACACGTTAGTGCCTCCTATGTGGCACCATTTAGCCGTTGTCAGCATAGTTAGCGCCTCCTATGTGGAACGTTAAGTGTTACGTTGTCACGTGAAATGCCACGTAAGTGGGTATTTTGAGACAAATAGGTCTCCGGCGTTACAACATTGACAATTTTGAAAGAAAAAAGGGAAAAAGCAATCCCTGATCTTTTTGGGACAAATTAGTCCCTAGGTCATCTTCAACTTTAAATCTCTGGTTTGTGAAACCAACCATTTTTTTACCCATTCAAAAATGGCATCTCTCAACTTTCAATTGAGACGACATGTATGTGGAATCCGCTGAACTTTCATATTCACCTGAGACCGGTTTGGTGCCTACATCATCAACTGATTTGGTACCTACATCCTCAACATGATTGATCGTACCTTAGACCAATGAAGTGATGTTGCTGTTTGCTGGATTGGCCGGTCGTTGAGTGAGAGAAAGGACCGGTTTTGGCTGCACGTTGAACGTCTCGGGTGGTACCTGCAATGACACACCGACGCTCAAGTCAGTGTAGGTCGCTCGGGCAGGGTAACACAAGGTATAGATTACGTACCTGCTGCCATGTGCGGATGGCTTATATATACTGTTGAGGTTCGACCGTTTCGCGAAGATTTCGGTCGGCTAGCGCAAAGTGCGCTCCAAGCAACCGAGACTGGGCCGGTTGTGCTGACATGGGCCGACGGCCCAAATGCTATTTGAACCTCTTGGGTTTGCTGATACACCCCGGAACAATGATCAACTGATTTTGTTGAGGATGTAGGTACCAAATCAATTGAAACTACTAATTTGGTTCCTACACCTGAAATTACTAATTTTGTCATTAAAAACTCAAATATTAGTCAAACTATTTTTTAGAGTGACTAAAAAGTCTCTAAAATTATTTTTAAATGACTACTTTGGAATGGTATTTGAAGACTAAATTGATATTTTCTATTTCTAAAAGACTAAATAAGTTTTTATTTTTGTCAAGTAATAGTATAAGGTTGAGTTTTCGCTCTTTTTATTGTGAAATTAGATATATTTTTCTAAATAATACTAGGTTATTTTTTTGCCCCCACAACATAAAATTTATGGATCGCCATTGGGTGGAGCCATGAGGAGGAGGGTGGTGGCGTGGCGCCAGTAACTTTGGTGGCGACAATGAGATGGACAAAGGTCAGGTGGTGGAGACGACGGAGGTGAGGTGGAGGTGGGTTGGGTCAATGACTTGGGTTTTGGGGAGATGTGTGTTGTAGATGATGAAGTGGGGTTAGGGTTGTGTGGGGTAGAAAGGGATAGTGATTTAGGTTAGTAAAGGTGGTTTGGGTATTATTTATGGGGGTTTAATGAGTTTTTGAGTTTTTGAGTGTGAGGAAAAAAAGAGGAGTGTAAGTTGCAAAGAAAAGGAGATGCAAGCGAGAATCCCAAGAAAGCAGTTGAATTGGGAACAGAGCCCCAAGACACCGACGATCATCTCTATGGGAGCACGCATGATGACTTGCCTAAAGCTTGGAAATCAGTTCGAGATCATCCCATGGAGCAAATTATTGGTAGTCCATCAAAGGGGTAACAACTCGTTTCTTCTCTAAATCTTTTATGCTTTCATAGTGCCTTTGTCTCTCAAACGGTTCCAAAGAACATAAAAGAAGCTCTAGGTGATCCAGAATGGGTTGTGGTCAATGCAAAAGAACTCGAACAATTTGAACGAAACAAAGTTTGGCATTTAGTCGAAAAACCCGTTGATAGAACTATTATTGGAACTAAATGGGTTTTTCGCAACAAACTTGATGAAAATGGTGTTATTTTATTAAACAAAAGTCGTTTAGTTGTTCAAGGTTATAATCAAATTGAAGGGTGGATTTTGAAGAAACGTTTGCTCCAAGTGGCTAGGTTGGAATCCATTCGCATTATACTAGCCTTTGCTAGTCACATGGATTTCAAACTACACCAAATGGATGTCAAAAGTGCCTTCCTCAACGGATTTTTAGAAGAGAAGTATATGTAAAACAACCCCTGTGTTTTGAAGATTTTGAAAATCCAAATCATGTTTTTAAACTTGACAAAGCCCTTTATGGATTGAAACAAGCCCCTCAGAGCTTGGTATGAGAGATTAAGCAAACATTTAATTGCAAATGGTTTCAAGAAGGGTAAGATTGATTCTACCTTATTCCTTAAAACCAAAGGCAAACATCTCATTGTAGTTCAAATTTATGTTGATGATATTATATTTGGATCTACTAATGATGAATTGTGCAAGGAGTTTTTCGACATGATGACTAGTGAGTTTGAAATGAGCATGATGGGGAGTTAAACTTCTTTTTGGGACTTCAAGTGAAACAAATGAAAGATGGAATATTCATCGGTCAAAATAAGTTCTCAAAGGAGTTACTAAAGAAATTTGGCATGAGTGTTGCAAAGGCAATTGGCACTCCAATGGCGATCGCGACCAAATTGGACAAGGATGAACAAGGTAAACCCAGTAAATGAAACAATGTATCGAGGTATGATCGGTAGTCTTTTATATTTAATCGCTTCCGACACGATATTATGTTTCTTTGTGTGCTGTGTGCTCGATTTCAAGCATGTCCAAAAGAATCACATTTAAAAGTCAGTAAAACGGATTCTTAGATATGTGAAGGGAACCACGGAGTTTGGATTGTGGTACCAAATCGAGTCACTTTGATTTGGTCGGATTTTACGATGCCGATTTTCTTTGGTTGTACCTTAGATAGAAAAAGCACTAGTGGAACCTGTCATTTCTTAGGACCTTGTTTAACTTCCCGGTCTAGTAAAAAGCGAGCAGTGTTGCTTTGTCCACCTGAAAGCCTAATATGTGGCGGTTGGAAATTGCGTTGCACAAGTTTTGTGGATGAAACAGGACTTTGGAGGATTTTGGTTTGTTATATGAAAATGTACACATTCTTTTGTGATAATACTAGTGCCATTAATATTGCTAAGAACCCCATCCAACACTCTAGAACTAAGCATATAGAAATTAGACATCATTTTATTAGAGATCATGTTTCTAGGGGAGCATAGAATTAAAATTTGTAAGCAATCGATGACCAACTAGCGGACATCTTCACAAAACCTTTAAATTGAAGCTCAATTTTGTAAAATCCGAAGAGAGCTAGGTATGCTTGATTTTTCTAGTTTGTGATTATGTGTTATGTGGTCCCCTCCTTTTTGATGAAAACAAAGGGGGAGAAATAATTGCTATATAATTGTTTTATGCTATGTATGTTTATTTTTATTATTTTTTCTTTATGCTTATGCTTAGGGGGAGCGTATGCTAATGTTTCTTGTTTATCGCCTCCCTATGCATAAGGTAATTTGTTATCATCAAAAAGGGGTAGTTTGTTGTGCCAAGGGCAAACATTCCTTGTTTTGAATGATAACAAATTACAAGTTACTGATAATTTACTTGAGGTAAAGCGCAGGAAAAATATAAGAGCGCAGGGCGATGAACAAGAGAGCTTCGGAAGCTAACTCAAAGTTGTAGAAGCTCGGACGAAAAGCTGCTCAAGCATTGAAGACTTATATCACTTTGCGTAGGACTCATGTAAGATCGTATTACCCAAGTCTTATAACATTCGTAGTTGAGAGATGATGATTAAAAAATAAAATTGTTTTAGAAAAATGTTTTCTTTAAAATCATGGTCTCAGTATGCTTTGAAAAAGGAAAGAAAACAATCGATTAATGGCCTTGTGTATTAGAAGATGGAAATCAAGAAGGAAATCGATTAATGGCCTTGTGTATTAGAAGATGGAAATCGATTTTGGCCTTATTTTTTAAAGAAGGAAATCGATTAATGGCTCTATAGTTGAAAGAAAACAATCGATTCATGACTTGCTTTCTCTTAAGCAAGGAATCGATTTCCCTTCTATTATTTTGAAACCACAACTTGTTTTTGAAACTAGCAATCGATTTCTCTCTTATTTCATTAAAGCTAGAAATCGATTCCTCACTTATTTCTTTAAGTAAGAAATCGATTTCTCTCCTATTTCTTTTAAGCAATCAATCGATTGTCCACTTATCCCAATAGAGTTAAGATTTGTTTCAACGGTCATATTTTTACAATCTATATAAATAAAACCTAGGGTTTTCACGTAACAAAGTGAGAGAGAACAAAGAACAAAACTCAGAGCCGCAACATCTCAAAAGAAAAAGGAAAAAACGTGAAACTCCTAGAAACCTTTGATCATCTTCTTCGTTCTTCAAATATCATTCTAGGGTTTTCATCATCATATCATCTCTCTCAACTCTTATGGTTATACACTTGATTGATCGATTATAGTTTCAATTGTATTCATCTTATTTCTTGGCGTTTGGTGTTCTTGTGAAATCCTGGGAAATTGATTCTTGGGTGGTTCGATCGGGGAGATTGGATCGTAGAAATCCTAAGCGGGGAGCTCGGGTTCTCAATTGGGGAAATTGAGAGGTTTTGTTGTTGCTGAAAAGTGGTGTGAGTTGTAAGACTTTGAAGAAGCATCTTCACCATTATAGTGTTATTTTCCCAAAGTCCAAAGGTTGCAAAGCCGAAGGCCGAGGAGTAGGACTTCAATCCGAACCTCGAAAAATCGCGGTGTCATTCTTTCCCTTATCTCTTTATTTATTCTTGCGCTTTTCATTCTTGTTTAGTTGTTATTAGCGCATCGTTAAATTTATATTGCAACCGTTGAAATCGATATTCTTTGTTAGTTGCTTTGTTTTGTGCTATTAAGATAATCGTTGTTAATGATTGCATCGCAATTTCTATATTCTTTGTTAAGTGAAATATTTATTCTTGTAAAATTCAATTTTGACTTGTTATTGTTTGGTTTCAATATAATCGTGTTTACTGAATTGATATTACTATATCAAAATTGACATTACTGCTACTTGCATTGTTTCGCATTATAAGTATAATCATTGTTAGTGTGTTGCGTTACTATTGATAAGTTCGATATCATCGCATTTGTGTTACTGGCTATATTGTTAACAGTTATAGAAATTGAATTGCTGTGTATTCTCGACATTATTGTTAACTGTTGCATTTTGCTATTACTGCTATATAATCAGAGTTGTTTGTCTACACTGTAGTAACTGCATATTAGATTCTAGTTTAAACCATTTTCCGCATTGGTTTTTAAACTATCATCAAACTTTTTCTGAAAATTCAAAAAGTATTATTTTTAGCCTATAACCTTATTCACCCCCCCCCCCCTCTAAGGTTATCGTTTAGTCCAACAATTGGTATCAAAGCAGGAAACTGCATATAGAGCTTAACATCTCGCATTTTTCTGATCATGGGGTCTTTTATTAAAGAGGGAATGTCTTTTAATAGGCCACCTTTAATTGATGGAACTAACTACGACTCATGGAGTAGTCGAATGAAATGTCATGTGCAAAGCTATAGATTTTACATCGTGGAGGATTATTGTTGATGGACCGCTCACTCCAATGAGGATCAAAATTACAAAACCGGTGATCTTGATGTTGGTGATTCCACAAAAACTCAAGCAACCCAAAAGCGAAGAAGTACTGTTGAAGACATCTATACCATTGACTTGAGTGAATTGAGAAAGTCCGAACTTGACAAAATCTCCTTGAATGCCAAAGCAATGAACATTCTACATCTTGCACTATGTGAAGAAGAATATGGTAGGGTAAAAGGTTGTCGATTGCTAAGGAAATGCAGGATTGTCTAGAAGCTACTCATGTAGGTACAAGCCAAGTAAAAGATACAAAAATCCGAAGTTCTTACTTACGAGTATGAAGCTTTCAAGATGAAGGAAGGTGAAACTGCTCTTCGCCATGCACCGGAGGCTGAATTTAATTGTTAACAACTTGAGAGCACTTGTAAAAAGTATTCTACAAAGGACTTGAATGGAAAGATACTTGCGTCGTTGGATGGTGAATTTTTTCCTAAGACATGTGCTATCCTTTGAAGCTAAGGATATTGGTACTCTTTCCCATTGAAGATTTAATTGGGTCTCTTCTAGCATTTGAAGTGGTGTTGGGTGCTAAGAAAACCCGGGAAAAGAAGCGGTAAAAGAAAAGAGGTCTCTTGCTCTTGGTTTGGAAAGTCTTCTAAATCGGGAAAGAAAGTGGTTGAATCGATGATGAATCGATGAAGAAGACATGGTTATGCTTGCTAAAAATTCAAAAAATTCATGAAGTTCAACAAGTTTAGGAAAGGTGATTTCTCAAAGAAATCCGGGTATAACAAAGGTGATAGTCATGAGAAAGGAGACGACCAACCAAGATGTTTTGAATGCAACAAACCGGGTCATCTCAAGGTTAATTGTCCAAAACTTAAGAACAAATACCCAAAGAAGAAAGCAATGAAGGCTACATGGGATGACACGAATCGAGGTCAAGCAGGAAGAAGAAGAGGAAGTTGCTAACGTTGTTGGTCTTGTACGATTACTCTCGATGATACATGGGACAATCTCGGCGGTGTGATGAAACCGATGATGAAGTGATTGCTTCAAAGCTTGCGTGTCTCATGGCGCAGTGACTCAACTAAGGTAACAAATTCTAATCCTTCTTTTCTCGATTCGATGATTCTTGTGATGATGATAGTAGTTGTCAAAATGTGAGTGAGGCTTTTGAGGCTCTTTATATTGAACATGAAAATCTTTTGATAAAAACTATGAATTTGAAAAAGAGCAACAAAAGCATGTCTACTCAAATCGAGACGCTTGAGAATGAGATAGCTAGATTGAAAAAGGAGCTACAAAATGCCAAACCTTTCAACCTTGAATTTCTAGAGCTTAAACAAATTTTTTGAAAAATCAAGATCGAAAATGAAAATTTAAAAGATTCTTTAAAAGGTTTGAGGTTGGTGAAAATACCTTGACCAAGTTACTTAACTCTCAACATGAATATGTTGATAGGAGAGGTATTGGTTATAAAGGTGAGTCCAGCTCCCCAAATTTAAAAAGGGATATGGTATTTGTAGTCATGCTTCTTCAAGTAAGACACGTAGTTCATTCTCTTGCACTTATTGTCAAAAAGGAAATCATAATTCTCTTAGATGTCCTATTCGCAAACTATGTGAGCTTGACAATCTTATACCTGCTTGCAAGAAACCAAGGTGGATTGTGAAAACAAACCCCTTGAGAACTAACCTCCATGGACCCAACCAAATTTGGGTACCTCGCACTAGTGTTTGATTTTTCCTTTGTAGGTGCGTAGACTATCCAAAAGGGGAAATGTATGGATGGTTGATGAGTGGGTGCTCAAGGCATATGATTGGTGATGCTTCACTATTCTTGAAGTTAAGCAACAAGGCTAGTGGATCTGTGAAGTTTGCCAATAATGAAACTGCTCGTGTAATAGGTAAAGGTTGTGTGGGTAAGGAAAACACAATCAAAATTAGAAATGCTTTACTAGTTGATGGTGTTAAATTTAATTTACTAAGTGTAAGTCAACTATGTGATAATGACTTTTGTTATACCCCAATTTTGTCCGTCTTCTTTTTTGTTTTGTTTTAGTTGTTTAATTTATTAATATATAGTCCAAAAGTGTAGAGGAAAAAGCTAATTTAATTTTTATTACAATTTAGGAGTGTCCAAAATGTCCCAATCTCTAAAATACAAAAAAACAATAATTAAAAATACAAAAAATACAAAAAAGTACAAATAAAAAAACGGGAGCAACATCAGCAATCTTTAGGACTTCTTAGCAAGCCCACATTCCAGATCTGCAAAAGTCAAAAGCCCAATCAAAGGTAATTAATGCTAAACCTAATATTTACCTATAAAAACACTATCAAACCCTCAGTCAAAAGGGGACAGAGACACTCACTAAAAAGGATTAGGGCTTCTGCTGAACCCTAATCACCAAAAACTGAGTTCTAATTTCGAGAAATAAGAAAGAGCGAGCATCGGCGGCAAGTCACAAGTGGCGATATGAGATGAGCCAAGTGGAAACAAATCGTGAAAGAAGGAAACATTAGCGAAAGGTAGAAAACTTGAGATTAGAGGTTGGTAATCACTAAATATTAAACTATAGAAATTGTCTGCTCTGTGATAGTTTATATTCCAGTTTTCCTAAGTTTGTCTTTGTACCAACTATGCATAATAATTGAATAACGTTATCGAGTGGGTGTAACATGCTTTAAATAAAAACAAAGCGCATCAAGCTCCATCTAGATTAGTTATCATCTTATTGGTAGGTCAATAGATCAATACATTTCATGGCTAGGAACTCAGATTAGAAGAAATCGTGAATTAGGAAAATTAAACAAACAAATAAATAGTGAAATATAAGAATAAGTTTGTTGTTGTTAGAGGCTTCTTTGTTGATATCACCGAAATGGGATATAGGTTGATTGCAAATATAATTAGATGTTAAAAACTCATTCAATAGATAATCGAGTATAAAATCAATTTGTGGAGATGGCAACAAAGCATAAAAGCGAAGAAAGAGAATAAAACACTCGACCTTAGGCTCGCCGGAGCTCGGTCGTCTTCTCCGCGAGCTCGCGAAGTTCTTCAAAGCAAACCACCACGACCAACCGAACCCAGAAATCAAAAAAAAGAAACCATATCAGAAGCTGAAAAGAAGGAAACAAAGAGAAATGAAAAAGAGGAACAGAGGAGAAATGAAGCTCACCACGCTCTCGCCGGCGCCCCCTTCCGGTCGTCCTCTCCAAACTACCCCAAGCCACCTCCAGTCGCCCAGAACCGAAAATAGGAACAGAACCAAACCGAAAATGGAAGGCGCGATCTCCGCCACCTTTCTCGTCAAAAATGTCGCTGGATCTTCTCTCTCTCTCCCTCCGTGAATCTCGCCGGAAATTTCTCTCACTTCCCTCCACTCTTTCTCAGCGGCGCTGCTTGTGTAAGGAAGGGGGAGAAGGAAATTAGGGTGCGAAGCTTCAGGGAGAGCTTTTAAAGCTTCTCTTTTCTCTTCCTTTTTAATCACTTTGATTTTAGGCTTTGCTTTATTTTTATTTTATTTTATTTTTCATTCTGAATACTTCCTGCACCCCCCATTTTCGTTTGCAACCCTCCATTTTTTTAATTTCATTTAAGCCCAGTTTCGCATACTGGGCCCTCCTATGCGAATTGGGCTTGCTTTTTACACCCCCTGTTCAGTTACACAACCCCCTGCAACTAATAAAACCTCAATTTACAATTTTCACCCCCTGTTTTTCTTTTTAATTCTTTTCTAACCCAAACGTAAATGATTTCTCTCGCGAAATTAAATAAACGGCTAAGTCGGTTGTACAACCGGGTTAGTCATTATTTTAGGCCAATGGTATACCAAGAACCACGAAAACTTAATAAATACGAATGAACTGTTTTCCCCAAATAAACGGCTAAGTCGGTTGTACAACCGGGTTAGTCATCATTTTAGGACCAATGAGCTGTACAGTTCAGTAATCCTACCAAAAAACCTAATAAAATATAAATAAATCATTTTCCATAAATAGGGGACTAAGTCGATTGTACAATCGGGTTAGTCAGCGTTCTAGAATTAATGAGCTGTACAGTTCAGGAGTTCTAGAATACCTATTCTAAAATCAACCCATCTCACAACTCCTTTCAAAAATTCAAAATCATTTTCAAAAAGTAGGGGATTAAGTCGGTTGTACAACCGGGTTAGTCAGCGTCCTAGGAATCAGTGAGCTGTACAGCTCAAGGAATCCTAGGACCCCTACACTAAAAAACACCAACCCACAAACTTTTTTCAGGAAGAACTACGTAGCTTTGATTCCTCCATTGCATCTGGAGGTACGTAGGAGCAAGACTCAACCCTTGTCAAGCATTAAAAAACCAAAATTTAAATAAGTCTTTTTCTTTATAAGTAAAAGGGTAACAATTAGATAAATCTTAAATTAATTAGACAATAGGATGTCGTGGGGTGCTAATACCTTCCCCACACATAACGACTCCCGAACCCTAACAACGCCTTATCCTAAAACCTAAAGGGATTTTCTGAATTTGCCCTTAAACTAAAATTTGGTGGCGGCTTCCTAAAGAACCTTCGAAGAATCCTTTTCCCGGATTTTTCGGTCGCTACAGCTGGCGACTTCACTGGGGACTTATTTTTTTTTAGAGAGTCAAAATCTAGTCTAATTAATTTAGGATTAATTCAATTTTTACCCTTTTATTTATTTATTTGCTTTTGCATAATTATGTTATTTGTGTAAACCCTAGGATAGAAGACGATATTTGTATATATGTTTGTTTGTTTGTTTGCACCTTTGGGTTGTTTTTAAATTGCTCCTACACACAATAATTGCACCTATACACATCACACACTTGTGAGAAAAAGTCCTCTACCCGGACTCGAGCATAAATCTAAGTTAGAAGCGAGATTGCGTAGTGATGGCTGCGGGGACGTCACGTCTCGTTGGGTGGTCACGAAAATCTCACCTAGAGTTTGATTCCTTTTGAGGATGCTATCCCTTCTAATAGCTTGCCTATTCTTTGGGTCGATGTTCTTGACTGAGTCCTTGGCTCTAGGGACCATGTGTAGGATTCTTTAGAACCACCCTTGCGAGGTTCACTATAAAGAAAACTTTAGACCCACTCCATAAGATACCTTCCTAGGTTCACAAAGGAGCTTAACACCCTTGCATTCAAAACAAACATTAGTGCATACCGTCTTTTACAAACACAAAAATCAAAAAATCAAAAAAATCAAAAAAAAATTGTCATATTCCCCAAGCTTTTAGAATTTGTGCCTCATGCATTTTTCCCTTTCTTTACAATAAAAAAAAAAATCTCATGTTGCATGCACTTTTATGACCGTCAGGGAATTTAAATCTTTACCTTGGAGAGAAGCCGTGCACGCTGAAGTCAGAATTAAATTTTGTACTTTACTCTCCAATGAAAAGTTTATAATTCCCCGACATGACGAATAATATCATATATCATTATTTCATACACATACATCACATTCGCATTTCACATACATTCATTCGCATTCTCATTTCATGCGCATTCATTCATTTGCATACTTACATCATGCATTATAAAAAACGAAAAAATATAATTTTGAGAGAAAAATTGTGATGAGAGGTGAGGCATTCTTGTGAGATAAATAATTCTTTTGAAAGAGTTTAGTCATACTTCATTGCAAGCTCAAAGTGTTTCAAGTCACCCAGTTTTTCAAATTTTTAGCTTGCTCACATTTTTAACCAAGCGTTGCATCTCTTCCATCCCATGATAAATGACCGAAATGCCCATCAAAAATTTCTATCATGTTTTAAATGTTATTTACGAAGCATTTGTGTAGTGACTTGGGTAACATGTGTGTTTATTTTTGTTTGAGTCAGTTAGCGTCCCTACCTTGCCATCATCCTGTCACAAAGTCTAATCCCACCCCGACCACCCATAAAGTACATACTCCTCACATCTGTACATAGTTGACGTTTCTGGTTGGTTCCCCTAAGTGAAATAACACTTTATGCCCTCCATGCTGGGGCAAATGTGTGATCTCTAAAATACCTTGTCAATGTTGTATTCCCTTGGTGCAAGTCCTTTACCAAAAAAATATATAAAAATGCCCGTTAGGTCGAAAACTCGTAAGAGCGGCCTAAGCAAAAATTAGGGCATAAAAAAAAATAAAGAAAAGAGCAAATATATAAAAGTAAACGAATTATTGTCCTTAAGTTAATTTTTGAGAAAACTAGCAATCATGTTTTGAAATGAAGTTTGACCATCTTCCCTATCCTCAAAAATCCTTTGTCACCCACCTTAAGCCAAAATCCAAAGAAACTTTCAATCACCCTAGACAAGGATCAATTCCACATCAAAAATGGTGTATCATTTTTATCAAGTCACTCATTTCGAAAGAAAGAAAAAGGAAAAAATCAAAATCAAAAAAAAAAAGTGAAAAAAAAAACAGTTCGAAAAACCACGAAAAAGCAAAAGTGGCACAATTATGAAGTGATACTTCTTACCATTAAATACATAAGAGATCCTTATGCGAAATAAACCCCAAACACTTCCCTTGTCCTCAATATCCTATCCTTCATAAACCCTTCGCCAAGTCACATCCCTAAACAAGTCCATCCTACCATGAGACACATCAATTCTTGTCTCAATAGGCCCTCAAACACTCCTTTGAGCCTAACAACCATTTCCTTCATCACCCATTAGCCAAGTTACATCACCAAATCATTTGTCCCATCAATCATCAAACACTTCATTGAGCCTAATAACCCCTTCTTTCACAAACCATTAACCATTAGCCAAATCATACCGTTCAAAAAATCATCCGTCCCATAATCCCCAAAACTACCTTGAGCCCAATTATCATTTTCCTCATAAATCACTAAACCATCGGCCACATTCCGATCAATGATGATTGCTTTTGTTTTCTCAAAGTGTTAATCTTAGGACAAATAAGTTTATTTATTTACAATATGTTTGCTCAAAAAAAATATATCTAAAAAAAAAAAAAAAAAAACTCAAAGGAAAAGAAAAATCAAAAGGCTTGCACCACAAGATTCATTCAAATTACTGATTATACTAAGACAATGTCTAGTGATCACCAAGTGTAGTTTTCATCATAGCAAACTCAAGACTATTGTAGTCCGAGAGTCATTCTAAAGGTAACCAAAAGTTTATACTAGGATCGTCACCTAGATCCTAAAGTGGGGCATCCCTTTCACCATCTATCCGAACTTGGGAATTTGTCCAGGTGTGCTTCCCATACCACTCCCAGTCTATACTGATAGCATTTAACCATCTCCAAAACCCATAACCCTAACTCTGTCACCTTTCCCAATCTCACTAAAGGCAACCATTCGAAACACCTTTCCAAGTGGGGCAATCCTGTCATTCTTCACTCCACCTACAAATGGGGAAATTCACCAGACACCCATCTCATCCCTTCATTATATTCACAGCCATAAAACCATACCGGGGCAATTTCTCAACTCATTACCCAAAATGCTACTACTCTAGCCAGGGCAATCTTGTCCTTACCATAAATGGGGCAACACCAAACTCTTTGGGTTGAGACAAAATCTCTTGCTTTCCGCCTTTCATTCCAAAGTCAATGCATTCCCAGTTCATCATCTTCTACACTAGACAGGGGCAAGTTATTCACTCACCGTCATCAAATCTAAATTGGGGCAGTCCTGCATTTCTTGGCTTGGGAAAACCTACCTTTCATGACCTTGACAAAGACCGGTCAGTCATTCACCCCTTCATGTGCCACAAATGTCCACACCCTAGGTCTTTAGAACCCCAAGTTAACTGACTCATTCATCTATATTCGCACTACTATACATCTTCACAAAACAATGCTTTAGAGAGAAAACACAAGTTGATCATATGATGTTGGAAATCCACTTATTTAGCTATGTGGGCCAAAACTTCGGTCATCATGGGGCATCAAAATGGAAGAGAAAAATGAGCGAGCTTGCAAATACTTTTTCACATCGATGTATCAGAAGAACAACATTGAGATTCTTTGAAGTATCGAATCAAAACTATTCTTTTCAAATAATGATCAATATTCACCTCTGCTTCTCGCATCTAAAGTCTCACATCTCATCATTATCAAAAATGTTTCTATACACCAATCACTCATATCATATCATATCCCATCATATCATATCATATCATATCATATCATATCATATCATATCATATCACATCATCACCTCATGCACCATAGCATTTGCACCCGAGCATTTCATTTGCATCACTTTCACATTTGGCATTCATCATTTTTCAAAAAAATAAAATAAAATAAATAAACAAAAAAAAAAAAAAAAACAAAAAAAAAAAAAACAAAAAGAGAAAGGAATCACCTATTTCATCCATCACCCCACCAAAAATCACCTGTTGCATGTGCATGTATTATTGGCGTTGTATGTCCATTACATGATGTATTGCCTCTGAATCGACTTCAAGTGTCGATACCCATATTTTGATCCTCTAAGATCAAAGCTCTAAGCGTTGATCCCGTATCGCATCACAGATCACCGAAGGTGATCCCGGACCAGTGGTCCTTCGAGCACTACGCTCCTTCAGTGCCCTAAGTGGCCCAGGTCGCAAACGTCGGAGTCGAGCCCGGCGGACCTTCCAGACCCGCGTGGTCCTTCGGACTAGTTGTGTCACCTAAGACACGCAGTATCGCCCTTCATGGTCAACATATCGATTCTAGACCGATCTTGACCCATCATGGGCGCTTCGAGTATAAAGCCCCCTCGGGCCGTTTAATTAGTACCGTAGCTAGTTGCGCTCCTTCGCACTCACGATGGTCCTTCAATTAAGGCTTAGGCGCCTTCCGGACCTTAAGTGGTCCTTCTCAGAGCCGTGATCGCTCCTTGGACCCGAAAGTGGTCCTTCAGAGCCTTAGTGCTCCTTCAGGTCCTTGTTGACCCTTCATTCAACTCTCGGTTAATACGCCAAGTATTAACCACTCCCTCTTATCTCTCAAACCTCCCACTCCCCCCTCAAACGGACAAAATTAGCGTCTATCTTATCTTTATTCCTATTTCTACTACGAAAGTTCTAGAGCTCAGCACTTTCTAGTAAAATATTAATAAAGAGGGGCAGCTGTTATACCCCAATTTTGTCCGTCTTCTTTTTTGTTTTGTTTTAGTTGTTTAATTTATTAATATATAGTCCAAAAGTGTAGAGGAAAAAGCTAATTTAATTTTTATTACAATTTAGGAGTGTCCAAAATGTCCCAATCTCTAAAATACAAAAAAACAATAATTAAAAATACAAAAAATACAAAAAAGTACAAATAAAAAAACGGGAGCAACATCAGCAATCTTTAGGACTTCTTAGCAAGCCCACATTCCAGATCTGCAAAAGTCAAAAGCCCAATCAAAGGTAATTAATGCTAAACCTAATATTTACCTATAAAAACACTATCAAACCCTCAGTCAAAAGGGGGACAGAGACACTCACTAAAAAAGGATTAGGGCTTCACACTGAACCCTAATCACCAAAAAACTGAGTTCTAATTTCTGAGAAATAAGAAAGAGCAGAGCATCAGCCGCCGTCACAAGTGGCAGTAACAGATGAGCCAAGGGAAACAAATCAGCAGCAAGGAAACATTAGCGAAAGGTAGAAAACTTGAGATTAGAGGTTGGTAATCACTAAATATTAAACTATAGAAATTGTCTGCTCTGTGATAGTTTATATTCCAGTTTTCCTAAGTTTGTCTTTGTACCAACTATGCATAATAATTGAATAACGTTATCAGTGGGTGTAACATGCTTTAAATAAAAACAAACTGCATCAAGCTCCATCTAGATTAGTTATCATCTTATTGGTAGGTCAATAGATCAATACATTTCATGGCTAGGAACTCAGATTAGAAGAAATCAGGAATTAGGGAAAATTAAACAAACAAATAAATAGTGAAATATAAGAATAAGTTTGTTGTTGTTAGAGGCTTGCTGTTGATATCACTGAAATGGGATATAGGTTGATTGCAAATATAATTAGATGTTAAAAACTCATTCAATAGATAATCAGTATAAAATCAGCTGTGGAGATGGCAGCGAAAGCATAAAAAACGAGCAGAATAAAACACTGACCTTAGGCTCGCCGGAGCTCCGGTCGTCTTCTCCGGCGAGAGCTCCGGCGAAGTTCTTCGAAACCGACCAGTCACCACGACCAACCGAACCCAGAAATCAAAAAAAAGAAACCATATCAGAAGCTGAAAAGAAGGAAACAAAGAGAAATGAAAAAGAGGAACAGAGGAGAAATGAAGCTCACCACGCTCTCGCCGGCGCCCCCTTCCGGTCGTCCTCTCCAAACTACCCCAAGCCACCTCCAGTCGCCCAGAACCGAAAATAGGAACAGAACCAAACCGAAAATGGAAGGCGCGATCTCCGCCACCTTTCTCGTCAAAAATGTCGCCGGATCTTCTCTCTCTCTCCCTCCGTGAATCTCGCCGGAAATTTCTCTCACTTCCCTCCACTCTTTCTCACGTAGTGCTGCTGTGTAAGGAAGGGGAGAAGGAAATTAGGGTGAGCTTCAGGGAGAGCTTTTAAAGCTTCTCTTTTCTCTTCCTTTTTAATCACTTTGATTTTAGGCTTTGCTTTATTTTTATTTTATTTTATTTTTCATTCTGAATACTTCCTGCACCCCCCATTTTCGTTTGCAACCCTCCATTTTTTTAATTTCATTTAAGCCCGGCCGCAGCATACTTGGGCCCTCCTATCGAATTGGGCTTGCTTTTACACCCCTGCTCGATTACACAACCCCTCGCAACTAATAAAACCTCAATTTACAATTTTCACCCCTGCTTTTTCTTTTTAATTCTTTTCTAACCCAAACGTAAATGATTTCTCATGCGAAATTAAATAAGCAGCTAAAGTCGGTTTGTACAACCGGGTTAGTCATTATTTTAGGCCAATGAGTACATCATGATTCAAGATAACCACGAAAACTTAATAAATACGAATGAACTGTTTTCCCCAAATAAACGGCTAAGTCGGTTGTACAACTGGGTTAGTCATCATTTTAGGACCAATGAGCTGTACAATTCAGTAATCCTACCAAAAAACCTAATAAAATATAAATAAATCATTTTCCATAAATAGGGGACTAAGTCGATTGTACAATCGGGTTAGTCAGCGTTCTAGAATTAATGAGCTGTACAGTTCAGGAGTTCTAGAATACCTATTCTAAAATCAACCCATCTCACAACTCCTTTCAAAAATTCAAAATCATTTTCAAAAAGTAGGGGATTAAGTCGGTTGTACAACCGGGTTAGTCAGCGTCCTAGGAATCAGTGAGCTGTACAGCTCAAGGAATCCTAGGACCCCTACACTAAAAAACACCAACCCACAAACTTTTTTCAGGAAGAACTACGTAGCTTTGATTCCTCCATTGCATCTGGAGGTACGTAGGAGCAAGACTCAACCCTTGTCAAGCATTAAAAAACCAAAATTTAAATAAGTCTTTTTCTTTATAAGTAAAAGGGTAACAATTAGATAAATCTTAAATTAATTAGACAATAGGATGTCGTGGGGTGCTAATACCTTCCCCACACATAACGACTCCCGAACCCTAACAACGCCTTATCCTAAAACCTAAAGGGATTTTCTGAATTTGCCCTTAAACTAAAATTTGGTGGCGGCTTCCTAAAGAACCTTCGAAGAATCCTTTTCCCGGATTTTTCGGTCGCTACAACTTTGATGTTTATTTCTCAAAAGATAAATGTCTTATTGTGCATGAAGCTTCTAACTTTCACATTGTCGGTTTTCGTGAAAACAATGTTTATTATGTTGATTTTGACACTGTTGGTGATGATATTGTATGCATGCCTTCTTTACTTGATGATGTGGATGTGTGGCATAGACGCTTAGGACATGCTAGTATGGAACTTCTATCTAAATTATGTGCAAATGAACATGTTAGAGGTTTACCCAAACTTAAGTATGAAAAAGGTCAATTATGTGATGCATGTCAATTGGGAAAAATGCATAAAACTTCTTTCAAATCAAAACCTGTTATTTCTACCAAAAATGTGCTTGAATTGTTGCATCTTGATTTATTTGGTGAAATTGATGTTGTAAGTCTAGGAGGAGCCAAATATGTGTTCGATAATTGTTGATGATTATTCTAGATACACTTGGACTATTTTACTTGCTAATAAAAGTGATGCTTTCAACAAGTTTGCTAAGTTGTGCGAAAGTTACTGAGAATGAGAAAAACTTAGCTATCAAGGAAATTAGAAGCGATCATGGAGGAGAATTCGAAAACTCATCATTCAAAGCTTGGTGTGAAAAGCATGGTGTTGATCACAATTTCTCGGCTCCAAGGACTCCTCAACAAAGCGGCGTGGTGGAAAGAAAAACAGGACCATACAAGAGATGTGTAGAACAATGCTAAATGAGCACAATCTTCCTAAATATTTTTGGGGTCACGCTTGATTGATACAAACATGTCATGTGCTAAATCGAGTCTATCTAAGGCCATCTCTCAACAAGACTCCTTATGAATTGTGGAATGGTAGAACTCCAAATATTTCATACTTCAAAGTTTTTGGAAGTAAGTGCTACATTTTAAATACAAAGGATAAGTTGGGTAAGTTTGATGCAAAATCAACGGAAGGTATTTTTATGGGTTATTCTAGTCATAGTAAAGCTTACATCGTTTACAATAAAGTTGATAAATGTTTGCAAGAATCTATTCATGTTTCTTTTGATGAGACTAACCCTTTGCAAAGAAAGTTGATGATGAGGATGAGGTAGTTGAAGTGGTCAAAAGAAGAATGCCCGAACCTAACACGGTGAAAGTATCAAAGAAAAGGAGATGCAAGCGAATCCCAAGAAACAGCTTGAATTGGGCGAGAGCCCCAAGACATCCGCGATCATCTCTCTATGGGAGCACGCATGATGACTTGCCTAAAGCTTGGAAATCAGTTCGAGATCATCCCATGGAGCAAATTATTGGTAGTCCATCAAAGGGGGTAACAACTCGTTCTTCTCTAAATCTTTTATGCTTTCATAGTGCCTTTGTCTCTCAAACAGTTCCCAAAGAACATAAAAGAAGCTCTAGGTGATCCGAATGGGTTGTGTCAATGCAAAAAGAACTCGAACAATTTGAACGAAACAAAGTTTGGCATTTAGTCGAAAAACCTGTTGATAGAACTATTATTGGAACTAAATGGGTTTTTCGCAACAAACTTGATGAAAATGGTGTTATTTTATTAAACAAAAGTCGTTTAGTTGTTCAAGGTTATAATCAAATTGAAGGGGTGGATTTTGAAGAAACGTTTGCTCAGGTGGCTAGGTTGGAATCCATTCGTATTATACTAGCCTTTGCTAGTCACATGGATTTCAAACTACACCAAATGGATGTCAAAAGTGCCTTCCTCAACGGATTTTTAGAAGAGGAAGTATATGTAAAACAACCCCGTGTTTTGAAGATTTTGAAAATCCAAATCATGTTTTTAAACTTGACAAAGCCCTTTATGGATTGAAACAAGCCCCTAGAGCTTGGTATGAGAGATTAAGCAAACATTTAATTGCAAATGGTTTCAAGAAGGGTAAGATTGATTCTACCTTATTCCTTAAAACCAAAGGCAAACATCTCATTGTAGTTCAAATTTATGTTGATGATATTATATTTGGATCTACTAATGATGAATTGTGCAAGGAGTTTTCTGACATGATGACTAGTGAGTTTGAAATGAGCATGATGGGGGAGTTAAACTTCTTTTTGGGACTTCAAGTGAAACAAATGAAAGATGGAATATTCATCAGTCAAAATAAGTTCTCAAAGGAGTTACTAAAGAAATTTGGCATGAGTGTTGCAAAGGCAATTGGCACTCCAATGGCGACTGCGACCAAATTGGACAAGGATGAACAAGGTAAACCGGTAAATGAAACAATGTATCGAGGTATGATCGGTAGTCTTTTATATTTAAGCGCTTCCCGGACGATATTATGTTTGCTGTGTGCTGTGTGCTCGATTCCAAGCATGTCCAAAAGAATCACATTTAAAAGCTGTAAAACGGATTCTTAGATATGTGAAGGGAACCACGGAGTTTGGATTGTGGTACCCGAAATCGAGTCACTTTGATTTGGTCGGATTTTCTGATGCTGATTTTGCTGGTTGTACCTTAGATAGAAAAAGCACTAGTGGAACCTGTCATTTCTTAGGACCTTGTTTAACTTCCCGGTCTAGTAAAAAGCGTAGCAGTGTTGCTTTGTCCACCATTTGAAGCCGAATATGTGGCGGTTGGAAATTGCGTTGCACAAGTTTTGTGGATGAAACAGGACTTTGGAGGATTTTGGTTTGTTATATGAAAATGTACCTATTCTTTGTGATAATACTAGTGCCATTAATATTGCTAAGAACCCCATCCAACACTCTAGAACTAAGCATATAGAAATTAGACATCATTTTATTAGAGATCATGTTTCTAGGGGGAGCATAGAATTAAAATTTGTAGGCACTGATGACCAACTAGCGGACATCTTCACAAAACCTTTAGCTGAAGCTCAATTTTGTAAAATCCGAAGAGAGCTAGGTATGCTTGATTTTTCTAGTTTGTGATTATGTGTTATGTGGTCCCCTCCTTTTTGATGAAAACAAAGGGGGAGAAATAATTGCTATATAATTGCTTTATGCTATGTATGTTTATTTTTATTATTTTTTTCTTTATGCTTATGCTTAGGGGGAGCGTATGCTAATGTTTCTTGTTTATCGCCTCCCTATGCATAAGGTAATTTGTTATCATCAAAAAGGGGGAGTTTGTTGTGCCAAGGGCAAACATTCCTTGTTTTGAATGATAACAAATTACAAGTTACTGATAATTTACTTGAGGTAAAGCGCAGAAAATATAAGAGCGCAGTATGATGAACAAGAGAGCGGAAGCTAACTCAAAGTTGTAGAAGCTCGGACGAAAAGTCTGCTCAAGCATTGAAGACTTATATCACTGCGTAGGACTCATGTAAGATCGTATTACCCAAGTCTTATAACATTCGTAGTTGAGAGATGATGATTAAAAATAAAATTGTTTTAGAAAAATGTTTTTCTTTAAAATCATGGTCTGTATGCTTTGAAAAAGGAAAGAAAACAATCGATTAATGGCCTTGTGTATTAGAAGATGGAAATCGAAGAAGGAAATCGATTAATGGCCTTGTGTATTAGAAGATGGAAATCGATTTTGGCCTTATTTTTTAAAGAAGGAAATCGATTAATGGCTCTATAGTTGAAAGAAAACAATCGATTCATGACTTGCTTTCTCTTAAGCAAGGAATCGATTTCCCTTCTATTATTTTGAAACCACAACTTGTTTTTGAAACTAGCAATCGATTTCTCTCTTATTTCATTAAAGCTAGAAATCGATTCCTCACTTATTTCTTTAAGTAAGAAATCGATTTCTCTCCTATTTCTTTTAAGCAATCAATCGATTGTCCACTTATCCCAATAGAGTTAAGATTTGTTTCAACGGTCATATTTTTACAATCTATATAAATAAAACCTAGGGTTTTCACGTAACAAAGTGAGAGAACAAAGAACAAAACTCGTGAGCCGCAACATCTCAAAAGAAAAAGGAAAAACGTGAAACTCCTAGAAACCTTTGATCATCTTCTTCGTTCTTCAAATATCATTCTAGGGTTTTCATCATCATATCATCTCTCTCAACTCTTATGGTTATACACTTGATTGATCGATTATAGTTTCAATTGTATTCATCTTATTTCTTGGCGTTTGGTGTTCTTGTGAAAACTCGGAAATTGATTCTTGGGTGGTTCGATCGGGAGATTGGATCGTAGAAATCCTAAGCGGGAGCTCGGGTTCTCAATTGGGGAAATTGAGAGAGGTTTTGTTGTTCTTTGAAAAGTGGTGTGAGTTGTAAGACTTTGAAGAAGCATCTTCACCATTATAGTGTTATTTTCCCAAAGTCCAAAGGTTGCAAAGCGAGAAGGCCGAGGAGTAGGACTTCAATCCGAACCTCGAAAAATCGCGGTGTCATTCTTTCCCTTATCTCTTTATTTATTCTTGCGCTTTTCATTCTTGTTTAGTTGTTATTAGCGCCATCGTTAAATTTATATTGCAACCGTTGAAATCGATATTATCGTTAGTTGCTTTGTTTTGTGCTATTAAGATAATCGTTGTTAACGATTGCATCGCAATTTCTATATTATTGTTAAGTGAAATATTTATTCTTGTAAAATTCAATTTTGACTTGTTATTGTTTGGTTTCAATATAATCGTGTTTCTTGAATTGATATTACTATATCAAAATTGACATTATCGCTACTTGCATTGTTTTCGCATTATAAGTATAATCATTGTTAGTGTGTTGCGTTACTATTGATAAGTTCGATATCATCGCATTTGTGTTATGGCTATATTGTTAATGATTATAGAAATTGAATTGTCTTGTGGTATTCTCGACATTATTGTTAATCGTTGCATTTTGCTATTACTGCTATATAATCAGAGTTGTTTGTCTACACTGTAGTAACTGCATATTAGATTCTAGTTTAAACCATTTTCCGCATTGGTTTTTAAACTATCATCAAACTTTTTCTGAAAATTCAAAAAGTATTATTTTTAGCCTATAACCTTATTCACCCCCTCTAAGGTTATCGTTTAGTCCAACAACACCCCCCCAGGTGTATATACAATTGGCCAATTTTTTTAAAAAAAAATACGTTTTCAGAAGGGCATTTTGGGATTTTCAGTATGGGTGGGGGTATATGGGGATGGGGTGGGGGTACAAAAAAAAAAACCCTTACGTACAGATTGTAAAACATAGGCTTACCAAAAGATGAATTATCTAAATTAGGCCCATGCTTCTTTCAACCCCCTAGCTACTCACTGGACACCCCTAACCCTTAAATATTCTCAAAATACCCTCAAATAAAAAAAAACCCTAATGCTATATTTTAACTGGTTCGACGCACGGGCTTGCGAACCAATTTGGTTCTTTGAGCACCGAACCTCACAAAACCCCCCTTTTCAAGGTACCTATTTCTTCCTCTTCATCATCATCTCCAAAACTAATCTATGGATTTTTTCAGAATAAGAAAAATATATAATTCACTAGTGTCAAGCCAACATTTATCTCTATATATTAAGGCAAAGTCGTTGACTTTAGCCATTTTTGTGGGAATTTTTTTTTCCACCATTTTCCAATATACCCCTCATTTTGTACCCCACTGTTTACCACTATACCCCCACTCTATATTTTTGGACCAACATACCCCCACTCTATATTTTGTGCCCCACCATTTACCAATATTCCCCTCATTTTGTACCCCACTGTTTACCAATATACCCCCACTATATATTTTTGGACCGACATACCCCTGACAATTTTTTTTTCTCCAACACTCTTTTTTTTTATTATTATCAAAATGTACCCCTCATTTTGTACCCCACTGTTTACCAATATACCCCCCACTCTATATTTTTGGACCGACATACCCCTGACAATTTTTTTTGTCCAACACTTTTTTTTATTATTATCAAAATGTACCCCTAATTTTGTACCCCCACTCTATAATTTTGGACCGACACACCCCTGACAAAAATTGAACCAATCTGATTTATCTCTATATATTAATACAAGATCGTTGACAATAGCCACTTTTGGTGGGAAATTGTTTTTTCCAACATTTACCAATATACCCCCACTCTATATTTTTGGACCGATATATCCTTAGCAAATTTTTTTTTGTCCAACACTCTTTTTTTTTATTATCACAATGTACCCCACTGTTTACCAATATACCCCCACTCTATATCTCTATATATTAAGGCAAAGTCGTTGACTTTAGCCATTTTCGTGGGAAATTTTTTTTCCACCATTTACCAATATACCCCTCATTTTGTACCCCACTGTTTACCAATATACCCCCACTCTATAATTTTGGACCAACATACCCCCAGTCTATATTTTGTGCCCCACCATTTACCAATATACCCCTCATTTTGTACCTCACTGTTACCAATATACCCCCACTATATATTTTTGAACCGACATACCCCTGACAAATTTTTTTCTTTCTCCAACACTTTTTTTTTATTATTATCAAAATGTACCCTTCATTTTGTACGCCACTGTTTACCAATATACCCCCACTCTATATTTTTGGACCGACATACCCCTGACAATTTTTTTTGTCCAACACTTTTTTTTTATTATCAAAATGTACCCCTCATTTTGTACCCCAATGTTTACCAATATACCCCCACTCTATATTTTTGGACCGACACACCCCTGACAAAAATTGAACCAATCTGATTTATCTCTATATATTAATACAAGATCGTTGACAATAGCCACTTTTGGTGAGAAATTTTTTTTTCCAACATTAACCAATATACCCCCACTCTATATTTTTGGACCGATATATCCTTGGCAATTTTTTTTGTCCAACACTTTTTTTTATTATCAAAATGTACGCCTCATTTTGTACCCCACTGTTTACCAATATACCCCCACTCTATATTCCCTAACTATTAATACAAAGTCGCATCTTTTCCCCATTTGGGGGGGAAAACTTTTTTTTTATAAGTGCCTTTATGTACTCTTTTTTTATAAGTCCCTTTGTGTGTGTTACTTAGTCATGTATGTGTTATAGTATGGTACACTTTACACAGGCTACTTTATTAATCAATTTGGGGAGGCATTTTTTGATAACATTAGTTGTAAATAATGCAAACTTTATGTCCATTATTAATCTAGCAAAAATTAAAATACCACTCTTTTTTTTTCTTTTCCAGAACTCATTTTTTGAAGCTTATGGGAGGGAATCGTATCTAGATAAATACCATGCAAAATTTGCTGAAATTCTTATCTATCTCCTGGAAGGTAAATACGACGAGCTCTAAAATATTTCTGATCAAATTGTATGTAAGTGAAAAATGGTAAATATAACATAACCGTTGGTTAGTTGATATGTACAAGGAAATTTCAAACCATACTATAACACATACAAAGAAATTTCAAAGTCATACTATAACACATACATGACTAAGTAACCCACACAAAGGGACTTATAAAAAAAAAAAAGGTGCATAAAGGGACTTAGACTTCATCCCACCAAGGGCTATTGTTGCCTCTTCGTCTTATAAATATGTGTTGCGTATTTTTATACCCCCTTAGAAAATGTTAATGTTTTTTCGAAACTACAATCTGTAGGCCTGTTAATCACCTCCCCGTGCATCGCACAGGTAATCGTCCTAGTTTTCAATAATGATGAGATACAATGATGAATAATATTATTAATAGATTGTACCATAAAGGGTTTAAAACTTGAAAATTTTATTTATAATTAATTAATCGATCGCCACTTAAGCTTACTATCATTGATTGGAACTCAACGTTGCCTCAGATTTTTCTGATGGATTGGAATTCAACTTACGATTTCGTGAAATACCCAAATGAACACGGTTGGGTCCTATTTGCTTTGTTTTGCTTCAATTATCTGATTTTAATGATTTTAGTGAGAGCACACGCTTAGGTTCGGCCACGTGCTCACGAACCTAATAAAAATAGTTTTAAGGGGGTTGTCTTTGAAAATAACACACTCGGTGCAGTGTGTTGGACTATATGATAACCTTAGAGGGGGGGTGAATAATGTTATATTTTAAAAATGAAATCTTTTTTATTTTCGAAATATTAACGATGCAAGTTAAAATCACATGCGGAAAATAAGATTTAAACTATATGCAACACCTAAGCAAGCTATAACAATGGCGAAACAATTCGGTGATATTGAAGTTTAAGCGTGATAATATCAACTACAATGTGATTAACAATTATAAAGAAAATGCAAAGTAAAGATAAGGGAAAGAAGTACACCGTGATTTTAGCGAGGTTAGGGATAAAAGCCCTACTCTCTACCCGGCTTTGCAACCTTTGGACTTTGGTAATCACCACTATATGAGAAGATACTTCTTCAATGTCTTACAAGCAAGCAACTTCCCTATAGCTACCACAGCAATCTCAATTTTCCCCAAATTGAGAACCCAAGCTCCCGCTAAGGATTTTCGCTACAATTCAATCTCCCGATTGAACTACCCAAGAAAGCTTCCCAGATTTCACAACAACCAATAAGTATAAAAGATTACAAGTATAAACTAGGATCCAATCACTCAAGCAATATAACAATATGTAGTTGAGAGAGATGAGAGATTTGAAACCCTAGATGAAGAACGAAAAAGATGAATGTTCTTGTGAGAGTTCTCGTTCTTTTCTTTTCTTTTTGATATGTGGGTTGTATCTTTTATCGTGAAAACCCTATGTCCTATTTATAGGGATTGAAAAATATGACCGTTGAAACAAATCTTAACACTTTGTTGTTATAAGTGAGAAATCGATTGATTGCGTATAAAACATAAGTAACAAATCGATTGTTTTCTTAAAAGAAGCGAGCAAGAAATCGATTTTCCTCTTTAAGGGAGGAAGCCCCAAATCGATTTCTAGCTCTAGAAAAGGAGTCAATAATCGATTTGCTTCTTTAATAACACAAGGTCATCAATCGATTGTTTTCTTTCCAAAACAAGTTCTTTTAAAAACAAGCAAGCTATGAATCGATTGTTGGATTTAGACTTACAAGGGGAAATCGATTTCTAGCCTTTAAACAAGGGGGAAATCGATTTCTAGCTTGAAAAGCAAGAGGAAATCGATTTGGCTCTTCAAATACACAAAGTCATCAATCGATTACTTTCTTTCCAAAACAAACTCTTTCAAAACCAATTAAGAAGTGGCAAATCGATTTCTTGCTTCCAAGGAAGAGGGAAATCGATTCTTGACTTTAAAAAGCAAGAGGAAATCGATTTTTGGCTTTAGAAATAAGTGGAAATCGATTTCTAGCTTAATTTACCAAATCAAGAATCATTCTTTACTTCAAAAACAAATTCTTTTAAAACATTAAGCTATGAATCAAGATTCTTTATAAAAACAACAAATCATGATTCAAAACTTTTCTTTAACATAGAAGATTTTTAACACAATGATTCTATTTTAAAAGATCATCTCTCAACTACAAAAGTCATAAAGCTTAAGTGCGGGATCTTACACGCGTCTTATGCAAAGCAATATAACACATAAGTCTTGAACGCATTAGTAGCTTCTCCTCCGAATCGCTACACTTTAAGATATCATGTCAAGCGTCTTGGTTCATGTCCTGTACTTTGGTTCATGCTCGTGCTTTGGTTCAACTATAACCATTAGTAAACAAATTGTAATTTGTTATCATAAAAACAAAGAGTGTTTGACCTTGGTTCAACAAACTCCCCTTTTGATGATAACAAATTACCTTATGCATAGGAGGCGATAAACAAGAAATAACGACATAAGCTCCCCTAAGCATAAGCATCAAGAAAATAAACAACTTACACGCAAGAGAACCAAACATAGTGAGCTAAATAAACAAGCAAAGAAGACAACAAGACTTTTCTCCCCCTTTGTTTTCATCAAAAGGAGGGAAGACACACAAGACATATAGCATATAAGATGACAGCACATAGCACCTCAAAAATACATCATATAATCACAGGCTAGCAAAATCAAGCATACCGAGCTCTCTCCAGGATCTTACAAAATTGAGCTTGGCTAGTGGTTTTTTGTGAAGATGTCTGCTAGTTGGTCATCGGTGCCTACAAATTTTAATGCTATGCTCCCCTAGAAACATGGTCTCTAATGAAATGATGTCTTATCTCTATATGCTTAGTTCTAGAGTGTTGGATGGGGTTCTTAGCAATGTTAATGGCACTAGTATTATCACAAAGAATGTGTACATTTTCATATAACAAACCAAAATCCTCCAAAGTCTGTTTCATCCACAAAACTTGTGCAACGCAATTTCCAACCGCCACATATTCTGGCCGGCGGTGGACAAAGCAACACTGTTTCGCTTTTTACTAGACCGGGGAAGTTAAACAAGGTCCTAAGAAATGACAGGGTTCCACTAGTGCTTTTTCTATCTAAGGTACAACCAAAGAAAATCAAGATCGAAAATCCAACCAAATCAAAGTGACTCGATTTTGGTACCACAATCCAAACTCCGTGGTTCCTTCACATATCTAAGAATCCGCTTTCTGACTTTTAAATGTGATTCTTTTGGACATGCTTGAAATCGAGCAGCACACAGCACACAAAGAAACATAATATCGTGTCGGGAAGCGCTTAAATATAAAAGACTACCGATCATACCTCGATACATTGTTTCATTTACCGGTTTACCTTATTCATCCTTGTCCAATTTGGTCGCATGCCGCCATTGGAGTGCCAATTGCCTTTGCATCACTCATGCCAAATTTCTTTAGTAACTCCTTTGAGAACTTATTTTGATCGATGAATATTCCATCTTTCATCTGTTTCACCCTTTGATGGACTACCAATAATTTGCTCCATGGGATGATCTCGAACCGATTTCCAAGCTTTAGGCAAGTCATCATGCGTTCTCCCATAGAGATGATCGTCGTTGTCTTGGGGCTCCTGCCCAATTCAACTGTATTTCTTGGGATTCTCGCTTGCATCTCCTTTTCTTTGATACTTTCACCGTTAGGTCGGGCATTCTTCTTTTGACCACTTCAACTACCTCATCCTCATCATCAACTTTCTTTGCAAAGGGTTAGTCTCATCAAAAGAAACATGAATAGATTCTTGCAAACATTTATCAACTTTATTGTAAACGATGTAAGCTTTACTATGACTAGAATAACCCATAAAAATACCTTCCGTTGATTTTGCATCAAACTTACCCAACTTATCCTTTGTATTTAAAATGTAGCACTTACTTCCAAAAACTTTGAAGTATGAAATATTTGGAGTTCTACCATTCCACAATTCATAAGGAGTCTTGTTGAGAGATGGCCTTAGATAGACTCGATTTAGCACATGACATGTTGTATCAGTGCGTGACCCCAAAAATATTTAGGAAGATTGTGCTCATTTAGCATTGTTCTACACATCTCTTGTATGGTCCTGTTTTTTTCTTTCCACCACGCCGCTTTGTTGAGGAGTCCTTGGAGCCGAGAAATTGTGATCAACACCATGCTTTTCACACCAAGCTTTGAATGATGAGTTTTGAATTCTCCTCCATGATCACTTCTAATTTCCTTGATAGCTAAGTTTTTCTCATTTCAGTAACTCTTCGCACAACTTAGCAAACTTGTTGAAAGCATCACTTTTATTAGCAAGTAAAATAGTCCAAGTGTATCTAGAATAATCATCAACAATTACGAACACATATTTGGCTCCTCCTAGACTTACAACATCAATTTCACCAAATAAATCAAGATGCAACAATTCAAGCACATTTTTGGTAGAAATAATGAGTTTTGATTTGAAAGAAGTTTTATGCATTTTTCCCAATTGACATGCATCACATAATTGACCTTTTTCATACTTAAGTTTGGGTAAACCTCTAACATGTTCATTTGCACATAATTTAGATAGAAGTTCCATACTAGCATGTCCTAAGCGCCTATGCCACACATCCACATCATCAAGTAAAGAAGGCATGCATACAATATCATCACCAACAAGTGTCAAAATCAACATAATAAACATTGTTTTCACTTAAAACCGACAATGTGAAAGTTAGAAGCTTCATGCACAATAAGACATTTATCTTTTGAGAAATAAACATCAAAGTCATTATCACATAGTTGACTTACACTTAGTAAATTAAATTTAACACCATCAACTAGTAAAGCATTTCTAATTTTGATTGTGTTTTCCTTACCCACACAACCTTTACCTATTACACGAAAGCAGTTTCATTATTGGCGAACTTCACAGATCCACTAGCCTTGTTGCTTAACTTCAAGAATAGTGAAGCATCACCAGTCATATGCCTTGAGCACCCACTGTCAACAACCATCCATACATTTCCCTTTTGGATAGTCTACGCACCTACAAAGGAAAAATCAAACACTAGTGCGAGGTACCCAAATTTTGTTGGGTCCATGGAGGTTAGTTCTCGCGGATTTGTTTTCACAATCCACCTTGGTTTCTTGCAAGCAGGTATAAGATTGCCAAGCTCACATAGTTTCTGAATAGGACATCTAAGAGAATTATGATTTCCTTTTTGACAATAAGTGCAAGAGAATGAACTACGTGTCTTACTTGAAGAAGCACTACAAATACCATATCCCTTTTAAATTTGGGGAGCTGGACTCACCTTTATAACCAATACCTTCTCTCCTATCAACATATTCATGTTGAGAGTGAAGTAACTTGGTCAAGGTATTTTCACCAACCTCAAACCTTTTAAAGAATCTTTTAAATTTTCATTTTCGATCTTGATTTTTTCAAAAATTTGTTTAAGCTCTAGAAATTCAAGGTTGAAAGGTTTGGCATTTTGTAGCTCCTTTTTCAATCTAGCTATCTCATTCTCAAGCGCCTCGATTTGAGTAGACATGCTTTTGTTGCTCTTTTTCAAATTCATAGTTTTTATCAAAAGTTTTTCATGTTCAATATAAAGAGCCTCAAAAGCCTCACTCACATTTTGACAACTACTATCATCATCACAAGAATCATCGAATCGAAAAAGAAGGATTAGAATTTGTTACCTTAGTTGAGTCACTCGCCATGAGACACGCAAGCTTTGAAGCAATCACTTCATCATCGGTTTCATCATCATCGCTGAGATTGTCCCATGTATCATCGAGAGTAATCACGCAAGACCAACAACGTTAGCAACTTCCTCTTCTTCTTCTTCTGTTTTCACCTCGATTTCGTGTCATCCCATGTAACCTTCATTGCTTTCTTCTTTGGGTATTTGTTCTTAAGTTTTGGACAATTAACCTTGAGATGACCCGGTTTGTTGCATTCAAAACATCTTGGTTGGTCGTCTCCTTTCTCATGACTATCACCTTTGTTATACCCGGATTTCTTTGAAAAATCACCTTTCCTAAACTTGTTGAACTTCATGAATTTTTTGAATTTTTAGCAAGCATAACCATGTCTTCTTCATCGATTCATCATCGATTCAACCACTTTCTTTCCGATTTAGAAGACTTTCCAAACCGCAAGAGCAAGAGACCTCTTTTCTTTTACCACTTCTTTTCCCGGGTTTTCTTAGCACCCAACACCACTTCAAATGCTAGAAGATACCCAATTAAATCTTTGATGAGGAAGAGTACCAATATCCTTAGCTTCAAAGTGATAGCACATGTCTTAGGAAAAATTCACCACCAACGACGCAAGTATCTTTCCATTCAAGTCCTTTGTAGAATACTTTTTACCAAGTGCTCTCAAGTTGTTAACAATTAAATTCAGCCTCTGGTGCATGGCAGCAACAGTTTCACCTTCCTTCATCTTGAAAGCTTCATACTCAGAAGTAAGAACTCGGATTTTTGTATCTTTTACTTGGCTTGTACCTACATGAGTAGCTTTCTAGACAATCCTGCATTTCCTTAGCAGTCTGACAACCTTTTACCCTACCATATTCTTCTTCACATAGCGCAAGATGTAGAATGTTCATTGCTTTGGCATTCAAGGAGATTTTGTCAAGTTCGGACTTTCTCAATTCACTCAAGTCAATGGTATAGATGTCTTCAACAGGTACTTCTTACGCTTTACGGTTGCTTGAGTTTTTGTGGAATCACCAACATCAAAGATCACCCGGTTTTGTAATTTTGATCCTCATTGGAGTGAGCGGTCCATCAACAATAATCCTCCACAGTGTAAAATCTATAGCCTGCACATGACATTTCATTCGACTACTCCAGTAGTCGTAGTTAGTTCCATCAAATAAAGGTGGCCTATTAAAAGACATTCCTCCTTAATAAAAGACCCCATTATCCAGAAAAATGCGAGATGTTAAGCTCTATATGCAGTTTCCTGCTTTGATACCAATTGTTGGACTATATGATAACCTTAGAGGGGGTGAATAAGGTTATATTTTAAAAATGAAATCTTTTTTATTTTTAGAAATATTAACGATGCAAGTTAAAATCACATGCGGAAAATAAGATTTAAACTATATGCAACACCTAAGCAAGCTATAACAATGGCAGAAACAATTCCAGTGATATTGAAGTTTAAGCGTGATAATATCAACTACAATGACAGTTAACAATTATAAAGAAAATGCAAAGTAAAGATAAGGGAAAGAAGTACACCGTGATTTTAGCGAGGTTCGGGATAAAAGCCCTACTCCTCGGCCTCGGCTTTGCAACCTTTGGACTTTGGTAATCACCACTATATGAGAAGATACTTCTTCAATGTCTTACAAGCAAGCAACTTCCCTATAGCTACTACACCAATCTCAATTTTCCCCAAATTGAGAACCCAAGCTCCCGCTAAGATTTTCGCTACAATTCAATCTCCCGATTGAACTACCCAAGAAAGCTTCCCCAGATTTCACAACAACCAATAAGTATAAAAGATTACAAGTATAAACTAGGATCCAATCACTCAAGCAATATAACAATATGTAGTTGAGAGAGATGAGAGATTTGAAACCCTAGATGAAGAACGTAAAAAGATGAATGTTCTTTGTGAGAGTTCTCGTTCTTTTCTTTTCTTTTTGATATGTGGGTTGTATCTTTTTATCGTGAAAACCCTATGTCCTATTTATAGGGATTGAAAAAATATGACCGTTGAAACAAATCTTAACACTGTTGTTATAAGTGAGAAATCGATTGATTGCGTATAAAACATAAGTAACAAATCGATTGTTTTCTTTAAAAGAAGCAGCAAGAAATCGATTTTCCTCTTTAAGGAGGAAGCCCCAAATCGATTTCTAGCTCTAGAAAAGGAGTCAATAATCGATTTGCTTCTTTAATAACACAAGGTCATCAATCGATTGTTTTCTTTCCAAAACAAGTTCTTTTAAAAACAAGCAAGCTATGAATCGATTGTTGGATTTAGACTTACAAGGGGAAATCGATTTCTAGCCTTTAAACAAGGGGGAAATCGATTTCTAGCTTGAAAAGCAAGAGGAAATCGATTTGGCTCTTCAAATACACAAAGTCATCAATCGATTACTTTCTTTCCAAAACAAACTCTTTCAAAACCAATTAAGAAGTGGCAAATCGATTTCTTGCTTCCAAGGAAGAGGGAAATCGATTCTTGACTTTAAAAAGCAAGAGGAAATCGATTTTTGGCTTTAGAAATAAGTGGAAATCGATTTCTAGCTTAATTTACCAAATCAAGAATCATTCTTTACTTCAAAAACAAATTCTTTTAAAACATTAAGCTATGAATCAAGTTTCTTTATAAAAAAACAACAAATCATGATTCAAAACTTTTCTTTAACATAGAAGATTTTTAACACAAATGCTTCTATTTTAAAAGATCATCTCTCAACTACAAAAGTCATAAAGCTTAAGTGACGGGATCTTACACGCGCGTCTTATGCAAAGCAATATAACACATAAGTCTTGAACGCATTAGTAGCTTCTCCTCCGAACTGCTACACTTTAAGATATCATGTCAAGCGCCTTGGTTCATGTCCTGCACTTTGGTTCATGCTCGTGCTTTGGTTCAACTATAACCATTAGTAAACAAATTGTAATTTGTTATCATAAAAACAAAGAGTGTTTGACCTTGGTTCAACACGGTGAAATCCGAACCGGTTCGCCAAGCGTCTGCGCCGAACCGCATTTATGTTTAAAAAAATAAAAATCACGAGTGTTTCATTAAGGGTATCTTAGTCTTTTCACCCTATAAAGGGGGTTTTAGTGAGTATCTAGGGGGTTGGAAGAAGCATGAGTCTTAAATTAATTACTGAAGAAATACCAAACTGAGCCCATAAAGCTCTTGAGGCTCCTTGCGAGCTGCGGACCACCTTATTTAGGAGTGTACTACTTACACACTCATATTCTTTACATACAGCCCAGTATTATTTTTCTCATAAAATACCCCTTTTCTGAAATGTGATTTCTAGAAATTTTACTGTTTTAGATTTTTACCTTTTAAAAACTAATTTCCAAAAAAGATGATAGAGTTTTACTTATCGGAACTTAATTTGATTTTGGAGAGATGTAAACATTGTGTTTACTTTGTGCAAATGATAGAGTTTTCCAATTAAGATGATAGAGTTTTCCACTGCTTCCAAATGACCACATTCAAATTCACACTCTACACTCATTGTGTTTACTTTGTGCAATAATTGAATGTTCAACAACAATGTTTCAATTATAATTCTCATGGGAGTGAACATGAAGAGACTGTTATGAGACTCATTTAATGCCCATGACAGCCCAAAATATCGATTGTGGCATGAAAAATGTTGTATGTGAGCAAGAGCCATATTTTGAAGCTCAAACCGAAGGATTACATGATCAGGACAACTATGATTTAAATGAACTCTTAGCTCAATACCTTGAGGATATCAAAGTGGATAGAGACAACTTTCAAGTGTCATGCAAGAATATAGAAGAGGGTTATATTGAAGAGGTGGTTGAGCAAGAGGAACAAAATTTCAAAGAATTTGTAGCTCAGTACATTGAATCTAATAAGGTGGATCGTGACAACTTTGAAGCTTCGTGTAAAAATATAGAGGATCACCGTAAGACAATTATGGAGCATCTAGAAGAAGAGAGTTGTATTAAAAAAGTTGTTGAGCTAGAAGAAAAGAGTTGTATTGAAGATGTGGTTGAGCAAAAGAAAAAAAAAAATGAGTGTAGAGTGTGAACTTGAATGTGGTCATTTGGAAGCCGTGGAAGAAAAACAAAACAAAAAATGGTGTAGTTGTAGAACAAGAAAATTTAAAAATAGTGACAAGGAAGAAAAGCCAAGATTGAGGTATGAAAAGAGTCATGTGACAATTGAGACTCAACCCTTGGTAATTGAAGAAAATAGTCCTCCGCAAAATGAGCTTCAATTTTTTCACGAGAGGGGGGATTTCTATCCCAAATGCTTAGTGGTTGGGGCATGGGAACACTTGTTCCTTATGCTAAATACATGAGATTTCTAACAAAAAGGAGAAAACCGAAGGATTACATTTTCTTCTTGTCCTATTATCCACCCTAACTTGGGTTTTGAATTCCAAGTCTAGCTACAGACTATAAATTAAGCGCTACTAGGAGGCAACCTAGGTTTTTAGGACTAATTGTGTTTAGTATGTTTTTTTATAGGTATGAATAAATGGTCTTGTGGTATGTGTGTGTTGTCAATTATGCAGAATTTTGATGTTGTAGCACCATGTGCTACACCATTTGTGGCTGAGTTGTTGTGCATATGACCAAAATAGTCAAAAAGGTGATAGTGAGAAAGATGAAGAAGAGTGTAAGAGGGAAGTAAGGAAGGATACCACATTTTGAATCCACCCACACCACTCACCCAAAATATTTCCACCACATTTTCACCTAAACCATCACCAACCAAAGAACTATCCCTTCCACCTAAAACATCTTCTCCACCATAAAAGCCCACTTCTAAAAGTTTCAACCTTGATCACTCACCTTTCATCCAACCCCCCCCCCCCCCCTCCTCAATCCAAACCATCAAACCTTATCCCAACACTTTTCCCATCTCCAAAACAATCAACTCCACACAAGTCCTTATCTTCCAAGCAACTCCCCCCCCCCCCCACCAAAATAAAAACCATCTCAACCTCACAAAAGAAAAATCCACCCAAGACTCAAGTTGCCACAGAACAACCACCAAGGCTATTGAAAACTAAAATGCAGCGAGTTTGTGCTATCACGAGTGGTGTTATAGCATTAGTATCAACAAGCAGTGGTGCGACATTCAAAAAAGCTATAAAAACAAAAATGGTGACCAAAAAGAGGCCAAGGGTGCCTAATTCTGTTATGGCCAGAACATATGATTGGATCCCTCCTATTACATCAGAGCCTCAATTGGCCAAAGATTCAACATAAGAAGCTGTTTTGCAATATATTGATATTGCAGTACTAGAAGGAAGCACCAAGAGCAATGTCAAGAAACCTCCACACAAGGGGTCAAAGTTCTATACAAAATATCTATCACAAGACTTAGTCTGGCTGAAGACTCTTAAACCAAGCGCTATTGGGAGGCAGCCCAGAGTTTTAGACTAATCAATTTTTTTGTTTCTATTTTTGATGTTGCAAGACTGTTCAATTGCATTGGTGAAGAGAGTGTTAACTATGAAGTGGTAGCACCTGATGCTGTAGCATCCACCATAACAATAGAAGATGCTGAGCAAGAGAAAGAGCCCCACCACAAAAAAACTCAAATTCTATGAGAAAAAGCCTAAGCAGGGGCCCACCAGAGCAACCAAGCGTTCAAAGTCAGTGGTCACTAAGAAGTAACTCTTTCCCTCTAATATGCTATGTTGTGTTGTGTCGTGTTCTGTTGTGGTGTTGTCTGTTTTCAAATAAACCTGCTGGATGTTGTAGCATCTGTAATAGCATCTAACAATTGTGTATGATTTCAAACAAATTGTTGTGTTCAATATTTTTAATTTCAATATTGTAGTATCCAAAAGGCCTCGCCAAGGTAAAGCTCAATCTAAACATGTCACAAACACATCAATTCAAATTGTTCTTTATATTCTATCCTTATTAATTTCTTATTTCCCAGACTCTAATATGCCAATACTATATGTTGACTCTGGTCATATCCTAATGCCACAGACGTTCCCACATCCGTGTAGAATGTCATCCGACTATCACCATGGAGTCCGGATGTTATAAGTCGTTCCCATCTAGCCGGCATAAATATAAATATGTCCTACTAAGGATCCTGACCCGGAACTTGATCTTGTGTGTCCCATACCACACGACAGTGGACTTACAACACATATGCAATCTAAATGATCCTCTGAGAACCAATATCTCGACGTCTGCACGCCATGACGCTTAACGCGATTCCGGTCAGCCCCTCCATAGGTATCCCTTTTTGATCCACCGATAATCAGTTCATGTACCAATTGATTTCACAATCCTTAACTTAGTTTCTCATCACACTTGTTTATCTTATTTCAATAATGAACTAAAATCGTGCTTCACAACATAGTTATAAAATAAGACATTTCAACAACTTCACATATAATCATGAATAGTACAAAAGAATTTCATACCATATGAACAATCAAAGCAATCAATCATGATATCTCGGGCAATCAATCAATCACTCAATCAATCAAATAATAATATAGAACTTTCCTATGCGTTAACCGGTCATCGACAACCTAAACTTCACTTAACCTCAACTCCGAGTAGTTAAATGATCTTTAGGTATCACTAACTCTTTAACTCTTGTAGAGCTTAGGTCACTCTACACATATTAAATTAAAACTTTATGATAACTCTCCCGACGAATACGGTATCTTGCCACCACCTTAAATAGCACGAACGTAACACTTGCTTCGACAATACTAACACGTACTCGAACACCACTACGGACTCACCTGTATGATCAGCTAGACTTGGTCTAAGTGTTTTTGAGGTGATAAAGGTTTAAAATAAAAGTGGTGCAAATGGTTGGTTGTAGTGGCTGAAGGTTTTCAAGAAGAGATGACAAATGAATTTGTGTTACCAATGATGGAGAAGAACTTCACTCTTAGCTTGCTTTTATACAAAAGAACTACCTCCATGATTATCTCATGCTTAAGCATGAGGTGTAAAGCTGTTCTTTAGATGGCATGAATGTAAAGCTTAAAAGGAGAGACTCATGAGCTAAACACCTATGGTGGCATTACTCTAAGGCTTAAGGAAGTGAGTAATGAGTTTGCTTTGAAGTGGCTAACTCCCAGAGCTCCAACTTAGCAAATATGGAAGCATGAGGTGCTAATTTCTCATACAATTGCTTCATATAAAAGAGTTGTGAATGACAATGTGTGTTTATATATATATATATATATATATATATATATATATATATATTAAAATGAAATAAAGAAAATGGACTTGTAAATAAACTAATTTGGAACCGTTTGATTTCCTTTCTCCTATTTCATTATTTACTTCTTTCTAAAAAATATTAGATGCATATAATTAACTATAGACTAATTATGATCTATTTAAACTAATGCACACATAACTTAGCTTAAGAAACTGGGGTGTTATACCTAGATCTCTCTCAAAGTCCCAAATCACACAATTAAAATAAAACAATTTCAAAAACAAGTCCAAATAATTATTTAGAAAAATTGGGGTGTTACACCTTCCTCCATAAAATAAAACCTCATATCGTCCGTCAGATCTTAGACATTGACCGCTTCGTTGTTGAACCACTCAATGTATTCCCCGTGGGTCTCGTTCTCACCCTGTCGAACTACTTTAAGGACTTTAGTTGACTTTGGCTTCAAGGTCCTTGTCGGGATCACCAACTTCGTCATACATGTTTAAAATCAGTGGCTTCATCAATCTCAATATGGGGTACTCATCAATCTTCTTGACGAGTGGTCCTCGGTGGAACGAGCTTGGATGTCGGGAAGTGCCCTTTGGCGAAGGTACAAACCGACTTCGCCTGCCTAGGGACTTTCGGTGTCTTGTTTCTCCCCGTCTTGCCCTGTAAGGCGATCTCTTCCGACCTCGTGAGCGACGAGGGGGGAAAATGAGGCAAGCGAGGAAGTGTAATATGTAACACCCCAAATTTTTGAAGATTCGTTTATCATATCGTTAATTATATTAATAATATGATTTATAAATTTTCTGTATAACTTATCTGAATAATCAAGTTAATCGATAGTGTAAACTTTCACTATTTTATAATTCTGTTATATTAGAAAAATACAGGATCAACGTCAAGAAATATTGACTCACGATCAACCTTATATTAATGATAGAAGTTTTCAATCAAGTATATTGAGAGCAAAAATCAATTTGAAAGTAATTATATCTTTTTTAAAAGCATTTTCACGTTGTATCAGATTAATATAATAAAAATTGTAAATTCAACCTTTTGTACCAAAAAAAAAGAATTGTACATTCAACCCGAAATTAGCGTATGCGACAATTTCAATTGAAAAATATTATTTCAAGTATTTGAAAATAATTTTAATTATTTTGAAAGGGAAAATGGTACTATCCCCTCATGTTTCTTAAATCTCATTTTCTACTTTGTTGTTTTTTCATTATAGTTAATCGTATCAACACTCGGTTAGCTATGATCTTAACTATAGTTTGAGAGAGAGAATTTAACCAAACTGAAATTAGATTTAGAACCTAATATATTATATTAGGTTGGGCTTAAATATAATTCCAAAATTCTACTGAAATTCAGACACATTTTGGACCTGTTAGGCGAAATTACCCGTTTAAAGACCTAACCGTGAACCGAATATGAAAATATTCAACGTCAAGGTTCTAAGAGTCGTTTATAACTACTAGAGAACAGTTATAATATTTTATAGTTGAATAAAAAATGGAAAAGTTCATTTTATCTAAAGTGTGAGCCAAATACTAAAGACACTGAAATGAGAAACCTGATAGAAAATGAAATACCGAAAAACACAAAGGAGTAATATTAATTCCACGAAAACACTAACTAAAACATAATAGTAAATTAGTAATATAATCCTAAAATATCTAAGATATTTAAGTCTACTTACTTACTAAGTTAACTATTACAAGTATAGCAAAAATAAAAATAAAAACATTATGCTCCTCCCCTTATAATCCCACAGCCACGGAGCCTGTCACCCACACATCTCACTTCAATATTTTCTCACTTCCACACTCACATTGTTCTCCTCCTTCTTTCCTAAGTTTCTCCTCATCTCTCTAGAAAATATGTTTCCCCCACTCTCTTGTTACACTAGCTGATCCCCTCTCTCACACTCATTTTTTCTTAAATCTCTTATACTACCCCCTCATTCCCCATCCCCTTTATGCTCATTTTTTTTTCACCATTCATTCGTCACACTCATCAACATTTAGGCTCTTTTTGACAATCACAATCCGCTAGCTTATAGCGGATAAACTGATTTTATGTGTTTGACATCACTAGCTTATAGCGTTTTGTCACTAGCTTATAGTGTTTTTTGAAACGCTACTTGAAGTAGCGTTTGAGCTTATAACTTATAGCGTTTCATTTTTTCTTCCACTTTTACCCTCACTGTTTTAATTAAATCTCTCATTTATCCTACATTAAATAAGTATTCTCTCACATCTTTTAGCATTAATTACAAATGTCCATTTAAGTCATTTTATATTTATAAGCTAGTTCAACCGCTAATTTTACCAAACACTTTAAATTCAATCCGCTATCAGCTATAAGCTAGCTTATCCACTATTCGCTAGCTTATCCGCTATCCGCTTTTTTTTGCCAAATAGAGCCTTACACCAAGTTTTTTTCTCCTCATCTCACTCTCTCTCCCAAAAACTGATTAGCAACCCCCTCTTCTCTCCATTCCTCTTTTTTTCTCTATTTTATCTTCATTTCATCATCCAAGCAAGTACGTAGAAGATTAAGGCTTGAAGTTGGAATGAAGTGGAGCTTGAAGGACATCAACAAACTTCTCTTCCTCATCTTCTCTCTCAAATGGTGACTCTCTCTCATTTTGTGGGTGAGAAACTTCTTTACTTTTCTTCATATATTTCCCATTTTTACTTGATACATCTATGTGTAGACTATGAATTTTTTTTGTTATCGTGTTATTGGTGCGCATTAGCTACCGACTTTACTAGTGGCTAATTTACACTGGAGACCTAGCATACCATGAGTATCTGATTTTGCTGGCTCGTGCGGTTCTCTCCTCTCAATAGAGTTTTTGTCGCACTCAAAATTCAAACCCAATACCTTATGGTGAGATCTGAATCCAGTTATCACTCGGATCAATCCTAGTTGGTTAACTATGAGGTTATGTGTAGATAGAAGATGTGTATCCTTTCTTTTATTTATAAAAGTATTTAATAAGGTCCAGTAATTAGACGGTAAAAATTTCGCTAAAATTGAGTTTAACTTGGTCATGAGAAGAATTAATTAGGAGTAATTTAGAGCATCCGCAATAGAGAAACCCCAAATTAGTTATTAAATGGGTCCCACGTGTGTACACATCACTCTTTTATAATTTTTTAATAGTAGTACTTAAATAAGAACTTCATCTCTCCAACCTAGAACTCGAACAAAATTTGCTAAATGGGTAGAGAGTACTCACTTTTATTTTACACAATCAATTTATTTTACCAGAATACAAAATTAATTTATTCAAGAATTTCATCCCAATAAGTAGTCACTTTTTCTCCACAATTGGAGTACCTATTAAATTCCAACTCTTAAAAGATAAGAAGTCCAAATTTATTGTTACTAAAAAATCTATGTTCAGTAACGATATAAATATAATAAAATTGGTATAATATCAAAAGTAAAGCATTATATAGTTCAGTGGTAATTCCCCTTGTGTGACCAAGATTGCGAGTTTAAGTCTCTCTCATGCTGTTTTCAAATTTATTTTGAGTGCGCTGATGTGGCACATGTCAATGGTGACCTAGGGTGTTGGCGTGACGTGTCAGTGCCACGTGGCACAAAGGTCCAATATATGATGATACGTGGCAGTGACGTCATTTTCGTTTGTCACATCAGTTTTTTTTAGTAGAAAGTTAATCGAGGGGTTAAACTATAAACGTTTAATATTTGGAAGGGTATTTTTAAAAGTTTTTTTATAGGATTGTTTGGATTATGACCATATTTGCAGAGGACAAACATATATTTAAACCTAACATTTATTTAATAATAATACTTTATAATCTTACTATTTGTTAAGATAAAAAATTTGCTTATAAAAATTTGAAATTTTCTGAAATGTAGTTGATGTTTAAGTTAAAAAAAATCCGTATTTTTTGGTGACAAACAAAGAACATACCTTTGGATATATTTAAAAACCCAGCAAAGTTTTATCTATATATATAATATAATTTTATCAAAAAAATAAATTTAATATAATTATTTGCGTGTTTTATTTATATATTTATATATAAATAAATATAAATTATCATATTAATGGATCATAATTAAATTTAGGTCGGTCAACGGTCAACAAAGGAAAAGACGAAATACAATAGAGAGGCTAGTTTCCGCGCGGGATGTCTGAAAATGAAAAAAAATTGGTTTAAAATGATTTTCGCGCCTTGGCGGGGATGTCAAATCTTTGCTTATGAAAACCCCTCTTCTCCAATCAAACCAAACGAACCAGAGAAGAGATTCACTAAGTTACTACCCTTCTTCTTCTTCTCCAACCACCCACTCCTCTTCATATCTAACGCTCATGGCTTACCAAAGTCCAAGAAGCTTGAAGCGAAAGCTCGAACAAGATTTCACCGAACAAGATCAAGAAAACTGCAAAGTCATTCGTCTCGGTTCTCCTCGAGAGCTTCCTGCCTTCATTCTTAAAAGGCTCGCTCTCGTTAACTCTGTTTTCTCATCCTCCGATACAGATCGTGGTGCCGCTAGTATCGCACTTCACGTACTCTGTGAACTCGCCAAAAACGGTACCATTTTTCTCCCTTCAATAACTTTATTGTTGATTTCGCTTCTGTAACCTTTCTGTAGTAATTTTAAACTTGTGTTTGGCCATATTTGTTGCATCTTTCTTGCAGAGGAAACTGTTGATACTCTTGTGAACTGTGGCGCGGTCACTGCTATGATCAAGCTTCTGCAGACGCCAAGCGCGGTGAGCGCTGACGCGGATTCTGACACTGACGATGTAAAATGCGGATACTCTGACGCTTACAAGTATGATATGCAGAAACTGATTGTGTTCATCCTCGGGCTTCTTGCAATCAAAGTAATTAAGCTACACTCTCTAATTATCTCAATTATGTTATGAAATTCTAACTATGGTGTAGAAATTAATTAGGTCAAGTTTCTTTTTTATTGTTAAACTTCAACAAACGAGTCAATTCATTTTCAATTTAGGATTTTTGCACATCATGAAATATATTAATCTTGTTTTATTTGTGCTGATTTTCATCTCCAAACTGAGAGTATTGAAAGTAGCTAAATTACACTCTATTAATCTTAATTATGTGACGACATTTTGACTTTGTGTAGAAATTAGTTAGGTCAAGTTTTATTTTTTATCTTAAACAAAATCGAGTCAATCCATTTTCAATCGTTCAGATATCAGATTTTTGTATATCATGATGTGTATTAACTTGGTTTTATTTTAACGACCTTTATCTTCAACAGCCAGAGTATCAACAACTAATCGCGGATGCTGGAGCCTTACCCTATCTTGTAGCTTTGTTAAGGAATCGCAATAACAATAGCACTTCTAAAGCACTTTCTGGTCTTCTTAGGAGAGTTGCTGATGCAATAACCAGTCTTGCCCACGAAAATACCAGCATTAAGAGCTTTGTCAGGTTTTTCTACGTTTCCATACCCTAAATATTATAGTATATGCTCTTAGATAGCCTACAAATGTTCTATTACTCACTCTTATATATACTCTATGAATATTTTTCTTAGGACGGAAGGTGGTATCCCTCCTCTTGTTGAATTGCTTGAATTTTATGATACAAAGGTGCAAAGAGCAGCTGCAGCGGCCTTGCGGACTATTGCATTTAAAAACGACGCCAATAAAAAAGAGGTACTTGACTTTCCATAGGGATTTGCTATGATAGAGTTCTTTTGTTGTAGTTACTTACAAGAATGAAAAATTGCAGATTGTTGCATGCAATGCGTTGCCCACTATTGTAGTCATGCTTCATTCAGAGGATCCTTTAATACATTATGAAGCGGTTAGACACTGAAATGAATTTACATACTCCCTTATATCCCATTTTTCTATTGCATAGTTCTGAGTTAGTGCCTTTTGTAGATTGGTGTGATTGGAAATCTGGTACACTCTTCGCCAGATATAAAGAAAGAAGTTCTTCTAGCTGGGGCTTTACAACCTGTTATTTGCTTATTAAGGTGACATTTCTTGTTTTTTCCATTTACTCAATCAATAGGATAACTTGACATTATAACTGTTTGCTACAAATGAGCTACTACTTCCTTAATAATGTAGTACATTTTTCCCTAACTTATCCCTGAAAACTCGTGTTTTCAATGATAGTTCAAGCTGTCTGGAGACCAAAAGAGAAGCAGCTCTTTTACTTGGTCAATTTGCTACCACAGATTCAGATTGCAAGGTAGGTCGAGTTTTGTTATTTGCAAACTTGCCATGCGATAAGTCGGCTAATTGGGGAACTCTCTTATTAATCTTCATACTTGATTCTTGCAGCTTCACATTGCCCAAAGAGGGGCTATAAAACCATTAGTTGATATGCTTAAGTCTACCGATACACATCTCAAGGAAATGTCAACTTTTGCGCTTGGGAGGTTGGCACAGGTAATTGTTACTAGCAACAAGTGTTTGTCGTATGTTTGTATGGAGTAACTATTGTAGGCATTGTTATATTGGATAAACTTTTGGCTCTTTGTAGGAATTGGTTTCTTAAAGTTAAGTGACTAAGTCTTGTTAATTAACTATATAATTCAAATGTTAGGACAATCACAATCAAGGTGGTATTGCTTATAACGGAGGTATTGAGCCTTTGCTCGATCTTCTTGGCTCAAATAATGGGCGCATCCAGCACAATGCAGCTTTTTCTCTATATGGTCTTGCTGATACTGAGGTGAATTCAGCTTCTTTGTTCTTTACATGGTCAGCATTGTCTGCTGCCCATTATGATATGCTGTTGCTGATAACGACTTTGTATGATAGGACAATGTCGCAGGTATAATTAAGGTCGGCGGTTTTCAAAAGTTGCTGGATGGAAAGTTCAAAGTTCAAGTATGTTCTTTAACTCTTTGAAGTGAAGTAATAGACTAGTTTGCATATAATTTACTGGCATTTCTTCTTGATGATACTTTTGTTTATATCAAGGTTGACTAATAGATAGAACTTCTTTCTCTCACTAATTTGTTAGTTGAGTTTTCTTATGATTGTCATTCAACTTGCAGCCTACTAAAGAGTGCGTAGGAAAGACGTTAAAAAGATTGGAAGAGAAGATTCATGGGCGAGTGAGTTTTCTTCCAAATTATCAATCCCATGGCTGATGATTTGTTTGTTTAGTTATAAGTGGAGAATCACAATCTATTTGAAAAATTATTTTTTCTTATATTATTGGATTAATTATTATATCAATTCCTCTTTTACAGGTACTGAAACACCTCTTATATCTCATGCGCTTTGCAGAAAAAAGTGTACAAAGACATGTAGCTCTTGCCCTTGCACATTTATGTTCTCCTAACGATCGTAAAACTATTTTCATCGAAAACAACGGTAAGAAATTTTAATTTGTGTTTTTTTGTCCTTTATCTCCTATAGTACTTAGTATTTTTAATCAATATATATGCTGCTGAATTTTCAGGATTAGAATTATTGCTGGAACTTCTGGAATCTACAAACCTAAAGCAAAAGGGTGATGCTTCGGCAGCACTTCACAAATTGGCTACCAAAGCCACATCCGTCTCACTTCATGCTGCTCCTCTATCACCAACTCACCAGGTATTTTTCTTTTCTTTGATTGAACTGCTTGTTCTACATTAAAAGAGATGCATTATTCAAATTAATATTTACCTTTTTGCTTTTGAAATGAAGTTGTTCAGATTTTGTCTATATGTTTTTTTGGGTTGTAAAACGAAAATGAGTTGTTGGTTTCTTAGTGTTTTTGCCCCCTATATGATCTTTGTTGTTGGTTGCATTTTCTGTAGGTGTACATGGGCGCAGAGTACGTAAACAATCCTAAACTTTCTGATGTCACATTCATAGTTGAAGGTGAAGAAGCCACAACTGAATTTTTCTGTTGCTATTTACTATCAATTTATCTTTAGAATGCATATCGATTTATTTTGTTTTCCTTTTATTTTGTTTTCCTTTCACCAGGTAGAAGTTTTTATGCTCATAGAGCTTGTTTACTTTCTTCCGAAATATTTCGCGCAATGTTTGATGGGGGATATAGGGTAAGTTATTAACTAATCACACAACTTTGTTTCAATTCTGTTTTACATATCTCAGCAATCTTTCAATTATAATGTTTCTCCACAATTATTTCATGTAGAGAAAGTAATGTATTAGCTGTAACTAGTAACTAGTAATGGGACTAATGGAACTGTGTAAACATTCATCCTAATGACTTCAAATGTGTTATACAGGAAAAGGAAGCCAAAGATATAGAGATTCCAAACATTAAATGGGATGTCTTTGAGTTGATGATGAGGTATGTTTGGTGCAGTTTCTACCGTCCCTTTTTCTAACATTTTGAAGTTTCTTTTATGATAGGCCGATATATGAATTGATTTTTCATTGGCTTTGTAGATTTATATACACGGGAACAATAGATGTAGATTTGGAAATTGCTCCTTACCTCCTTAAAGCTGCAGATCAATATCTTTTAGATGATCTTAAACGTCTTTGTGAATATACTATTTCTCAGGTAGAATTAAGTTTTCACAGTTGCTTTTATTTCTTCTAGACGATCTTAAGCGTCTTTCGAATATACTAATCCTGTGTTTGGTTAAATTACTCTAATAGGATATTTCTGTGGAAAATATTTTACTGATGTATGAAATGTCGGAGTCTTTCAATGCTATGTCATTAAGAAATGCATGCATCCTGTTTGTCTTGGAGCAATTTGATAAACTCACTGCCAAACCATGGTATGTTTACATTCATCGAGTGCTTTCAATCCAGGAAACAAACTTTGCATTGATCATTTTTTTCTCCACCTATTCAATATGCAGGTATTATCACCTTGTTCGTTGCATTTTACCAGAAATTCGCAAATCCTTCTCAAATTTACTGACAAAACCTCATTCAGCTGACTCGTGAAGATCCAAAGATTTTTAACCTTCACTCGAGAATAGATGAAAGTATACAAAAAGCTATACAGAACTGCAATACAAGTCATTTTTTGTTAACAAGGCTTAAGTAGTTGGGGAAGTGCAATTATGTTATAATATTAAGTTAAGCCTTTAGAACTGTACGTTGTCCTATTTTGATATAGAAAAGGTCAATTCTCTTGCAGTAATCATATTAGTATATATTTGGTTGAGTTGCAAGATAGTTTGGGCTTTTTTTTTTTTTTTGCTGGAGAACACTGGTTTTGGTTTTAAGTTATCTGTTTTTGGTATTGATGATAAATTACAATTCATTTCGTTGGTAATCTTGTCATGAAGTATACACACCAACATTTAGTCTTATTGTTTCTGTTCCAGCTGTGTGTGTATATTGACACCGTGCTAGCTGAAAAACTATCTCAAGCTGCCACTATGTCACTTAAAATGTATCTCAAGAAAGAGCTTTTGTTATCTAAATCTCCTTGTAAAAGCAGAAAAACAGAAGTAGCAAAATGCACTGAAGAGAACTAAACGAATTTGGTAAAAGGAACAATACCAAGAATTTGGCAATGAAGTTTGGCTCAAGTGATGTCTGTCTCTGGGACTAAGCACAGGTTCAGTCAAATCTTGTTCAAAAGTCAACAAAGATTACAGTGGAGAATTGCTCTCTCTTTTCTTAAGTTTTTGTTTTTCTCCCTTTTGCCTTGGTCCCAAGTTACACCCAAATTTCACCAAGAAAACTCTTCCAAATTATCACTTTGAAAACTCTTTTAAATTCAACATACAAAAGGACCAAGCTCCCCAAAACACTACGAGAGGAGTTAGATAAATAGGCCTCTCTCTCTCTCTCCACAAAACAAGTGTGTTGATGTTTTGACTAACATAGGGTGTTATCGTTATCTTTCAAGAAGTGCATGAGCATATTACTGTGCTCTTAGCTGATGAATTTGTAGGAGTTTTCTACTCTCGCATGAATCGTGTAATATCTTTTTTTGGGGCAGCCCTCTCCATATTCAAAAAGAAAAAGATAATAGGCCTCGTTCTCTAGTAAACATAGCTTGCCTAGAAATCATTTTACAAGTCAATGAAAATATATTTGAAAAATGATAGATTACGAAAATTACCTGTAAGAAAGCTAAGAATACTGGCTACAATCGGTCATTTTTATCATCTACCTTCACACAATTTTCTCTCTCTTTGCTTTAATTCTATTTTGACATTTTGTTGTACAACTTTGTACCAAATAATGATGCAAGAATAAATTCAGTTTCTCTTATTTCATTCCGTTATTATAGTTAGATAAAGTCTAACCAACTCCAAGTAACCAACCTACACTGTGATGTTTGTATGTGTGATTTGGCTGATGGATCAAATAAAGTGTGTGCAATTGGTTTGCAGAAACAAATATTAACTTTTGGTCCCCTAAAAATTTTTGGTACAAATGTAAAAAAATATTTGACATAACAAAAATCATATAAAGAGAAAAAAATAATTTTTTTTTGAGACAGAAAAATAATTCTAGTTGGAGAATATTAAAATTAGTAAAAAAGAAAGAAAAAATGTATATTTTGAGCGTCTTCCTAAATTAATTAATTAATTAATTTATCTGAAACGGTACTTGTGTCCTGTGTGTGTTGTGGGCGTTGCGGTTGAAGCAATAGCATAGCATAGCATGGTGATGAGGATGAGTGTTCAACTATCATCAGGCTTGTGGCTTCCCAATACTCCATCTCCATCATCTCCACTAATATCTCTTCGCAAATTCGCTTCTCCATCACCTCTCGCTGCAACACCAACCCTCTCTTCTCAATCTCCCACCATTCAGGTCACTCACTCTTTTCATTCAATTTCTTTTCCTTATCTTTTTTAAATTCATTCATTTCATGCGTTTGTTCAATTTTGTGTTGTGGTCGTTTAGAAATTCTAGTTTCCATCTTTAATTGAAAAAGAGAAATTTATGGATTTGTATTTTATTTAGTGATTAATTATCACTACTGAGTATTTTTTTGATGAGAAACGTTTCAGATAATAGGTGTGAAAGGTTCTCCTGGTTTGGGTGAAAATGGATACGCCAATCCCAGCAACAACAAGATAGTTGGAGAGACTGATCTTTGGGCTGACCTTGAAACTGATCTTTATCACTGGACAAAGACATTACGCCCTGTCCAGGTATGTATTTCTTATGTGCTTGCTTTGTGAATGTGTAAATTGGGGGTGCTGTTCTGATTCTTCCTGAGTATTGTGCAGTGGTTTCCTGGTCACATTGCAAAAGCAGAAAAAGAACTCAAGGAGCAGCTTAAGTTGATGGATGTTGTTATAGAAGTGCGCGATGGACGAATTCCTATGTCCACTACTCATCCACAGGCAACTTTTGTTTTATTTTGTTTTTTTCAATTTTATTTGAGTTAATTAAGATGAATAATCTTCATGGCCTGTGTTTACTTTAATTTGGTAAAGCGTTCAAAAGTTAGTTACCAATCACATTGAAAATTGCAAACAAAGTAATTTTTTTGCGTGAAGGATCATTTCAAATCATTCATCACTGTTAAAGAGTTGTTTATGTTAAAATAGACTAAAGTGTGGTGCATATTTACATCCTTGGGTTGAGGAGTGTAATTCAAACTTCTCTAGAGGGAAGAAATTTTATTCTACCTGATAATTAGTTGTTCAATGTTAGAAAGTTTTATGAATGACACATAATGCTTCTTAATGGGGCATAAAAGTGAAACCTTAACATCCAAAATCCAAATACAATAGTTAGGCCTTTGGTGCTAGCCTGCTAGGATGATAGATCTCAACTCTTCATCTAACTGCTACTCCTGCTTTTGAAGATGGATCTATAGCTTGGTAATAGAAAGAGAATATTGTTTTTAAATAGAGACACTTGTTTTCAACTGCAGACCACAATGTTAGAATTTTTTTTGAATGCGACATAATGCTTCTTGATAGGGCATAAAGTGAAACCTTACATCCAAATACAATAGTTAGGCCTTTGGTAGTACATCTTAACTCTTATCTAACTGTTTCTCCTGCTTTTGTAGATGGATCTATGGCTTGGTAACAAAAAGAGAATTTTGGTTTTAAATAGAGAAGACATGATATCAACTGCAGACCGCAATGCTTGGGCAGCATATTTTTCTAGGCATGGAACAAAGGTTGTCTTCTCCAATGGGAAGCTTGGAATGGTATCCAAACAAGATCTTTTTTCCCTCACCTCCCAATGTTTCAGAGGTTCATGTTCAACATGTCTGATCTTATGATGCATGTACAGGGCACACTGAAGCTAGGCCGGTTAGCAAAGGAATTAGCAGCTGATGTAAATGTTAAACGAAGGGCTAAAGGACTGCTACCTCGGCCTGTGAGTTGCTTATAGCAATTGCAAACAAATTTTGATTATCTTATGTCCATTTCCTATGCTAATTTTATGATAAAAAGACTACCTTTCCATCTCAAAGAGTAAGCAAACATATGTTTTGTTAGAGAAAGAAAGAACTAAGTCATACTAGCTTTTGCAACTCTCTATCTATTCAATTTTCATGCATCTTCTGTGCTCACTGATTTAAAGTATTGTTCTATGAATGGTATAAGTCAAGGCTTTGCTGATTTCTTTTAGTAAATTTCATCTAGAGTGAAACAACTGATCTATAAATGATATAACAAAAATAAAGTTTTGGTTATTATATCTTCTTACAATCTTGCCCAAGTATTTGTTTGGCGTTTCTTGTTTTTTTCCCTTCAAATAAGGTGCCTTGGCGGCTTGGCCCTTATCAGCTTATCAATTAGTTGGTCAGGCTTTAAGTCCTTTTGTAGATGAATATAATTGAGTTTCCCTGGCTGATTCTTGAATAAATTATTTGTGTCGTGTCTTTTGGTTCATGCTTCTATTCAAAATGTTATTCTATTAATTATTAATTCAAACTATGTCCTCTGGAAGTGAATCTAACGGTCATAAACCTGCACAGAGCCAGACTTTTCCTTTAATTGGTAGAAAATCACTTTCGTGGACATGAAATGCTCCTCAAATATTATTGATATTATTACTATATATATATAAAGAATGTATGTTACTCCTTAATAGGTCCGAGCTGGAATAGTTGGATACCCAAATGTTGGAAAATCATCTTTGATCAACCGTTTGATAAAGCGAAGAATGTGTCCAGCAGCTCCAAGGCCAGGAATCACAAGAGATTTGAAGTAAGTTATTCATTTTATTTTCCTCCCTTAATAATTTTTAAGCAAGAATCTGAAAGTAATTAAAATATTGTAGTAGCTTTTTTATTTGTTAATGAATTATTTGTTGCTTGTTTAACTTATTACCTGTTTGCTATTGATGTTGTCAAGAACATCCCACAAGCTAAAGTGACAAAAAAAATTGAACAGACTTCAAAATCTAATGGATACAATAGTGTTAAAAACAATTTCCTGCCAACATATGCCACAATTAATCTGTTGAGCTAGCCAAGTTAACATTCTGGAAATATTTTTGTTCGTGATGTTTAGTGTTTTATTTGTTTAAATTCAAGCTTAGAGAGAGAAAGGCATCAATGTATGTTTATCTGTAAAATAAAAATCTAAAAATGACTAGTTATTCCATTAGCTTTTGGGTTTCAAAAGTTATAGTCCATATTTTGGAGAAACAGGATTGTTTTTGCTCTTTTTTAAATATTTTATCATTATTTTGCATTTTATTAATGTTGTTATTATTGATTATTTATTTATTCTTGCTAGTTTTATTTTATGAGCTACTTCAATATGTTTAGGTCATTATAATTCATATGGATAACTACACTCTTTTTGTATTTTGCAACCCATTATTTTTTTCTTAAAAAAAGAAGGGTTTTTTCTAGTTTTTCTAGCCAAGGAAATTGGTGGAAAGTCCTCTTATTATATATTGTTGGAAAATCTGCCTCAATTGCAGTCTCCCCTAATCGCCTTCTTTGCAGCAACTTTGGGCTGCCTTCATTGTAGCTTACAAGTTAAAGCACAGGGCCTTAATTGTGCTGAGGATGAAGGGTGTGTTTAGTCTACATCGCCTACAGATAGTAGTGTTTATAACGTTTGGGCACTCTACAATCTGGTTTTTGTAAGGATGAGTTAGCCCCTATATATATATATATATATATATATATATATATATATATATATATATATATATATATATATATATATATCACTGCCACAACACTTTGAGTTTTCATCAGAAAGATTTATATCCTGAATGCTGAGTAGAGTTTAGCTTCTAGGATTTACTTTGCTCTCAACAGAGGAAGAAGTTAATGGTGGTATATTCTGTTAAGTGTTAATAGTGTCATAATCTGTTTCCGGTAAAATTTTATCATCCGTTAATTAACTGACTAAAAAGTTGAAGCTCAAACAATGAACAATGGTAGTTCTCTTCTCTCATTACACTCCTGAGTACATTATTTATTGTATTATTTTCTTAATATGAAAGGTGGGTTCGGTTTGGGAAAGATCTTGAACTGCTGGATTCTCCAGGGATACTCCCAATGCGAATCAGTGACCAGTCAGCAGCTATAAAACTCGCCATATGTGATGACATTGGAGAGAGGTCCTATGATGTTACTGATGTTGCTGCAATTCTTGTGCAGATGCTTGCAAAGCTTCCCCCAGTAGGTATGTATCATGGTGACATACAGCCAAACCGGAATCTTATTTCGTTTAAGAAAAAATAACTGCTTCCTGATCTCAAAGAAATACTGGTTTTCTTTGTCACACTAATCTTGTTATAGATACCAATGTTGAAAGTTTTACTGGCATTTTGCATGGTGCTTTATGTTTTCCAATATCCAGGTTGAGGATTGTTTAATTTCCCTTTGTTCAATGCAGGTGGAGATGCTCTTAGTAAACGATACAAGATTTATGTAGATAGTCCATGTGGTAAAATGTATGCTGGTGATATTTTTCCTTAAAAAAATTCTTTTATTGTATTGCTATATTTGTCTTTTTTTTTTTTAACTAATTTCATTTTCTGCTCAATTTGACATGAAGTATTAACTAAATTATAGGTTCATAGAGAAGCTTGCGGTCCAAGTGTTCAACGGCGATGTTAATCAAGCAGCATATCGCGTCCTGTCAGATTTTAGAAAAGGTAGGTTTGGTTGGACTGCATTGGAGAGGCCTCCTAGGTGATGTCAAATGTTTGCTTAAGAAAGCACAAGACTCTGTGGAGCTTGAACTGAAAATTATGCAGGAGACCTCCAGGAGCTGACTACAGAACTCAATCACAAGTGGTAATAAACGAATATGAATATCGATATTATGATTGTGAATGGCATCATTGAAGGGAAAGATCGCGAGTTTTCGACGACAAACTTTGGAGATTTGAGACACGTAAATTTGATGCAATTGATGCTTATTGTTATTACCATGTAATTAATTTTTGGTCTGATGTAACACTGTGACTGTATACTAGTACAATGCTAACAGTATTGTGTATGTATCTTTAATTGTTTATAGTTTGAAGTTGATTCAAACTATCCTGATGATCAAATTAGGTCACGCCACATGGCCCATGGGGCTTGTTTGCCGTATTTCCGTGTCTATGTTTTATAATAATCATTTGCTGCTTGAAGATTTCTAGAGAAAGTGAGAGTAAGAAGCAAGCATAATGCTGCTGTTATTAAGAATTCAATTCTTTTCTGATATGATTTCTGCTATTTTCGACTATATACGTCTAATCTAATTGTTAGCCTTTACTTGTACAAGAATAAACTTAGCTTGAAATGGAAGAAAAGAATACAACGTAAACATAAAACTATACAATCATCAATTTGACATCTATTTTGTTGGTTGAAGATAAAATAATTTAAAATTGCGTATATACCAAGAAAATGTATACCCGTGCAGCGCACGGATCATACATACTAGTACATAATTAAAGGGATGTTAAATTTGATTAATTGAGTGTTGCAACTCATTAGCTATCAACTGAATTTTATTAACCACAAATTTGAACATCATTAACCACGACTTTTATGTGTTAACAATACATCTAACAAATTACATTTTAACACATAATAATCATACTAAATGACAATTAAAATCGTAGTTAATAAAATTCAATCGATGATTAATGAATTAGAACACATGTATCCATTAACCAAGTTCAACATTCCATTATCTATAAGGTTTAGCTCAATAGACAAATACCGAATTTATTAGGTTGAATATCATGTCCTGAATTCGAATCCATAACCTCATAGTTGTGTATGTGAATTTAAAGTGGCACTTGCCACTCTGCGGACAAAAAAAATATATCAGCATTTCATTAATGCAAAATTGTTGCTATCAATTTAGGTGTCTCAATTTAATGATATTTCTCTTTTGAGAAAGTGCCCCATTTCTATAGCCTTGTGTGATGAAGAAGTTATCTATAGCGTTGGTACTTGTATAATTTATTTATGCTTTCCGTGCAGAAGTAAAGAATTGTGTGCATCAATTCAATTTTCCAAGTACAATTGTCAACTGATATCTTGCTTTCAAAGAAGACCACAACTACGACAGAAAATCCAACAAATTGCAAGTGATAAAAATTTCATCACAAACTCTATTAGATTACAAGCTTGCAATTACAATGGCAAAACCAAAAAAAACATGAAAACTACAAAAGAAAACACAACCAACCACAACAGAGTTCTTTAAAAAAAAATATGGTTGAATCACTAATAACGTGTGTAATGTATATCAATCTTTTTTCTTTAAATACTTCAAACTTCCTTTTGTTTCTTGCTAATTGTGGAAAATCAATGATCACTGTGGTACTTGCCACATTTTTTTTAATCTTGCAATTGTGGAAGCACATGTAGGGTCATCTTTGTTTGACCAATTTTCTTTAATTCTACAAACCTGCATTGGTCTCTCAATTTGGAGTGTTTCTGAAGCTTCTTTCTCCATTTGCCAACAATATTTTCCAAATGTGTCTACACTAACTTGAAGCCTAAAATCTATACCAAACAGAAAATTCATTTCCAATCTGTTTAATTCGGATGTGCTTATTCCTCCAACTCTTGCATAGTATGCATTATTGAAGAATCTGCAAAATATAATAGACACCTACATTAACAACTTGAACATGATAAAACAAATAATGAAAATGAAAGCTAATTAAAATGGTAAAAGTAGAAGGAACTATTTTTCCTCTAAATGATCATTTATTTCAAATAGATAATTTCATCTTGCTAATGTTGCCATTGTCAACCCAGCTAGAGGAGTCATACTCATTGAGTTTTTTTGGGTGTAAACCAAGTATCCTCTACGCAGCGTAATCAATGGACGGTAAAACTCTCCTTAAGAATTTTAACGCTACTGCATTCTCAAGCCTGGATTCGAACTCATGATCTCTAGTTAAGCTAGAAAAGACCCAAACTATCTCATCCTATATATATATATATATATAATTTTTAGGTATGGTGCCAAAATATCCACTAGTGAAACGAGATCAAATCTATAAAGCAAGGTCTCGAGTTCAAGCCTTGTGGATGTAAAAATTGTAGTTGGAAGGAGATCCCACATAAAGGTGGTCGGTTAGGTTTGCCGGTAGAGATTAGTCATCAGCGAAGTCAGTATATACTTTGCATCTATGACATGATAACCCAAAAAACTATCCATTGTAAGAAACATAATGCAAAATAGTAAAAGTGAGATATTTATAATCATTTGCTCAATTTAAAACTTGCACTCACGCGTCATCCATAAACTTTGCTGCTAGCATAATCCCGGATTATCGAAGCCGGTGAACATTAAGTGACGCGTCAATTTGATCTACGTATGGTGAAGAAATCTATCCATGTATATACGCGCCACAACGAAACAAGAAGGGCTGCATCTCGAGTACTTGTAGATGCGATCAATGTATTTACGAACACTAAGAGCAGGTTCTCTTAAACCATGAAATGCTGTAACAGCATCTTTTATATGCTTTGATTCCAATAACATTTCATTTCTCTGAACTGATCTCTCAAGAAGTGAAGAGAGAAGTGACAAAACCCTTGGAACTCCAACACCTTTATCCAATTCTTTTAGCCTTGATGAAAGGTATATATCCGAGTTTACATCCTCGGTTTCAAGCGCCAGAGACCCCATATCGAAGCTGCAAAGAAATGGATAATCAATAGAATATTCCTTACTGAAATTTACATTCTCAACACTTTTGAAGTATCAAGTCAACAATCAATATGATAAAGCTTAAGCTACACAATAACAAGTCGTTAGAACAAATGAAATATCATCAAGTCACATGAAATACTACATAAAAGTTATTTCTCATTGTGGAATGATTAAGAGGAGGGATAGCAGAAGCTTTAGAGCTAATTAGGATAAACTCTATACAAAAACATATGAGGAAATATTAACCATGAGTTTTCTAGATAATAGCACCAGCAAAACTAATCTTTGTTGAGGAACCTGGCTGGCCAGGTGTACCCGACTTTGTCGGTCCGCGTGGTTCCCCCCTCCAATAGAGTTTTTTTCCACACCCAAGACTCGAACTTGAGACCTTGAAGTGAGATCCGAACCTAGATACCGCTTGAACCAACCTGTGTTGGTCTAGTCTAGATAATAGTTACTACTTACTAGTATAAGTTGACATTCATTTTTACATGTAAAAACATATCAAATTGTTCATATGCTCTCACATTTGACTTTTCGAACCACACTTATGAGTTAGTCCTTTGTATCTTGAAAGCTGCCTAGCAACTTAGTCAGAGAAGGAATTCTTTCTCCATTTCCAATCACCTCACCTTCAAATAAATAGCAAGATCTGTACCCTATGCATAAAGGGCAGTATGTTACAAAATTCTCACATATAGTATTCTTAATCCTATAGTAGTACCCCACATCATATGCAAGGTAACTTCATCTTAATTTTGTTAGATCTAAGTAAAGCAATCCCTTAATTAGGTATCTAGCATGAGCAACCCATCTCTTATCCCAAACCATAAACCAACATCAACAAGTCCACTCTACACTTGACACCAAATGTCTCTCTCCCTAACATACAAACAAACTCCACATAACAATTAACAATTATCTCCCCAACAACAAAAAATCACATACCCAATTTGTTCATTACCTTTGTCTCTACAAATCAACCCCACCCAGATCTTAAAGTCACCAACTTGACTTCCTCCCCAAAAGTTAGAGAGTAAACATTAACATAAATTTCTTAATAAAGGCAGAAACTTTAGGTTTTCTCAGCTGCAAAGACTTCAAAAACAGAAAAAATCCAATGCAAGTGATGATGAGGAAAAAAAAGGAAAGAGATGAGAAACTCACAAATTATAAAGGAATGATTCTAATGGCGCGGTGTTGCTGGCGGTGGTTGCAGGTTTTCCAGCATAAGGGTTGAAGCACAAAAAGAGTATAGTTGTGATTGTGATCACAGGAAAATCATGAAAATGATGTTGTAGCTGTTTTCTGTAGAGTTCACATTGCTATGCTGCTGCTATTACTCCCACATGAAGGTTCTTTCTTTTCTTTATTAATATAATATAATATATAAGAAAAATAAAATAAAACCTCTCTCTCCTTTCTCTCTCAAAAGATAGCGTCTGTATTCTGTAATGTGCTCCACCACTTTCATTGCTAAATTAATAAAAGTAGGTGCAAATCAAAGTGCGATATTTTATTTATTTGCTTACTCAGGGTCCACTCATTTCCTGCTAAATACTAGTAATATTTTGTTTCAAAAGGAAAATATTGAGGTGTTCAAAAATAATCTAATTTTTGTTTCGTGAGAAAATAAAAATAAATGTATAATAAATGCAGATATTTTTCTATAAAAAGTAAATATTTATACAATTTTTTTAATATTTAAATGAGTTGATCTTCCAAAATAAAATACTCTTTCATATCCACATATGGTATTGAAAATCTGATTACATAATTATATAAGAGATTTGGTAATTTAAAAATCGAAAATTCATCAAAATTACTAGTGTAATAAAGATGCATGACAACAACGTAGGAAAAATAAGTAAGATCCAGTCCACAAAGAAAAGAAAAGAAAAGAAAAAAAAAGCGGTGTTCGTACGTGTGTTTTGTGGCTACGGTGAAGAGAGTTGAAAAAGCATTGAAAAATATGCTAGTGCTGTCACATTAACCACCAACTTTATATGTTGAGCCACACAGCAATGAAATTTGGTTGTTAGTATTTGATTGATAGTGTAACAATCAATTTTAGATACACGATGAATTTGTTATTTTTCTTTTTCTTTCTATTTGATTTAGAGATGGAGATGTAATAATTAATTATCCCGTATTTTAAGCCTATTGGATAGTTAAATGTTTGCATAAAGCTGACAAGAATATTGCGCCGTGAAGGAAGGGATAAATATTCTATTGCAGAAATTAGCTAAAAACCAATGAAGCCCAGATAAGGGATACGATACGGGATATGACACGATACAGATACAGAAATACGAGAAATTTTTGAAAATCAAGATACAATACGGCTAAGATATTTTAATAAAAAATTAAATTAAAATTACGTTAAATATTGAGGAGAACGATAATTACTAACTAAAATATTATTGACTGAGAAATATCGAAAATGTATTTGAAAAGTATCATTAATTGGTAAGAAGTATCAAAGAAGTATCTGAAAAGTATCGAGTGTAATATTTTTTTAAAATAATTAATAAATCATTGGATACTCTTTGGGTACGTATCGAGAAGTATCAGGTGTGTATCAGTATCGGATACGTTGCCATTTTTGGAGTATCGGGGCTTCATAGCTAAAAACACTCTTAGTAAACTCCTCTACGATTATTAGCAACCAAAAAGTCATTTATTTTGTTCTAAAATATAAGCAAACTAGTATGTATAACCCGTGCGATGCACAAGTATACATTGCATTTTTATGTAATTAGAAATTAAATTGTTATTAAAATTTTATCTCTAAGTATATATCTGTATATTAGACAGTTCAATAAATATCTAATTTGTATTGCAAAAAATAGTTAATATCTAATTGTTTTGGTAGTGAAGTAGTTAAAATACAACATAAATCAATGATAAAATGGTGTGAGAATCTAAAAGGGTTTAGGTTTTTTATGAAGGAGATTTTTATTTAATATTGAATTTGCACGTCTTATTAGATAAGAAATATTGAGTCAATTTGTATGACTGTCACTAACAAAAAATTACAAATATATTGCATAATAGTTGCACTATACAGAAGGGGGAGTTGGGTCCCTTGTCCTAAATTGCACCCCATTTTTTTACATCATTGTATCGTCCTCTTTTCGTTCTTTTGCTTAGTAATATAGTAACCTACCAAAAAGAATATTAAAAAAAGAGTTTTTCTTTTTTTATAAAAATAATGTTACTTTTATAATATTCTAAAAAATACTAAAAGAAGAGCTCCTTATAAAATAAACATAAGAAATGTGAAAGGACTAAATAGGAGTGACAATTTTTATTCGAATGTGAGAATCCCCGCGGTCATGTATTTTTCCCCTTGATAGTGGGGACGGGGGAAACAATCTCCCCATAGTCAATTTAGGGATGGGGGCGAAGACCATGGTCCATATTAATGTATAAAATAAGACTTTTTATACTTTTTACATATATATTAACATATAAAATAAGACTAATTTTTATATTAGAATGTTAAAATTTTGTTTTTCACTCCTACCTTTATATTAAATTTTTAATTTATTATATTTAAATGTACACTGTTTCTAACTTTTAATAAACTTCCGAGTCACAATGGGGAACCACATGGATGGGAGAGAAAAGCTCCTTGTGGCAGGAGATCAAGGACGGGGCGGGAAGTGAGAGAGTACGCCCCACCCCACTCAGCCGTATTGCCAGCCTGAGGATTAAAGTTTGCCATAATGAGATTTTTAATTTTTTTTGTAGTGCACAAGTATACATTAAATGTTTTATAGGGATTATCAAATGTGTTTACAAATTGTATTACTTCCCATTTTTTTTCAATACATAAATATTCATAAATAAATTGTATACCAAGTGAACAATCAAAGGATAATTTGCCATGAGCACGTAACGTAACCCTTGACCCTTGAAAAGTAATATGTATGTTCTTTTTGTTATGAAAAGTGATCAATCAAAGTAATACATACTGTTAAAATAAATAATACGCGCTAAAATTGGTTTTATGACAATGCCACAATTGTTGCTAAAATTGGTTTCTATGGTATGGTTCATGGTACAGATATCATTTATGCAGAAGTTATGGTTGTTCTTAACGGTATCACACTGTTTTTTTTTTGACAAAAAAGTATCACACTTGGGAGAAGGGGTATAGAAATTAACACATTATTTCAGATTCACTTCTCACGGTTAATTATGTCAAAACAGTTTTTTTTAGATAAACAATTTGTATTAAGGGGCGCACCAACCCCTTACACCTAGGGGCTCGTTAAAACCTCCGACGACCAAAACTCAGTAGGAAAAAGAGTACCCCGACTACATATAGTAGAAAAGAAAATACATATGGAGTTACAACAATGAAAAAACAGCCCAATGGACCGCTGTACCAATCCAACCACTCTATCTGGCATTTCCTTCCTTTCCGAGCTTTGAACCAATTCCATGCACAATGTTTAACACCCGAGACTAAGTCAAATTCGGTGTTTCACATTACCATAATATAGTAATGAGATAAATCTCATCAGAAATTTTTTGCAAGGAAATTGGCAGTGTGTTCACAATTGCCATGTGGGAAATCAATGCGCAGCTTACTTAGCCAAGATGGGAGCAAACTAAATGGAGAGATTGGTGCTGTTTTAAGAACCTCCACCAGAATTAAATAGCTCTTTTGGCTGATGCTATGGAAATGAGTTTTTTTTTGGCTGATGATCGATAGTCCATATTAGCGTGAAAAAAAAAAAATTAGTCCAAATCTGTAGTCCAAAATAAAGATTAGACAATAAAGGTTGTTTTGAGAGATTTGATCATAATACATAAATATTTTATAACATCATTATCTTTAAGCTCATGCAATAATGGAATTCATGACCTAATTCTTTTTCCATGTTATTTTATACTGAGAGAGTATTTTGGGGTCTAAGCAAAGAAGAAACTTCAAACACGATTAATGTAGTAAAAAAAGCTCATTTCCAATCCGGATTGCAGACACATTTGCATAAGCAAGTGTTATTCTTAGAAGTCTTGCAAGCTGAAAATTTCCCTTTCCACATTTCAGTTCTTTGCAGACCTCATCTGGACCCAACTCACATCCAAAACAGCACAGGAAGTCAAAGCAAAATTGAGAAAGCCAAAGCTACAAATCATGGAGAGAAAAAAAAAACATGGCATTCAATGAATAAGAACGAATAGAAAGCAGTAATAAGAATAAGAATTCCATACTTTCATGATCAAAGGATAATTTGCTGAATGTAGTTATGCCGATTTCATAGCCATGCCAATTCGGTTCCCAACTTATGCGCAAAAATAGTTAATATGATAGTCAAATATTAATTTTTAAAAATCAAATTTAATCAAAGAGAGAATTGAAGAGTAATAATAGGCAATGTCTCCCTGTCCGTTTTGTGTGTAATGTATAGCCGAAATCCATTTTAATCAGAGTGTTGATTTTACCATGATTTTGAGGCCCTTGATTTTATTGTCATGTGATTTGATCTAACGGATCTAATTGTATCTTGCTTGTAAATGAGGTGATGTGGCGCACGCACGCATGGGTGTTTGTGCTCATGTGGATTTGAGCGTGTCTGTAGACTATTTTTGTGAATATGTGACGTGGAATCTCAAGATATGGAACCTTTGCTCAATGGATAGAAAGTTTTATATATATATATATATATATATATATATATATATATATATATATACTAGTATATATCATCCGTGATTTAAACGCGGGTATACATCCTCTTTTTTAAATTTAATTTGTAATTATTATTTTGTTAAAATATTATGTATATGTATCATCGATGTTTATGATTAGTAAAAAGATGAGTTATTTGATTATGGTGGAAATTTAATTAAATACAACTGTTAAATTTGTATAAAGCGTATATGCATTGCATTCACACCCACGATATATAAGCGATCGATAGCAGCGTAGATTTGGTGTTATTTTTCTAATAATCACACGGAGCACTAACTCCATTCAGTATGCCAACGATATCTGCCAAGACACAGCATAATTTAGAGATAATATGAATAATTAAATATCTGCCAAGACACGACATAAAGATTACAGATATGCAATACAAATATGACATTACCTACTAAATAGTCGGAGTCAAATCATGGTTCAAGCATTAGATGGTGTAGTGGCCCGAATCGAGATAAGGAACCACGTATGGTGATGTTGGCCGAATTTTTGCCCCTAATGCGAAGTTCAACGCATGTACTTTTGTCGAAATTTGGACATATAACATGAGAACAGGCATCGTAAATTTGTGAAGGTGAGTAGGGACGACAATGATGTGGCGCGGGTCGGTGGAGTACTCCCGATCTCCTCCACATAGAGTTTTTCTCCCTGCCCCCCGTCCCATAGTTCAGTGGGGACCTAAGTAAAATCATCGAGGAATTTACTACGGATGTAAATTAAAATCTAATAAATTGGGAAAAATACAAGCGCTAAACTAAAAATCATAGGTTAATATTTTAATATAAAATTTAGTCATTTTATTTATTGATATTAAAAAATTAAGAATAAAAGATAAAAGTTAGCACATTTTATTTTTATTAATATTTTTAATTAAAAAACACATATAATGTCTTTCGGACATCGGAATGGTCCCCGTTCCCATCCCCATCCCAAGTTGATAGTGGGGAATTATCTCTCTCGTTCCGTTTCCACGTAGAAAAATTCCTCACTCGCCACTTGCGTGGAGTAGTCCCCATCAAGATCCCCACACAGGTATGAATTGTTTCCTCAGAAGTGACTCTTCTTATCCCGAACAACTTAACTAACACTAATTTTTTTATGTATGAGTTTGTAATTTACTAACTCGGATGCATATACTATCTTGTGGCATTTAAATATGCAAAAGTGTAAATATTCAAATAACTATTAAAATAGACATTGTTATCCAATTTATATCTGTTATTGCTATAATTTTGATTACTATATTTATATTATATAATTATGAACTTTTTCGTCTAATATAGAAGTCTATGGAATTTTGTAACAAAAAAAGTCTATCGAATTTTTAAAATATTGACTTATTACACCTTAATTGTTGACAGAAAAGTACTTTATATAGAATTCAATGTTTAACTCGGAATATACATAATGTTTAAAAAAATATAATCGAATCCCCGTAGCAATCACCGTCATCGCGGCTCTCTATTGCTGCTTCCTATTTCCACCCCCGTCGCCGCTTCCTGTTTCCACCCCGTCGTCTCAATCTTTATTTTAAAATGCATCAGATTAAAGAGAATTCAAAAACTCAACATGTATAAGAAGTATTATTTGAATGAGTATTATCTGAGATAATTTCAACAATTCAAAAACTCAACATGTATTATCCAACATTTTTAAAGAGAATTCACCCTTTGTAGAATAATAATTTAAAAACTGTAGATACTTTAAGAAAAAAGTGGGAACATACCATTAAAGTGAATCTTGTCCCAATCACGCGATCGTTGTCCCTGTTGCCGCTCCCGTCGTCATCGCCTCTTCCCGTGCCTCAATCTTTTGATTTTAAAATCTATGTGTCATGTAAATCATTTACAAATCTATTAAATATCCAACATTGTTCAATCATCATTACTCTATCAGATTAAGAAAATAATAAGTAATATTTGAATCACTATTATTTGAGATAATTTCAACAAAATTAAAAACTAAGTATGTTTTATCAAAGTAAAATAACTCAAACTCACCTAGAATTAATATAATTTTCCAAATGAAATTGAAATGCACCTATCAAGTTAATATTCAACTAAAAATCAGAGGTTATAAATCTAAATGGCCAGGGCAAAAAATACAACATGAATGTTGGCAACTTGTGATATATGAATCAAAGTTCAATTTAGTTTCATTGGAAACCTCATTTTTATAGTTGTTATCACAATTTCTTGTTTGAATTTAAAAGCCACAATTGAATATGAAAACACATTCACATTTGTTACTTTGGGATGGTAAATGAAATCCATTTCTCGCATCTTTTTGTTTGACTTAATGTTCAATTCAGATCCATTCCTTCCATTTTTGCATTGAATCAATTATCTGGTCAACACATAAAGATGTAAATTTTAAATTGAAAATAATTGTGAAGTTAATGAGGACATTAACGTAAGGAGAGAGGAATCTGAGATCCGACCACGTGTTGGCCAATTGTACATGTAGCACCATATGTTTTATTTTCGCACGATGAGGTGGGCGTTGAACTGTTTTAGTGAAAAGCTTACGTGGACTTTTTCTCGATTGAGTAAAGTTAAGATTATTATTATTATTATTATTATTATATAAAGATATTGTGTAGATCAACAGGAGAAAACGATCATCATAGTGATATATTATTAACTTGTAAAAATTAAAGAATTTATATAAGGATTATTATTTATTGAAACAATGGTTTATTAAACTTCGCCAAGTTGGTAGGATTGGTCTGTATTCGAAATCAAATTAGGATTCACAAATAGGGTTTTTCAATGTGCGTGATATGAATTATGGTGTAATCAGTTGATTCCAATTTTTTCATTTGCTTTGTTTGAATGTTAGTAAATTTGAATTTGAATTTAAATTCTTCTGAATTGGTGATTTATAGCAATACCATAATTATTTATATTTTTGAATACGTTTGATATTATGAAGCAGATATATTGTATGAAATCCTTAGTATAATTCAAATTTTCTCATTCCCAGATTGTAAATCCTTAATATGTTTTTTTTTGGTATACAAAGTCGTAGGTTATCAATTAAATCAATGCAAAATGAATTAGTGTTAATTCAAGATTGTAAAAACTGCACAATTGTAGGCCTCACTGGAAGGCCAATTTGAATGGTTGATATTTTGTATCCAGTTTTTGATATTAAAAACAAGTGTTTATTAGATCAGTGTGACTGCAAAGTTCTAAATCGAGATGATGACACTAACAATTTTTTTTATGAATCCTCTGTAACATAAAAAGCAGTTATTTAAGTGTGATTACATTACCTCAGGTTGGACACCGGACTTCAAATAGGCGATATTGAGATAGTTATTGTTGGAAGAAGTCATCGAAATAAGAACGGGAAATATCCATGTGTGAGGTCTGCGAAAATGAAAAAATAGAAACAGTTAAAGAGTCAAGTGTGATATGTGCAAAAATAAGAAAATAACAGTAAGGAAATATTTGGAAAATGATAAGAACTTAGAAGACATTGGTGTGTTCCTTTGAAGAAAAATCTGAGTCTTTGCAAAAATGAAGGTTACGGTATAAACCCATCGAATAAAAGGCTTGATGGTGATATATGTAGGTCAACCCCTATTAAAATTGCATAATGAATGATTAAACCCACAGTTAAAACAAAAATCATTTTATTTTAAACATAATCTGATATCACAATAATCTGTAACCGTTGGATCCTACTATGTATCATTTTATTGATTTTAAATTCATGCCATGACTAATTTGACCGAATTGTAACAGTTGGATCCTATGGATCACTTGGCGCAAAGGAAATTGGGATGGGATTAAGGGTTTTGCTCCCTAATTTGTTGTTTTGTATTAATTGGCATAATTAAAGCTGTTAAATTTTTTCAATCCCAATTATATATAACTCATACAGAACCGTCGGATCCATGAGTTTGACAACTGGACTATTTTTTTAACTGTCAGATGATTAAGTAAAGTGATGTGGCTGCCACATATTTTTTTATTGCTTGCGTGGCTTTTTTCATTGACAGCGTGACTTTATTGTGTTGTGACATGGCTTTTTTGAAAAACTCTTATTTAAATATAATAAAGATAAAGATATATATGAAAGATGAAGAAAGACAAAATGAGTGCATGAGAAAGTACCTTTGCTCAGCGGATAGAAAGTTGCTGTTCTTGACGGGATGAAATTTTGATTCACATAACCGATAGAGTTAGTAAAAATGACATGATTTGATTTGAAAGAGAGACAATGGAGTAAAGAGAATTAATGAAATGGAATTAAAGGGGTTAAATAGCATTATAATGGTGTAACGGTTTTGCTTTCAAAAGTCAAATTTAGGCAAAAGCTTTGAAGGGTTAGCGTATAGTACTATTAGGATAGGTGAGGTGGATAATTGATGAGGTGGATTTGAGGTGACATGCTGACTAATTATTGTGAATATGTGATGTGGCTCATTCACAGTTATATATACTCAAATTTGCTTATATTTTTTTCTTGTTTTTGGTGATATCATAAGTATATTAATTCATGAGTTGTCCACATGTGCATCTACATAGGACCAATAAGAAAATGACACGCACATTTCAGGAAAAATAGGTGGCATGTCTGTTTAGTTATCAAGCGCCATGCCAGCTATCAAGATCAACGGCGCAGATAGTTTGTTTTCCTTCACAGATCAGATCGGTCAATTGATTGACAATTAAAGCAAATAATCCCGCGCAATTGACAATAAATATGAAATAAAAACGTCCCCTTATATCAAGGAAACATAATTTTTTTCCTAAAAACAAAAGCTTCCACAGAAGCTTCAAGTATAGAGCATATATCCTGCACATAAGAACAAATAGAAATATTATTCGTAGGTCACAGTCACTGTTAGAAAAAAAACACTCCGAAATGGATTTACATGAGTCATATTTCATTGATTTTCTTTTACGATACGAATAATGGGTGGATATTGAAAAGCAACCTACGATGAATTTCATTATTCTCAACTTATTGTTTCAAATTTGAATTTTGGTTTCTGTCTCACTATCTTACTAATTTTAGGGATTTTATGGTTTGGGGATTTAACTAAAATTGTTGTTCTTTAGGGATTTAACTAATATGCATATTTATTCCCATGTTTTGTTTTTCTGATTTTTTAGAACTTGGAGATGACAAATTTGTAAATGAAAGTGACAACGGGAAGCGACGATTGCGGTGGTTGCGGCGACATGAAAGTGACAAATTTCTTTTATATATTTCTTTGTTGTGTAGCCTACGTTCCTTGATTTAAATGTTATAAAATGTGTTTAATGGTATTTTCTATTTATGATTTACTATAAATGAAATTGTTAAATTGTGCTAATATTATTGTGTGTAGCTTATGACTTTGGTGCTTAATTCCTCTAAAATGTTACAAACACAGTTCTTGATGAGACTTGACTATTTCTGTCCAAATTAAGTACTCCATTATGATATCAAAGGTTCTATTTTGCTAGCTTATGAGATTTTGATTTTGGTTCTTTTCATGTCTATTAAGTATATTACCCCTGATTGATGCATTTTGTGCCTTTGCAGACTCATTCTGAATGAAAATTATGGTAATTTGATTCTTCCAGGTACTGGGCTGATCCTAATGAGTGAGTGCTCTGTTTAATCTTGCAGGTATTGGTCAAGTTCTTTTTTTATCAATTGTAATTAAAAGAAGAAATTCTCTAACGTGGCTGAAGGCTAATTTATTGAAATGTTGGTGCCTTTAGCTATAGTTTGGTATCCTCATTTTGCCAAACAATTTCAGTCGAGTATGAGTTGACGGGAGTATGGTTGCTACCCTGTCATGACAAACTTTTAATTGTTGTGACTGAAATGCAAAGTTATTGTAGCATTAGTTTTAGTTCAACCTATGGATTTGTTTGACTATACTCTAAATTAGGATTTAAGCACTATATTAATTAGTGGAAGCATGTTTAAACTATGCTTAATCTAATGTTTAAACCTGTACTATTTATGTATTATAGAACAATTAGTTTTATCATGTCCTCTTTTTATGGAGGTCATGTTTTTGATGTCAGATTAAGGGGACACAAGTTGTTGAGGTGGAAAAGTCTGGTCTCAAGGAAATGGTCATGCGGACATGGACTCGCGTGACTTAAGAGATCACCAAAGTTAAGACCTCTTCCTTTTGTCGGTGCAAAACATAGAGCAAATCAATTAATTGTTTGATTTTTCTAATGGGTTTGCTGATTCTGTTTACTTTATATTTTGTGTTTGCATATGGTTTTGTAACATATTTGATTTTTTGTGTAAGTTTTCCTTAAATTAACAAAGATTTCCGCTGTATTTTGTTCTTATTTTGTGTTTGCATATTGGTTTGGTTCAAGAAGGAACTGTGTTTTCCTTAGTTGTTGTCATTTTTCATCTAAACCGATGAATTTAAAGTAAACTGATTTTTAGCATTATGTGCTCATTAATAAGTGCTATATTCAAATATTGGTTCATAAAAGGAACTGTGCTTTCCCTGATGGTTGTTATCATTTTCAATAAAACTGATAAACTTGGGTTTTTTTTATAGACTTATGACCTCTTACATTGTCTTTTGCATTTATCAATGGGTTGAACTTGGCACATGGACAAAATTTTGAAATGCATGGAAAATACACCTTGAACTTCCCAAGGTGAATACCTCACTTTTCTTGCCTTATGTTTAGATAGTAGTTGACTCTCAAATATACATTTTTCCATTCCATGGAAAATGTAGTTTTCTTTGTAAGATACCTTTAGATTTTTACCATCTGTTTATACATTCAATGTTGTTGGTTGTGGTTTATATCAAATTTATCCTTCTTCACCGATTATAACTGGCAACCATCAATGCAACGACTAACATGCTTTTTATTCAAAACTGTAAGGAGATAAGAATACTTACCACTGTGCAGCCTCAAATGCTAGAATAAACAGAAAAAATGTCTTGCAAAACAAAAACAGGATTAGTTACTTTTTTTCTATTATTTACTTTAAGAATCTCATTCCAAATACTATTGAACACATTGCATTGTTGATTTTGATTTTTCCATGTGGACCATGTCATCTTTTTCATGTTGCACTCTAGGTACTTTTTGTGTCAAAGATGATATCATTCATAATTTTATTCAAGGTACCTTCCAACTTTATTCAGAAAATTTGTGTAATAATTGAATTTTGCAATCAATAAGCGACAACAAGTGGTCTAATGTTATATTTATTTTGTACAACTAGGATGGATTCATTTACCATGTTGATAATTTCTTTGCTTGGATCAACTAAAAATGAGCTTTAATCTTGATTTCAACATAGGCATCTATCTGGGAATGATAGACAACCTTAGTTTTTTGTTTTCATCACTACTCAAACAAGAATGGGAATGAAAACTCAACTACAAAATTTGTGTGGATACCTTTTGAATTTGACTGTTTGACAGACAACTTCAAAACTCCTCCGACATTTTTGTGTTCCATATTAACATTAGCAAATGATGTAATTTATTTCAGTTGGTAGATTAGTAGCAAGTTATACATTCAACTTTGCTTTGCTATGTATATATACGGTTTCTTCTCATTTGCAAATTTCTCATCAGCTTCTCTCCCAACTTTGCTTTGCTATGTATATATACGGTTTGCGAGTAAATGACTAAGCTGACCCTACTTTATATATACATACCAACAAATACCCCCTGCTTTGACAGCAAAAATAAGTTTTTAAAATTTATATTTCTTATCATGCATTACTTTCTAATTACCAAAGACCCACATGTGTTTTTGAATTTATGGAATTTACATATATCAAACAAATAATCACCGTATATGAGAGTCTAAAATAATTATATTTATATATATACAATATATATATATATATATATAGATATATTACAGAACATTAGGATTTTATAAACTACGGTGTACAGAAAAACACATATGCATCACACCATACATCTTGCTGACAAACAAATATTTTTTAATTCCACACCCCACGAATACAAATACTACGTTTAAAAGAAATGTATACCCGTGCTGGCACGGGTGATACATACTAGTTTAGTTTCTTTAAGACGACTTTGTAATAAATAAAAATTCTTTTAGTGAGCTTCATTGATTTTTTAAAGACTTTTATTTTGTATTGATTTCATTATTTGTAATGGAAGTCAAAATTATGGCATATTGTGTTTTCTTTTTTTGATTTTTCTTGAAAAATATATTTTACTAATGAACCCAGTATCCAACCCTTTTGAATGGTTTGGGTCACACGAAACTTTGAGTCTAATTTTTCCGAACCCAACCATAAATATTTGATCGGGTTGGGTGTTTAAACGCATCAAAACCCACCCAACCCCTATCCCTAATTGCTATACACTCCATTGCATCAAATCTGATTTTAAGATTAAGTTGAGGAGTAATAATATTAATGATAGTTAAAATTATTTACATTATTTTATATTTTTCTACAAAATTATTCTTTTAATTAAGTTTTTTAAGCAAACAGACAATCTGTCAGAATTTATTAAAAAAAAGGAAAACGTCAGAGAAGAGCGAAGGGGGGGACTAGACCTAAACCCTTGCCATTAGAAAAGCTAAACCAAAACAATAGTAGGGATCCCCTAATAGAGCCCTACAACACTGTAACCTAAAGATTAAAAAGACCTAACTGACAAAAATTAGATAAACAATCTAATTAAGTTGAAAGATCTATATCTTTCACTCTTTTCTAAGCCCTCTCCACCCCTCCCAAATACTTTTTTTTTGACAAGTCCCCTCCCAAATCCTAAGAGTATGTTTTTTGGAGTGATTTTTTCGATATTAATACACATTTGAAATGAAATATTAATATAATGTATTTTAAAGTCCATTAAAATATAAAATTATTTGAAAGCTAATAATAAATGTTCAAATTTAATTGGTATACACATTCGTTATACAGATTGTTTACACACTCAACCAATTAGAATATATAAAATATGCAACTTTTAAGATGATTGGGATAATGTCAATTATTTTTTAGGTTAAATATGTTTTAAGTCACTATAAAATTTGAGAATTTTGCTTCCTATAAAATTTGAGAATTTTTTTTTGTCCGAGGAAGATAACTAAGTTGGAGAGCTAAGGGACATGAAGGAGTTGTAATTTGCAAGAATGAGGTTCAAATTTCAAATCCCAAAAACTAACATTCCCCCACCCCACTATCATTTGTTTATAAAAAAATCTATCTCGCGATTTGGCGTTTGCTTTTCCCACACCCCCTCCTACTCTTTCACACCCCTTAACTCCAAATATTCCAAAAATACCTTTAAGTAGAGTGCGTATTTTCACCGATTAGGGATGGGCGGCAGAATATATTGATTGAGGTCAACCGAGCGGTAAAAAGGTGAATGTGGTGTGAGAGTCCATTTTTTGTAATAAAATAGGGTGTTCGAACACCCTCATGCGAACCTGTTCACATGACCTCGTTCGAACAAGTGAAATTACGCAAAAGAGGGTGTGAAGTCAAGATCTAACACACACGAACGATGTCATTCGAACCTGTTCGAAGGCCCGTGTTCGAACAGATGAAATTTTGTGAAAAAAAAAGTTTTGACTGACTTTTTTGTCTTTTCACACCTTTATAGAGTATATTTTGAGTAGGAGGGGGGTGTGGGAAAAGCAAACACCCGCGATTTTTAGTCCCTCTTATTTACTCTAGCGGTGGAGCCTCATTTGCAAACAAAAATCCACATAGAAGAGTCATGACGACAGTTTTGATGTGTTGGCGTTGACATATGTTGTTGCGTTATATTCTATTTTTTTTGGTTCAATTACGTTATATTCTATTGTTTTTAGATTAATTATTACGTTATATTCTGATTAATACCGTGTGGAACAAAAATCCCGAACTTCTCTTTTCCAACCCTAATCCCAAATTTTGTAAAAAAAAAATAATCTTGAATCTAATGGGGACTAGGTTTAAGGAACAAGCAATAACAAAAAAAAGTCCCTTTGGAGAGAGAGAAACATTGCAAAGGAAATAACAACTATTTTTTTCTTCATAAGAATTGCTCAAAAGTTACTTGAACATTTAAATTCTGAACATGACCCATTTTTTAGCAAAGGAAATAAAAACTATTTTATGACCATATGTTTTCTTCACACTTATTTTCATTGTTTTTTTTTTACACAAATTATTTTCATTGTTTTATGAATTATGATCATATTTTTGTCACCGACGTCCGACACAGATGCAACAAATTGTCGGCTGACGGTGGGGGGTCTGTGTGAGCTGTCCATAATTGGATGATGAGGTGTATAAATTAATGTTTTCCAGCTGATATAATTCTGTCACATATTTATGTTAATAATTTTAAATTTGATTCAAAAAATATCATGAGATAGACTAAAACTAAGTATAATATGTAATAAACCTCTTCAATTTTGTTACACGATAAATTAAGAAACAACTTTTTGGATGATGTAGTTGAAATCAAATCGAAAGTTTAACGATTTTTTTGAAGATAGTTTCGTTGAATCTGATTTCAATCGATTAAGCCTTGATGGGATTGATTTCCAATGTTTACAAGAGATTGACAACAATGTTTTAACTTTCCTAAAGAATCCAGCTCAAGCTTGTTCCAGGAAAAATCCAAAAGAGTGCTCGGTCTGGATTCACTACGCACACCATCAAGGCTCGCTAGATCGCGAGCATTCGATCAGTCGCGGTATAAGTTTGAACCAGCCCCCAGATGATACTGTTTATATCCATCTTATTATTATTCCAAACACATTCATTACGAGCTTGCTACAAACTGTAAAGTGTAACAGAAACAGTTAGAAATTGTTACAACTAACTTTCATTGATTGAGTAATCAATTGATTACAAGTATATGTACAAAAATTCAGCAGGCCACAAACAAACTTGGGCTGGCACTAACACAGGCCCAATACAAACGGCCCAAACAGAAACTTATTTATCTAACAAACCTTCCCTTAATCTGGATTCAATACAAGCTTCATTGATCCAGATTACAAACTGATTACAAAGGAAGAAAACAAACAGAAACATTATTACAGAATATTTGAAGATTTTGGAGCAGAACACTGAAGTCGAGCTGAATCATCAATCACACTGACTTCCTTGCATTCCCATTTCCTTCCTGAGCTTGCTAAAGGCCTCATTCTTCACTGGTTTAGTCAATATATCAGCCAGATTACAAACTGATTACAAAGGAAGAAAACAAACAGAAACATTATTACAGAATATTTGAAGATTTTGGAGCAGAACACTGAAGTCGAGCTGAATCATCAATCACACCTCGACTTCCTTGCATTCCCATTTCCTTCCTGAGCTTGCTAAAGGCCTCATTCTTCTTTGGTTTAGTCAATATATCACCCGGTTGGTCTTGAGTGCCACAGAACTTCAATTCCAACTCACCATCCCTGCATAAATTTCTGAGAAAGTGAAATCTAACATCTATGTGCTTAGTTCTACCATGCAAAATTGGATTCTTTGTCAGTTTGATGGTAGAGCTATTATCACAATACACAATCAAGCACTTGTTTTGATTCACATGCAACTCTTCTAGAACTCTTTTAGCCGATTCCTTGGCACACACAATAAGCAAGTGCAACATATTGACCTCTGTTGTTGATAGGGTGACTATTGGTTGCTTTTGGAGCACCAAGACCTCGCACTGGACCACTAGCATGAAGACAAAACCAAAGAGTACTTTTCCTATCCTCCAAATCCCAAAGCATAATCACTATCACTATAGCCCACCAATTCATGCTTTCCACCACTTCTATAACAGATACCTAAGCTACTTAGTCCCTTTAAGTACCTCAAAATTCTTTTTGCACCAATTAAATGTTTAACAGTCGGTTTATCCATAAACCTACTGATTAAACTCACAGCAAACATAATATCAGGTCTACTAGCATTCAAATACATCAAACTACCTACTATTTGTTTAAAATAAGTAGGATCAACAGATTCATCACTTTCATTCTTGGTCAACTTCTCATCGCGCGAAAACAGGGGTTGTTATGGGCTTGCTATCCCGCAAGCCAAACCTAATCAACACTTCACTAGCATATCTTTGTTGATTAATGAAGATACCTTGATGATTTTGATTAACTTCCACACCCAAAAATGCCTCATTTTTCCAAGATCACTCATATCAAAAAACTTCTTCATAGATTCTTTAAATTCGGTGAGCGAGTAACTCGTGTTACTTCCAAAGATACAAACAAATCATCAACATATAAGCTAATAATAACAATATCCTTATTATTACTAGCTTTAGTAAAATGTGGTGTGTTCATGGGGGCACTTCTTAAACCTCTCTTTGGTAAAATATGACTCTATTTTACTATACCAAGCTCTAGGGGCTTGTTTTAGGCCATAGAGAGCCTTTTTCAATTGATAGACCTTTCCTTCACTCCCTTTCAACTCATACCCTCGGGTTGATCTACAAAGACAGTTTCATTCAACTCACCATGTAAGAATGCACTCTTTACATCAAGTTGATAAACACTCCATTTCTCCTGTGCAGCTAGAGCTAGGATGCATCTAATGGTATCCCACCTAGCTACGGGTGCAAAAACTTCAGAATAATCAATTCCATCTCTTTGTGCATAACCTTTTGCAACAAGTCTGGCTTTGAACTTATCAACTTCCCCTGCCTCATTGTATTTTGTCTTATAAATCCACTTCACTCCAATGGTCTTAGCCCCATGAGGAAGATTCACAAGTTTCCATGTACCATTCTTTTCTATCGATTCTATTTCACAATCCATGGCTTTTCTCCACTTCTCATGTTTCACAGCCTCACTATAGGTAATAGGATCAGAGAAATTTTCAAAAACAGCAAAGCTGTGTAAGTCCTCACCTTCCTGCAGAACTTCTTCTTCATCAAGGTTACTAAATAGCACAAAATCATCAAATCTTGGTTTAACCACTCTGCCAGTTCTAGAGGTTTGAGGGCATGACTCAGTTCTTTCTTCTAAGTGGGTTATAGGTTCACTAGGAGTTTCTGTTTCTACATTGATGTCTTCAGCATCATGACTGTTCTGCACATCAGTTGTGTCTCCATTAGTCACCTCACCACTGGTATCCTTCTTTTCATCATCAGAATCACACACAATTTTTTCATTTGTTTCCTCATTCCAATTCCAATTCCAATAGTCATTTCCAATAGTCATTCTCACTAAACACAACATCTTTGCTTGTCAAAATTCGTTTTTTCACAGGGTCATAGAGCCTATAAGCCTTAGACTCATCACTTATTCCTAAGAAGATACATTTAATACTTTTATCATCAAGTTTCTTTCGATGAATATCAGAAATATGCACATGAGCAATGCATCCAAACACTCTCAGGTGTCTCACAGAAGGTTTCACTCCATTCCAAGCTTCTTCAGGAGTCTTATCCTCTAGGATTAAGGTTGGACACCTATTCAGTATGTAGAATGACCATTTGAAAGCTTCTGGCCAGAAGGATTTGGGTAATTTGGCTTCACTTAATGAACTTCTTACCATGTTCATTACAGTCCTATTTTTCCTCTCAGCCACTCCATTTTTTGTGGAGTGCAGAAGCGGTGTGAGTTGCCTCCTAATTCCATTATCACTACAGAATTTATCAAACTCCTTAGAGGTAAACTCCCCACCCCTATCAGTTCTAAGGCAACTAATCTCACAGTTAGATTCCTTTTCAACCATGATCTTATACTTCTTAAAAGTTTCTAAAGCAGCACTTTTTTCAGACAGAAAATATACCCACCCTTTTCTAGTAAAATCATCAAGAAAAGTAATGAAATACCTCATATGGCTATTGGATTCTGGTGAGATCGGTCCACAGATGTCAGAGTGAATGAGCTCTAACTTTCTAGTTGCTCTCCATTTGCTTTGTTTGGACACAGCATCTCTATGCTGTTTTCCCACAAGACAGTCAGTACATGGCTTCTCAGGTTCCTCCAGTTCAGGCAATCCTTCCACCATCTTCTTTGAATTGAGAAGTTTCAACCCTTTGTGACTCAAATGGCCATATCTCCTATGCCATAGAGCTGCTTCATCTTCACTAGATATCTGCAAACAATTTGAAACAGTATAGCTTCCAATTATGGTGAACATTCTGTTGCTTGCCATCTTTGAAGTGATTATCAGACCTTTCTCTTTATGGTAAACCTTGCACATGTCATCTTCAAACACAACTTTCAACCCCTTTTGTTGAAGTTGGCCAATGCTCAAGAGGTTATTCTTCAATTCAGGGATGAAATACACATCTGAGACCACTTGTACTCGACCTTCAATCTTTATTCTTATGCTTCCTTTTCCCTCCACTTTCAGCCTCATGTCATTGCAAGTTTCACTTGTCTCCTTGAAACTTTCATCAAAGGTTGAAGAACCGAGGTGTCTAATACCACACATGTGGTTCTTTGCATCCGAGTCAAGGAACCACCTTTCTCCATTAGAACCTTTAGAGTGACCACTGTCACTACTAACCATAAGGAGCATTTTTTCTTTATCAGTTGATATGTGGTAGTTGCACCCCGAGTCAAGGAACCAGAATTCTCCATCAAGATCCTTGGAATGATCACTAGCATCATAAGCCATGAGAAGCATCTCTTCTTCTTCATCATCACAGCCAGCATAGTTAACATTCTTGGTTTCAAGATCTGGACACTCACTCTTGTAGTGTCCCATCTTACCACATTTGAAACACTCAACGTGATCTTTGGAGACTTGCCTTCCTCTTCCCCTTCCCGAAGTCCTTCCTCTACCTCTACCTCTTCCTCTTCCAGAAACAGTAACCTTCAATGCTTGTTCCTCCTCCTTCTGCGAACCCTTCATACGTTGTTCTTCCACAATTAGACTGCTTTGAAGATCATCAATTGATAGCTTCTCAATGTCCCGTGATTGAACAATTGAGCAAACTACATAGTTATAACTTTGACTCATAGATCGAAGAACTTTCTCAACAACTTGAGTTTCAGTTATCTTTTCATCAAAGTACTTCATCTTATTCACAATCGAAAGAGTTCTAGAAAAATACTCGTTTACCGTTTCGCCCTCTTTCATACGCAGAACCTCAAATTCGCCACAGAGAACTTGCAATTGAGCTTTCTTTACCTTCGAGGAACCTTGGAACTTTTGCTTCAACGAATCCCAAATATCTTTGGCCGAATCCATCTTCAAGATTGTCTCGAGCACGCCGCGATCAAGAGCTTGAAACAGATAATTTTTTGCCTTCAAATCCTTGAGCTTTGCTTCATCTGCAGCTTTCTTGACTTCTTGAGATGCATTCTCCTCTACCGGAGATACACCATTCTCCACTACCTCCCAATACTCCTTTGACCGAAGGAGATTTTCCATCAAGATTGCCCAGTGATCATAGTGGCCGTCGAAACGCGGTATTGCCGGTGAGACAAACGCTCTGTTTAGGTGTTTCTCTTTTGCCATTGTCGTCGGTAACTGTCAATTCGCGGTGGTTCACGGCCAGGCCCGTCGTGGGGCTCTGATGCCAATTGTAAAGTGTAACAGAAACAGTTAGAAATTGTTACAACTAACTTTCATTGATTGAGTAATCAATTGATTACAAGTATATGTACAAAAATTCAGCAGGCCACAAACAAACTTGGGCTGGCACTAACACAAGCCCAATACAAACGGCCCAAACAGAAACTTATTTATCTAACACAAACTCCATAAAGTCATGCACCAACTCACCTTAGTGTCATTGTTAAGGACCACCATAACCGAAAAGAAAAAGTTAGCAAAAGGTTGTCAAAACCGGGAACAGACCCCTAGGCGGTCCAATTGAACTTTAAAATCGGATTGCATGAAAATTAGGAATTGAACCGGATAATCGGCCAAAAACCGGGAACCGGATAGGAAACCGACAAAAAACCGGGAATCTGACAGAAAATCGGATTTCACTTATTTTCCTAAAAAATGGTATATCATGTTGATTTTTGACAAAAAATGATAAATGACGTTGATTTTTGGGATATTTGATCTTTTTTATAATTAAATTTATGAAATAAATAAAAATAATTAAAAAATTAATATGTACAGTAATATTATTATAAGTGTACTTACATTGTAACCCAAAAATAAGAGTTCATACATTGTAGTATCTATTATTATTGAATATGTTATAATGTTATTATGTCATATTATAACACTTTTTTGTTTTTTTACCCTTTATATATTGTGAAAAGAATATTAAATAATCTATTTAATTAATTCCGGTTCGACCCCTGATTCAATCGGTTGAACCCCGAGAACCTTGAATCGTTGTCTCTTCCAGTTCAATATCAGGTCCGGTTTTGATTACCTTGAAAAAGTAACAAAACCAACGACTGAAGTGTTGATTAAATTGGTAATTCCTAGCACATTACAGCAGGCAGTGGCCTTTGGACAAGAAAGAGATGTTGTTCAGTTTCAGCCACACCTATACACCACGGGCAATCTCCTTGACCACAGTGATATGTCGATGAATCAAATTGGAGCGAACCGGTAGAATATTCCTACACAAACGCCACAAAAAATGCTTCACTTTTGGAGGGATATTAATCTTCCAAATGGCTCGGTACCAACTTCTAGCAGCTTGAAGGTGATCCGTCTGCAAAACATTATTCATCAACAATTTATATGCACTTCTAACACTATAGATGTCTGATTTTTTTGGTGCCCAAACTAGCATATCTTCCACAATAACTTAGAATAAAAGAGTTTTAAGAATTACATCAGCCACTTGAGGGGTAAATAATGACTATGCACGGTGATTTCCGCACTTAAATTGACTATGACCAATCATTTTTGCACTTCTCCAAACAACTCTGTTGGTTAATTTCTGAAATTTCAAGATGATACTTGGATAAATCTGAAGTTGTGTATAACACTTTCAGATTGAATCAAATTTCGGGGTTCAATCGGATAAAATCAGAAGATCATGTTCAAGAGTTTTGTTTTTGTGTATGGAGTTATTTCTTATGACTTTCAAAACCAGAAATAATTGATCAATATGAAGAACCCGTGGGGTTGTGGCAGTTTTCAACAGTTTTATACTTAAAACTGCATTATCAGACAAGTCGCGGCGCCAGACCGGCGCGCCGTTTTGCGCTTCACGCAGAATCTGCGCATATCTGCCTTTGTCAAATCCGGCGCCATTCGCGCACGCGCGCAAGTCATGCGCGATCGTGGCGTAAAACATCAACGCTAAATCGCGCGCTAAGCTTGCGCTTCAAGCGTGATCCGCGCGCAAACTGCATACAACTCTCTTTCTTATGTTAAAACAAGTGTGCACTCTTATATTAACATAATAATGAGATTAATTACTCTAAAATGTCCAACAAACCTCCCCCATTTTAGCGTAATTACTGATCAAATCACCAAAGTCATAGCATACAACAAACTACTGCATAAATGAAATATCGTGACGATTGAATTTCATCTTAGCTAATTACACGTTTCAAATATTCGAATATCAGGGTGTCACAAAGGATTGAACCCTTTCTATTCATAATGAATACATGAAGGTAATATGCACAATAGTTTAAAACATTACTCTTACTCGACACTAGTTTACTAGCCTGTGTCCCTATCCTTCATAAGCATATCAAAGCCAAGTCCCAGCTTCTTGAAGCGGCTAAACTTCATGCTTATATAGGTAGTCCTTTTCTTTCTTGCACCTGCAAATGCAATTTTTCAAAAAGATCATTAAGAAGTTATACTTCAACCTCCTTAACTTACAGAACCGAACACATACCTTTTGGGATTCTTTCGATGATGTGTTCCAATCTCTACATGTTAAGCTTTCCACATTGAATTGACATCTAACGTCATATTAGATGGGGTGGGTATCTTAACATAAGAGATTTGAGATGGACTTTAATCCTAATCCCACGGTGACCTTTTCACGAGATCTCTACTTAACCCTTTGGTTAAATGATCGCCAAATTATGTTGAGTTCTCACAAACTCCACGCGATATCACACCATGCATGATTAACTCCCGAACCATGTTGTGTCTAACACCCAAGTGTCTAGATTTCCCATTATACACTTGACTATATGCCTTAGCTAAAGTAGCTTAGCGACTATCACACACGATAGACATGGGAGGTATAGGTTTGAGCCACAATGGAATCTCATAGATCAGATTTCTTAGCCACTCAGCTTCTTTACCAGCTGCTGCTAAAGCTACAAATTCAGATTCCATTGTTGAATTTGTAATGCAAGTCTGTTTCTTGGATGCCCAAGAGATAGCACCTCCTCCAAGGAGGAATACCCAACCACTTGTGGATGAATAATCTTCCATATTGGTTATCTAGCTTGCATCTGAATAACCTTCAATAATTGAAGGAAATCCAGTATATGTCAAACCATAATTAATGGTTCCCTTTAAGTACTTGAATACTCTGTTCATAGCTTGCCAATGATGGGAACTAGGATTACTTGTAAACCTACTAAGTTTAGCAACAGCATAAGCTATATCAGGCCTAGTACTAATCATTGCATACATGAGTGATCCTATCGCCCTGGAGTATTCAAGTTGAGACACTGCTATACCTTTATTAGGTAGTAGCTTCAGGTTAGGATCAATGGGAGTACTTACCGGAGAACAATCTTTAAAATTAAATTTCTCCAATATCTTCTCAATATAATGTGATTGAGAGATGGAGATGCCATTGTTTCCACGTTTGATCTTTATTCCTAAGATCACGTCCGCCTCCCCCATATCTTTCATATCAAACTTAGAGGACAAAAATGCCTTAGTTTCATCAACTTGATCTTGGTCGGTGCATCAAAGATCAACATGTAAATCTACATACAAACAAATGATAACTCCTTTGCCATGAGTATCAAACTTGCTGTATAGACATTTATCTGCTTGGTTTAGAACAAAACCACTAGATAACACAACCTCATCAAATTTTTTGATGCCATTGTTTAGGTGCTTGTTTCAAGCCATAAAGAGATTTCATCGGTTTACACACCTTATTTTCATTTCAGCATAACAAACCCTTGAGTTGCTTCATGTATATCTCTTCATCCAATTCACCATTTAAGAATGCGGTTTTCACATCCATTTGGTGAATCACCAGATTGTGGATAGCGGAAGTGCTAACAACAGTCTAATAGTGGATATCCTAGCAACAGGAGCATATGTATCGAAAAAATCAATACCCTCCTTTTGCCTAAAGCCTTGGATCACCAATCTGGCTTTGTACTTGTCTCTGATACCATCCACTTTCATCTTTCTCCTAAAGATCATCTTACATCCCTAGGGCTTACATCCGGAGGTAAGTCAACCAATTTCGTGTATTATTTTGCAAGATGGAGTCCATCTCACTTTGGATTGCTTCTTTCCGAATGCTACATCCTTGAAGCCATTGCTTCACTAAAAGTCTTTGGATCTTCCTCAACATTGAGGCAATATTGATATTGAAATTCAACATCATTCCTTGACCCTTAAACCAAATAGAGTTGAAAATCATCACCAAATGACTTAGCCTTTCTTACTCTCGTACTCTTTCTTGTTTCTGTACTAGTTGAAGGTATATCCTCATTATTAACTGAGACTTTCGACATGGAATTCATGTTCTTTAGCCTAGGTATAGATGTGAACCTTTGTTCATCAAATATTGCATCCCGTGACTCTATGACCAAGTTCACAGCAACAGAATCATTAGATTCTAGCACATAGAATCTATATGCTTTAGAGTGCTCAGCATATCCAATAAATATGCAGTCTATACCTCTTTCACCTAAGGTTTTCCTTTTAGGTTCTGTAAGTCTGACTACAACCCTACATCCCCAAATTTTGAGATAACTCAAATTTGGTGTCTTTTTGTGCCAAAGTTCATATGGGGTAACCTTATTCCTTTTGTTAGGAATTCTGTTCAACAAGTAACAGGCTGTCTGTAACACCCCCTTCTATTTAGTCTATTATTTTAATAAATTCGAAAATCAGAGTCTACGAAAAACCTTTAGTGCGACCACTAGAGGGTGTCACATTCAACAACCACATTAAACTCCAAGTAATAATTAAATTAACTCCAAAAAGGTGATACATAGCACCATAAATCCGTACGAGAGATAGAAATCGTAGCAGCGGAAATAACAACCGAAATACAGTAATACAGTTATCCAAAGAAATTAAAACATAACATAACGTAAACGACAACAATCTAGCTATCCCTCCCCGGTGCTACGTATCAGAGCCGACTCGACAAATACTAGCGGAAGGTGCTCACGTCACCTTCAGTCACTGTCACCTGCAGCGTTGCCACATAGGAGCAACATTCCAAGCAGAAAGGGTGAGTCTCATTTTATAGAAAATAGTAAATAAAACATGCAACACAATCAGATAAGCATTAGCACACAAACACCGTAAAGATTCAAGCAATTTCATCAATGGTCATACACACCCAAACAAACACCAGGACATATGCAAGTGCATGAGAATGCGACCCAACGCCCGAGGGCATATGCATGTGGATCCATCACCAAAAAGGCCGAAGGCATTCACCAATCACCAAAAGCCCGAAGGCATTCACCAAAAATATTTTATGAGGCCGAGGCCTATTCACCGAAAATAATGCACATGCCTATGCGACGCATGACTATGCAACACCACACCAAAACAACAACGATAATAGCACACCGAATAGTCACCGGTAATTTTATTTGCACCCTGGGTCACCAATAGGGTCATACACCCTCAATCACCCAAAATGAACTCACCGTTAATTTCATCACCATTAAAACAACCACGATAGCTAAATGCCACACCAAAAAGGACCAATTCAACATCATAATAATTATTTTGGCACCTAGGGACTAGTTTAACACCATAATATTCATTTAAGCACCTAGGGACTAATTTAACACCATAATATTTATTTTAGCACCTAGGGACTAATTTAACACCATAATATTTATTTTAGCACCTAGGGATTAAGTTAACACTCACCTAGGCACCACTTGCACTCCTAGCGCCAAAACAGCACACTGCAGGGCAGCCAATTGGCGCCCATACACTATTCACTGCACACCAAGAACACGCAGAAATGTCACATACCCAGCGCCATTTCCGGGAAATCGGCGCCCCTGTCTACACTACACGCACACAAAGACACAGAAAACACACTGTGGCGCCATTTTGGGAATTTGGCGCCCTCCCGCCTCGTCTGCACAAACACACACAGACACACACTAAAAGCAGAACACAGCGCCATTTTGGGAATTTGGCGCCCTCTCGCCCACTGCACCAAAGACAACAATCTCTCACTCACCAGCGCCATTTTCGGGAAATTGGCGCCTCTCGATCTGCTAGCACCACAACCACAGACACCCACCATCTCCCTCCCCAGCGCCATTTTTAGGAAATTGGCGCCTCTCTCATCCACACACCACAACTCGGTCCCACACATGCACACACACGGGCGCCATTTTGGGAATTTGGCGCTTCTCGATGCATTTATTATTTTCTGTTTTAAACACGGACAACAACATATATACAGCTTTAAGACACCAACCAGCAACATGTATATATTTTCACAACCCAAACAGCAACCTATATAGTTAGTAAAACCGCAAAACAGCCACATATCGATTTTATAAAACACCAACAGCAACTTATACACTTTATAAATGGTGACAGCAGCACATATATATGTTCAGAAACAGCACAACAGCAATATGCATATTCTATACCACAGCAATAGCACCTATACATTCAGAAATCAGCACAAACAGCAATTATATATATTTCATACACAGCGACAGCACCTATACATCCAGAAATCAGCACAATTCAATCCCTCCATATCCTAATACTCAATCCTATGGTCCCATGTTTTAGAAACTATTGGCTATAAAAGGAAACTCCCCTTACCTGATAATTGAAGGAGAATTCCACACTTGAGAACCCACCAAAATCACCACCAGTCCAAGCTTCGTTCTTCCTTTCCACTCACGCTGAAATCCTTCTATAAAATTTGAGAGAAATCTCTTCTTCCCCTTCTTCCTTTCTCACGCTGAAACCCTCCTTCTCTTCTTCCTACGGCGCGCGTTCACCCTCCTGATTCTCACGGCTTCTCTTTTTTTTTTCTTTGATGGAATGACACTAACTTGGAGACCCACTAGGTTATTAATAGAAATTGGGCCAACTAATGGGTTTGGGCCCTATTCACACCCCTCCTTTTAATTCAAATCACCTCCGAAATTAAATAACTCCTAGTTTGTTAATTTATTTAAATAATTATTGTAAACCTCAAATAACTTAATTAAATAATTAATTAAATTATTTCGGGTGTTACAATCCTCCCCACTTAGAACATTTTCGTCCTCGAAATTACGAATCAAATAACTCCGGATAGGCCTCCTTCATCTTGCTCTCCAATTCCCAGTCGTGCTTTCGCCCACGGCCCCTAACCAAACCACCTTCACAGATTGATTTCCTTACCCGCCAGGACCTTCACCTCACGGTCTTCGATTCTTCATCGGCATCGTCTCTCACGGTGAGATTCTCTCTCACCTCCACATCGTCCATCCGAACCACGTGGGATGGGTGGGAACATACTTCCTCGGTTGAGATACATGAAACACGTCATGTAAATTTTGTGATTGGGTGGCAAGGCTACTCTCAGAAGCAACCTTTCCTACTCTCTCCGATGTCGATCACGGACCGATAAAACGAGAGTCAACTTCTTAGACTTGACGCGCGACACACGGTCGTGGGAGTGACTCTCGAAATACGTGTTCACCGGCTTGAAATTCCAAATCCTTCCTCCTCTTATCGTGATAACTCTTTCATGCTACTACTGCGAAGCTTTCATTTTCTCACGGATCATTTTAACCTTCTCTCGTAGTTTCACGGACTAATTCGGGACCAAGTACCACACTCTCTCCGACTCATACCAACACACAGAGGAGTCCCGCACCTCCTACCATACAATGCTTGAACGGTGCCATCCCAATACTCGAATGATGAGTGTTGTTGTAAGTAAACTCGACCAAAGGTAGATGAGAATCCCACGAACCTCCTTGCTCAAGAACACACGCCTCAAAGAAATCTTGAGCGGATGGTTAGTTTCTCTCTGTCATCCATCCGCTCTGCGGGTGGTACGCCGAACTCAACCTCAATTTAGAACCTGTGGCCTCTTGTAAACTCTTCCAAAATTCGAAGTGAATCGGGATCTCTATCGGACACAATGCTCATGGGAACACGTGCGTGCGACTTCACAATCGTCTTCACATAAATTTCTCGCCAACTTCGAACCGGATAGGTAATATTAATAGACAAGAAGTGAGCAGACTTCGTCGCCCATCCACAATTACCCAAATAGCGTCAAATCCTCTTGCGGTGCTTGGCAACCCGTTACAAAATCCATGGAAATGTCATCCCACTTCCATTCGGGATCTCCAACGGCCGCATCAACCCCGCGCGAGCTTCGATGCTCCACTTTTGACTTCCGACGGGTGTTAAGCAGCATACACAAACCGAGCCACATCACGCTTCATACGTGCCACCAAAACAACTTCTTTAAGTCTTGATACATCTTCGTAGCTCCGGTGAATACTCAACTTACTCCTATGGCCTCTTCGAGAATTGCCTTTTAATCTCTTCATTATCGTATACAAATCCTCCCACTGCACCTCAATACACCTTGCGCATCTATCTCACGGTCTTTATCTTGAATTATCAATCCTCATCGCGATTTCCACCACTTAATATCTTTTTCGAGCTTCTCTAATAACATCCAAGAATTCATTATGGATCTTCAAGATACCCAACTCGACGCTCTTAGGCGTCACCACAAATCGAGACTCATATCCCTAAACCGCTCCACTAATTCGAGCTCCTTAACCATCATTGCCGACACGCAAGGCCTTCCGACTCAAGGCATCCGCCACCACATTAGCTTTACGGGTGATAATTTAAGTTTGAAATCGTAATCCTTCAACAACTCTAACCATCTCCTTTGCCTCATGTTCAACTCCTTACGATCAAATAGATATTGTAACCCCTCGTGATCACTAAACACCTCAACTCCGAGCCGTGCGGGTAATGTCGCCAAATCTTTAATGCAAACACAATTGCCGCTAGCTCCAAATCATGGGTGGGGTAATTCTTCTCATGGACTCTCAATTGCCTAGATCGTGAGGCCACCACCTTACCATTTTGCATAAGGACACCTCCTAGTCCCATCTTAGAAGCGCCACAATACACTACGAAAGGCTCTCCTGATTTTGGTAACGTCAACACAGGCGAAGTGGTCAACCTCTTCTTCAATTCATTGAAACTTTCCTCACAGCGAGAATCCCAAACGAATGCCTTCCCCTTACAAGTCAGCTGAGTTAGCGGAGTGCCAACTTCGAGAACCCTTCAATGAACCGTCTATAGTAACCTGGCTAGCCCGTAAAAGCTTCTAATCTCAGTAACCGACTTAGGAGCCTCCCACTGCATTACCGCATCAACTTTGGATGGATCTACTGCTATACCATCCTCAGAAATGATATGCCCAAGGAAACTTACTTCCTTCAGCCAAAAATCACATTTAGATAACTTAGCATACAACTTCCTATCCCCTCGTAATCTCCAATCTCGACCTCAAATGCTCGACATGCTCTTCCTCGGACTTGGAATAAATCGAATGTCGTCGATAAAGACCACCACGGCGATCCGGATACTCATGAAAAATGCGGTTCATGTACTCCATGAACACCCCGAGCATTCGTAACTCCAAGCGGCATCACCGAATACTCGTAGTGCCCATACCGAGTCCTCTAACGTTGTCTTCGGAATATCTTCATCCTTAACCTTGATCCGATGATATCCCGACCTCAAATCTATCTTCATCGAATACACGAGCACCCACCGGTTGATCCATCAAATCATCGATCCTTGGGAGTGGATACTTATTCTTGATTGTGACCTTGTTCAACCGCCGATAGTCTATGCAAAGCCTCATACTCCCGTCTTTCTTCTTTACCAAACCGCCAGGGCTCCCTACGGAGATACACTCGGCCTTATGAATTTCTTCTCTAGCAAATCTTCGTTCGCTTCTTCAATTCCGGACAACTCTGCTGCAGACATCCTATACGGTGCCATAGACACGGGTCAGTGCGTGCACCAAGTCAATACCAAATTCCACCTCCTCTCCGGTGGCACATCGGGATTTCATCAGAAATACTTGAAAAGTCCCGCACTTTCGGCAACTCGTCGATCTTAGTCCGGCTCTCAAGAGACGGGCGACGCCATCAAGGCAAACAACTTAACTTCGTCCTCATTATCTTATGCAAGCGGCACAGCAACAAAGTAAGATTCTCCTTCGGCCGAGGCGTAAATCCACAGATTTATTAAAACAGTTGATGTGGACATGGTTGTTCACTAACCAGTCCATACCTAATATGATATCGAGCCCTCCTAGTGGCAAGCAAATTAAATCCACAAGAAACTCTCTATCGAAAACCAATAGAGGACACTTAACACACACGAGAGGTAGTCACCGAACCCTTATTGGAGTGTCGATGACCATCTCCTTTTCATGACAGATAATTCTAGGTTCAACTTATCAAAGACATGCAGCGAGTAAACAAACGAATGTGTGGCACCAGTATCAACTATAGCAAGCAATTGAGTACCCTTAATGAAACACGTACCTCTAATCTCGTTAGCAGTCTCTGAACCTGCGAGAGCAAACACTTTCCCACTCGCCCGCTCCTTCTTTGGCTTGGAACACTTAGTACTAATATGCCCTGTCTCCCCGCAGTTGTAACATACGACATCCTTCTTATCACAGTTGGAAGATATGTGCCCCACTTTCCCACACCGATAACACCTCTTCTCATCCTTGCCTGGGCAGTCTGGACTCTTATGACCTGTTTTCCCACACGTGTAGCAAGTAATACCGGCAGTAGCATCTCCCCCACTTCGCTTAGGCCCACCAACAAACTTCCCCTTGCCCTTACCAGCAGGTACCTCATACGGCTTACTCCAGGCAGAAGTTACGGTGTTTTTCTTTCATAACTCGAGAGTGAGCATTCATTGTCCTCCTCAAAAATCCTGCATCTATTAACCAACACGGAGAACACGCGAATCTGTTGATACCCTATGAATTTCTTTATGTCGAAGACGTAACCCGTTCTCAAACTTGATGCATTTAGAGAACTCAAAGATTCGGCCCATCATAGTGCGGATAGAACTTGGACAACTTCGGTAAATTTGGCGTATTGATCCACGGACATATTACCCTGTTCAAGCCTCAAAACTCCACTTCTTTCTTTCCACGGACATCCTCGGGTAGTACTTCCTCGGAACTCTCTCGGAACAAACCCGTGGTGATCTCTTCATTGTCGACCATCAACCTCTCGCTAATGGGTCATCCACGATCCATGACCTCTTTCTTGACGTATGCGTACCATAACGAACTTTTCGAGCATCGATCTGATCCATCACGCGGAATATTCGCTCCAACTCTCCCGACCACTCAAGGGCACCATCGTGGTTGTACCCGCCGAAAGTAGGAGGGTTCTCCCGTGGAAGGTAGCCAAGCTGCGCGTTCGGGGTCTGTGGTCCACAACACCACGCAGATCACCCACAACCCGGCCATAGCTGCGGTCACGGCGGCAAGTGCGGCGTCGTTCCGTCTGCCATTCTAGTGATCGCAATGTAAAAATGAGAATCGAGAATCGATGAATAAGACTTAAGTGCTACATAACAGCGACTCATCATCTACTGATGACAGATCGAAGCGCTCGATACCAATTGTAACACCCCCCTTCTATTTAGTCTATTATTTTAATAAATTCGAAAATCGAGTCTCACGAAAAACCTTTAGTGCGACCAGCAGAGGGTGTCACATTCAACAACCACATTAAACTCCAAGTAATAATTAAATTAACTCCAAAAGGTGATACATAGCACCATAAATCCGCACGAGAGATAGAAATCGTAGCAATGGAAATAACAACCAAATATCAGATGTCTGATTATCCAAAGAAATTAAAACATAACATAACGTGAAGCGACAACAATCTAGCTATCCTCCCGGTGCTACGATCGAGCCGACTCGACAAATACTAGCGGAAGGTGCTCACGTCACCTTGATCCAACATGTCACTGCGAGCGTTGCCACATAGGAGCAACATTCCAAGCGAAAGGGTGAGTCTCATTTTATAGAAAATAGTAAATAAAACATGCAACACAATCGGATAAGCATTAGCACACAAACAAGTAAAGATTCAAGCAATTTCATCAATGGTCATACACACCCAAACAAACACCGGGACATATGCAAGTGCATGAGAATGCGACCCAACGCCAAGGGCATATGCATGTGGATCCATCACCAAAAAGGCCGAAGGCATTCACAATCACCAAAAAGCCCGAAGGCATTCACCAAAAATATTTTATGAGGCCGAGGCCTATTCACCGAAAAATAATGCACATGCCTACGCGACGCATGACTATGCAACACCACACCAAAACAACAACGATAATAGCACACCGAATAGTCACGAGTAATTTTATTTGCACTTGAGTCACCAATAGGGTCATACACCCTCAATCACCCAAAATGAACTCACCGTTAATTTCATCACCATTAAAACAACCACGATAGCTAAATGCCACACCAAAAGGACCAATTCAACATCATAATAATTATTTTGGCACCTAGGGACTAGTTTAACACCATAATATTCATTTCAAGCACCTAGGGACTAATTTAACACCATAATATTTATTTTAGCACCTAGGGACTAATTTAACACCATAATATTTATTTTAGCACCTAGGGATTAAGTTAACACTCACCTAGGCACCCTTGCACTCCTAGCGCCAAAACAAGCACACGGGGCAGCCAATTGGCGCCCATACACTATTCACCGCATACCGGCAACACGCAAATGTCACATACCCAGCGCCATTTCGGAAATCGCGCGCCCACACTACACACACACAAAGACACACTGAAAACACACACTGTGGCGCCATTTTCGTGGGAATTTGGCGCCCTCCCCGCCTGCTGTCTGCACAAAACACACAGACACACACTAAAAGCAGAACACAGCGCCATTTTCGGGAATTTGGCGCCTCTCGCCCACCTGCACCAAAGACAACAATCTCACTCACGGGCGCCATTTTCGGGAAATTGGCGCCCTCTCGATCTGCTAGCACCACAACACAGACACCCACCATCTCCCCTCCCCAGCGCCATTTTTAGGGAAATTGGCGCCCCTCTCGATCCACACCTACAACTCACCCCACAGAATGCACACACACGGGCGCCATTTTCGGGGAATTTGGCGCCCCTCGATGCATCTATTATTTTACTGTTTTAAACACGGACAACAACATATATACGACTTTAAGACACCAACCAAGAACATGTATATATTTTCACAACCCAAACAAAGAACCTATATAGTTAGTAAAACCGCAAAGCGACCCACATATCGATTTTATAGAACACCAACAAAGAACTTATACACTTTATAAATGGTGACAAAGAAAGACACGTATATATGTTGAAACAAAGACAACAAACAATATGCATATTCTATACCACAAGAATAGCACCTATACATTCGTAAATCAAGACAAACAAAAGAATTATATATATTTCATACACAAATGACAAAGACCTATACATCCGTAAATCAAGCACAATTCAATCCCTCCATATCCTAATACTCAATCCTATGGTCCCATGTTTTAGAAACTATTGGCTATAAAAGGAAACTCCCCTTACCTGATAATTGAAGGAGAATTCCACACTTGAGAACCCACCAAAATCACCACCAGTCCAAGCTTCGTTCTTCCTTTCCACTCACGCTGAAATCCTTCTATAAAATTTAAGAGAAATCTCTTCTTCCCCTTCTTCCTTTCTCACGCTGAAACCCTCCTTCTCTTCTTCCTACGGCGCGCGTTCACCCTCCTGATTCTCACGGCTTCTCTTTTTTTTTTCTTTGATGGAATGACACTAACTTGGAGACCCACTAGGTTATTAATAGAAATTGGGCCAACTAATGGGTTTGGGCCCTATTCACACCCCTCCTTTTAATTCAAATCACCTCCTGAAATTAAATAACTCCTAGTTAGTTAATTTATTTAAATAATTATTGTAAACCTCAAATAACTTAATTAAATAATTAATTAAATTATTTCGGGGTGTTACACTGTCAACATAGCCTCGCCCCAAAATCCTTCACTTAGACCCGAATAGGATAGCATAGAATTCACCATTTCTTTCAAGGTTCTATTCTTCCTTTCGGCTACACCATTCTGTTGTGGTGTATAGGGAGCTGTAGTTTGATGTATTATTAGGTAGATTGAAAATAAATAGGATCATAATACTCACCTCCCTAACCGCATGCGAAGAGTTTTGATTAGCCCATTTTGATGAAGTTCTACCTCTTTCTTATAGATTTTAAATTTATCAAGAGCTTCATCTTTTGTAGTTAATAAATATACATAACAATACCTAGATGCATCATCAATAAAAGTAACAAGATATTTTTATAACCTAATGATGGAGTAGCATGCAAGTCACACAAATCACTATGAATAAGGTCTAAGACTTTAGTCTCACTTTTAACATCCTTAAAAGGTTTCCTAGTGATCTTGGTCAACATGCATGTTTTGCATTTTTCAATGTTCACATCAAAAGGAGGAATCATACTTAACTTTGACATATCTTTTAATCTTTTGTAGTGAACATGTCCTAATCTAGCATGCCAAATTTACGATTTTGTCATATTAGTTATAGAACTACACGAGACCATACAAAGCAGATTCATGAACAAAAGGAACATCAATGTTTAATTTAAACATTCCATTACAACGATAACCAAATCCAACAAAAGAACCATGTCTTGACAAGATGTACTTGTCACTTTCAAGTACTTGCTTGAAACCACAATTATTTAAAACCATACCAGACAATAAGTTCTTACGGATACCAGGTACAAATAAGACATTATCCAAATACAAACTTTTTAGGAAGTAAAAACTAAATTCACACAACCTATTCCTAGGATTGGTTCGATCGCAACATTGCCCATCTTCACTATAGAGCCTTCATCAATTGGTCTAAATTCCTTGAACCAACGGCGATCTTTGCACACATGGCTTGTTGCTCCCGAATCAAACCACCAAGCAACGTCATCATCCGCGCATAGAATGCATCGGATATTAGTGATACATAATTTGAATTCGTATTCGAATTAAAATTATTCACAACAATTTGACCTTGTTGCTTTTCGGGATCATTCGATCCACTTGGACCGACCTTGTTCTTTTCTTTGAACACCGGCGTGATCCCTCTTTAGATGACCGAGTTTCCCACACTTCCAACATGACAATTTTGTCATTTGTTTGGATCTTTGTTCTTATTTCCTTGAAACTTTTCGTTTCTTACCTTTACCTTTGTAATTTTGCTTAATGTTCCACTTTCCTCTACCATATTAACGGAAGAGGAACTCGCTACATTCTTATCATTTACTTTGTCATTTTCCGAGCTCTCGTGACTCCTCAATCATGAAATGACTACCAAGTTGAACCAAAGTCAACTCTTCCTTCTTATGTTTCAAGGTATGCTTGAAATCTTTCAGAAGAAAGCGGTTTATCAATTATAGATGAAAGCGCAATGGATTCATCCATTTTCAAATCATGTTGAGTAAACCGACCCAAAATTCACACAATTCATTATATTGTTCCATAATGAGCCTTGAATCAACCATTTTGTAATTAAAGAAATTACTAACGAGAATTTGTTACTTGAGGCATCTTCTCGCCATATATTTGGTTTCAAGAGAGTCCCATAATTCCTTAGCAGATTCAACATTTTGATAAATATCAAAAGAGAGTCGGACATACCGTTCGAATGTGTCCACGACAAATGTAATCGTCGTTCTCCCATTTCAAAGCGCTTCCTTGTTTGATCCGAGTTTCTTGTTCCATATACACCAAAGATCGGTGTACTCAAAGACATACACCACTTTCAATGTTGTCAAGAGAAAGTGCATCTTCTTCTCGCCATCTTCTAAAATCCACGCCTTCAAACTTGTCCAATTTCGCAAACTTGCTTGTCATCTTCGAACTATCGTTTGTCATTTCAGAGAATTTGATTCAATCTTTTGTTGGTTAATTTCTGAAATTTCAAGATGATACTTGGATAAATCTGAAGTTGTGTATAACACTTTCAGATTGAATCAAATTTCGGGGTTCAACCAAAATCGTTCAATCGGATAAAATCAGAAGATTATGTTCAAGAGTTTTGTTTTTGTGTATGGAGTTATTTCTTATGACTTTCAGAACCAGAAATAATTGATCAATATGAAGAACCCGTGGGGTTGTGGCAGTTTTCAACAGTTTTATACTTAAAACTGCATTATCAGACAAGTCGCGCTGCACTGGCGCGCCGTTTGCGCTTCACGTGCAACTGCGCATATCCTGCACTGTCAATCCGCGCGCCATTCGCGCGTCACGCGCAAGTCATGCGCGACTGGGCAGAAACATCACTGCCAAACTGCGCTAAGCTTGCGCTTCAAGCGTGATCCGTAGCAAATCGCGCATCTGACTCTCTCCTTATTATGTTAAAACAAGCGTGCACTCTTATATTAACATAATAATGAGATTAATTACACTAAAATGTCCAACAAACTCTACATGAAAGTTTTTACCATAAAAACAAAATAAGACCAATTTCAGTTGCATTTTTATTTGGCCTCTGAATCCATCAAAAACTAACTTAGAATCCATTTCAAATTTAACATCTTTTAAACCCAAATTTCAGTTGCAGTTAGGTCACCTGTTTTTCTTCCCATAATATGTTGACATAGACACTACAACTTTATGTTCCTTTGTACATTCACTCATTAATTTAAAATAATTTTTTCTAAAAAGTCAGATTTTATAAAACAGTGCAACACTTAAAATGCACAAATGGACTTTTTTTTTTAGGTTTTTGAACTTTCAAAATTATCTAATTTCATAATTTTTGCAATCATTTTTCGGGGAAACATATTTTCTTAAAACACAAAACACATGAATTTTGCTGTTTTTTTTTTTATTTGTCAAGCATATGAATTTGGCTTAAGAATGACATATTTTAGTTGGGTTCTTTTTGGTACCCAACCCTTTACCCTCCTACCCCCACATACCACTAAAAACCCCAAAATACCTTTAAAAAATGTTTTTTTAAAACAAATTTTCAATCGTATATACGATGGCTTTTTGATGACCAATCGTATATACGATGGCTTTGTATTTTTTTAATGATTTGTTTTAATTTTTTTTTAAAAATGTTATAAAAAACCACTAAAAATTCGTTAAAGAGTCAAAACTAATCAAAAAAATTATAAAAACACCACTAAAAATCTAACAAAACCAAAATAAGTCTATGCAATTTTTTTTAGATTTTCTTGGAGACTATGAAAAATTTTAAAAAAAATAGTAAAGGATGAAATTTGGGATGTCATGCTCGTTGATTATTTTTTTTTTGGATTTAATGCTGTGATTTCATTAGATCGGATTAGGTTGCTCGAAAACCGATTTTTTAGCCTAAATTATTTGTTCGACGTATAACATCGTCATGTATTAACGAACTACACACTAAACCTATTTTTAGGCCTAAATTATTCATGTCTAATTTATCTTTATTAAAAATATATATTTTTAATTTTTTAAATAATTTAATTAATTTTTATTTGACTAAAAAAAATTATAGGGATCGTATATACACTCCCTAAATCGTATATACACCATTGTATAAACCATTTGGGGGTGTATATACGACCCCTAAATTAACCATCGCATATACACCCCCAAATGGTATATACGATTTGGAGGGTGTATTAATTTTTTTTTTTTGGAGCTGCAGGATATTTTGGGGTTTTTAAATTTTGTTAAGGGTATTTTGGTCTTTTCACAAAATTCGTGGGGGTAAAAAAAAAAGGACCCATTTTAGTTTAGGGCTTCTATAAAACAAAATGTGTATTTGGTCATTAAAAAAAATGTTCGGGCCTAATTTTTGCACCGCTATTTTCCCTAATACACGTCCATGCTCCAAATATTTTTTTTCATCTTCTCAAAATACCTTTATATGGAAGTTTACTTTTGTAAGGAATTTTTTTTTTTTGAAATTTGAAGTGCCTCCCCAAACTTAACTTTGTGAGAAAATTTCACGAACAATGCTTTTTCCTTAAAGGAACAATGCTATTTCCAATTTTCCCTAATGATTGAACTGTTTGCATTTTCCTTCAAGATCCGAAAATATTCTAAGTTGGTAATGGAAGCAAGTCCAAGAGGGAAATAAGAGTAGTGAGATTGTGGGAGGAGTAATGCTATTTGGACCAAAAAGTGGACAAAAATACGTATGTGTATGAGATACGGCAGAAATACGCATATAATACATTTATTTTTTATTTTAAATTAAGTTCAGTGTTATACACGTATAATATATTTAGTTAAAATAAAAAATAAATATATAATACGCGTATTGCCTCTGTATCTCATATATATTCGTATTTTGGTATACTTTTTGATCTAAATAACATTTCTCTTGTAGGAGTGAGCATGCTTAGTTGAAAGTGAGAAGGACCTTAATGTCTTGTTGTTGTCGTAGGTGGTAACGAGATCTGGTGGTGATGGAGTTGCCATGATTTATGGTTCAATGTTTTTCAGGTGATAAATCTGTATTTTGGAAAGACTTCGTGTTACTTTATTCGTATCAAATAGCATAGCTCTTTTGTGGAAGATGTTGTTAAATAAATAGGGTAAAAGTTAGATAAAGCTTCCTACCAAACAAGAATATTTTTTGTTGCTTATAATTGAGATTGGAAGAAGTACTTTTAAATTAAATGATTAATAAAAGACATTTACTAAAGTCTTAAATATTTTAATTTAGATAAATAGTTATTACCACATATCTAAAAGCCTATAGTACTTAATAAACAGTCAACAATAATTGCTCATAAAAAATCAATCAGTTAATTGAAAGTTGTTAGGCTCCTTCAGGCTTCAGATATATCATTATCCGAATTCCGAACGTTACCCAAATTCATCTATTTAAATAAATTCCTCACCCCAATCCCTAACTCACTTTTCAAAACTAGCCGTTAACTTAGCTCTCTCTCTCTCTCTCTCTCTCTTCGAAGAACCATGGCAACCTCGTTGGACACACCTTCTCCTCGCCCACGGATCAAACAGGTTTCACTTTACTATCTCTTATCTCTTGTTTCTTTCTCAACTGTTATTCGTAATGACACTATTCGTACTTTTCGCGATTTCAGCTTCGACCAAACGATCTGAATTCTTCTCCTGTGTTTAGTCCTTCCTCTGATAAGCGCTTTTGGAGCACTCTTCGTGGTAGGATGGATTCGCTTCTCGAAGATCGTCAACACAAAATCTCAGATTCTGATTTTCCCTCTACCTCTGCTCATAACCCTACGGTTAGGGTATGCACAAAATTTTAATTTGATTTTTTAAGATAAATGCTAATTGTATGAAATTAAATTAACAGGTCATTGAAATTTGGGGATTTTGTTTGTTGTAGAATGAACAAAGTAATCGGTTGAAGGAAGATTCGTTGTTATTGATGAGAGGGTTTGATTCTGTTGCCCATACACTCTCTCTTTTGTCTAATAATTTGGACAATGCTTTGCAGGTAAACTTATTATTAGTCTTCTAAGATCCAGTTAATGTTTTAGTTATTCCACTTTTAATAGATGGAAGAAAACATTCAGAATTGATTAAGTTCTTTGAATCTGTGATTAACTTATATGGGTTTATCCACCGGCATACACATAAGTATTTGTGAGTCTGTTTAGGAGAGCTTACGTAACCGCTTATGATATGTCCATGAGTTGTTTTAAGCTTATTTCTATGAACTCTCCCGCTAATGAAAACAGCTTATAGCTTGTATGATAATAGTTTTAATGTAATTTATGTTTTATCATTAGAATGATTCTTATATAATAGCTGATAATGCTAAAGTGTCTAATTAAGTTGTTTATAGAAACATGGGTAAATGCTGATAAGCTCCTCTGCTGATTTTTTTTCATAGGGTACCAGAGATTTGGGAAATCCACCGACGTTAACTGATATATTTCAAAGCAAAATTGAGAATGTAGAAAACAAAGAAGAGGACTTAGGAGAGCAACAGAAAGAGGAGTCAAAGCAAGGAATCAAAAGGAAACTTGATACTGATAATGTTGATTCCTCTGAAGAAAACAATGATGTAGACACACAAGCTGGGAATGGACAGAAAGTGCCTGTTACACACATCAAGAAAGCAAAAAATGTTGGTGTTTTTGTGTTAATGTTGTTGTTGTTGTTGTTATCAACTACTAGTAGTAGTGAGTGAGTTAGTTTAAAAAGTTTTCTAGCTAATTGTTACTTATGTTTTGCAATTTTACAGCTAGCAGTATCAATGGCAAACAAAGCAGCTACACTTGCAAGAGAATTGAAGTCAATTAAATCAGATCTATGTTTCATGCAAGATAGGTGTAGTCTGTTAGAAGAAGAAAACAGAAGACTCCGTGATGGACTTGCAACAGGAATCAGGCCAGAGGAAGATGATTTGGTGAGGCTTCAGCTAGAAGCACTTCTTGGTGAGAAAGCTAGACTAGCAAATGAGAATGCAAATCTGGTTAGAGAAAACCAATGCCTTCATCAGCTGGTGGAGTATCATCAACTTACTGCCTCACAAGATTTCTCTGAATCATATGACAATGTTATTCAGGGAATGCACTTGGATTTCTCATCTTCACCGTCAACAATTGCTGAAGAAGATGGTGATGGTGATGATATAAATAGAGAAGAATCACAAACACCTAAGGAAAACATCTTCAACTTCTCTAACTCATTTGAAGATGGGGGAGAAGAAGAGTGAAACAAAATTTGAAGTTTAAGCATTTGTCATAACATCCCCTGTGTAATGATGATGCAAATATTCTTTGTATTTCCTCAGAAAATATTTATATTCATAAATCAATATTGTATTTCTACTAAACTAAAAATCATCATTCCAATGTTATTAAGTAAGTATTTGATTTAAGATTGGTTGTAAATGAGGCTCCATAACTTAGTTACACAAAAGGTGCAATGCCCAATTCAAGCCTTTTCAACCTGCATCACCAAGGTTCCCATGAGATGATGCACTATCGGTGTTTGTTTAATTTCAACCAACCATACTTTGGGTAAGAAGCAACACTAATGTTTGGGAGGGGAGGGGAGGGGAGGACATATTTTTCAATTCTAAATTGAGGAAGCTATAACACCTCTCTAAACAAAAATGAAATGTGATTAAAAATGTTATATTGTTTATCTATTATCAAGTTATTCCTTTAGTTTTTTTTAAATCTCCACTATATATTAAAATATTGACTAATTTTTTTCAAGCATTCCCCTTCACTCTCCAAAAACCCCCTTCCCAAACTTATCCTAATGTTTTATGCAAGGCACCAAGCATCAAGTCCAAGCCACTTCTAGATTTTTCTTTTTTTTTGGACAATAAGCGACCTCAAGCTTGTTCGATTTGATATTCCTTTGCCATGACTCATTTTGTGTATGCGCCCAAGCGTTTCAAAGCCTCAAATCCATCTTTGTGGACTTGCTTATTGCAACAAGCCCATACCAAAAAACAACGGTTCTTTTTCAACCTCCTTTGCACACACACTCAGTACCTTACTGCCGAGGGACTAATTTAGTAATTTGGTTCTAAGGTACCGAATGTATCTGGGAGTGAGAGAGTGCAAAAGAGGAGTCGGAAAAGAATTTCCCAAAACAATCCACTAAAAAGACATTTCTCCACCTCTTACATTCATAGTGCCAAGGGAGTTGTGGGCAACAAAAAGTAATAGATAAAATGAATTCGCTTACCATTAAATCAAATAGGAGAGAAAACCGTGTTAGTTTTTTTGAGACTAAATTGAAGATTTACTCCAACTTTTATAAAATTACACCAAAAAATAGATTAGGAGGCCATTTTTATTTGGATGATTTTTTTTTAAGCCAAAAGCCCTAGCTTGGAAATTTAGGAATAAAACCCTAGTCTGCTTGTTTTCATGAAACTATAGTGTAAGACTCACCAAATTGTTCCTTGCCCTCATTGTTTTCGTCTTTTGTTCGAAACAAAGCTTTAGATTTTAGGGGTTTTACACACATGTTTGAAAACATTGCATTGGAGATCGCCTCGTACACATCCAACCAAAGCTTAACCAAACATGTGTAAAATAAAAAGCTTAACCAAACAGGGTAAATAACAATGTCTTGTGAAACCTATCACAAAATGTGGCATTAACATGTGATTGAGAGTATATTGTGAAACAAACCCACGTTAGCCCTTCTTTTAGATGCACTATATTTGAGAGAGAGAAAAAAAGGTTTTTACTTCTAATTACATTCATTTCACCATGTTTCTAATCTGTCAGTCGGTATATTTACAATGCTAAAATTAAGTCCCCAAAATTCTCCCAAACAAAGCCTTATAAATAGTAATACTATGAGCTATATGCTATATACAGCAAATTTTACATTCGTGAAATTCTACGACTCGGCTTTTTAGAAGATAAAACCACATAACACCGCACAGACATCACATAACTAAACAAAAGGCACAGTCAAAGTTTGACCCACCAATAGAAAACATTTCGCTGTGTTTTTTTGCACAATCTCTCGCTATAACAAGCATTCCTCTAATAGTACTATATATGCTCGAGTTCAAAACATGAGTTCAATCGTTGTTCAAAATTGAGGGAATGCAAGAGCAAAAATAAGAAGCATCAAAACAATGATGTGTAAAGCAACATAAATCCATGTAAACTAGTTGAAAGCACAAGTTCCTGCAGGTCAACCACATTGTATCTTAAGTTTGTAATATATCTCTTTCACACACAAAAAAAGAAGCTATTCAGCAATAGCTTTTTCCTTCAGCTTTCAATTCTCATCCTTTTAGAAGCAGAATTGTCGATTGCATGAGTAGATGCACCTACAACAACAGCTTCAGCAGTTTTTGCCAGATTTGAAAGCACAGAAACAGCAGCATTAGCAGTATCCTTCAGTTTATCAAATGGTTCACTCAATATACGATTCTGTTTTTCATACTACAATATCAAAATGGTATTTGGTCAGATACATCAAGTTAACTAAAAGCACAATATAGCACGACTAAAATAAAAAAAGTAACACAACATACCATTTCAATTTTGGCCAGAGCAATTGCCAATTCTGCAGTTAGTTGTTGATTTTGGTTTGTTAAATCTCCAAGCTGCTAGCATGGTGAAAAAATAGAAGTAAATCAACAATTATAAAAAAAAAAATAGAAAAAAAAAAGTACATGCTCCGGTAACTTATAGATGACATTGCTGGGGTTTCATATAAGTATTGCAGGAAGAAACCACAAGAACCAATTTAAATTTTGCTCTGAAAACTAGAAGCAACATCAGTGAAACAAACACTAAATAACACAAAGATCGTTATTCAAATTTATAAATCTTGTTTTTGGAAACATAATATAAAACTAGTTATAGATCTTCACCTAAATGTTTAAGATTTTGAGATAGTTGATTGACAACATAATATAAGAGCTTCTATGACCAAAGTGATTTAAGAGTTTAATGTTTGCCTTTTCATTTTGGGGGTCGTTGCTTAGTGACCATTATAAATACTTTTTTTCTTAAAGATGCTATTAACAATAATGATGACAAAACCAGAAAAAAGGAAAGAGAAAGAGAAAAAACAGTCAAAGAGATTATGATAAAAGTACTACAACATACCATTTCAACTTTGGCTAGAGCATTTGCCAAGTCTGCAGCTAGTTGTTGATTTTCATTTGTTAAAATTCCAAGCTGCATAAACATATGAGAGGCAACAAACAGCATAACAAAAATAAAAATAGAAGAAATCAAACCAAAAGCAAAGGGATAAGCTTAAAAAATGCATTAAGAAAATTTCAATAGAAAACCTTCTTCTGAGAGTCAATGTACATGCTCCGGTAACTTATAGACGACATTGTTGGGGTTTCGTAAAAACCAGCATTCCCATCTACCTGTTATGTGTTTAGTATATAAACCAAATAAGACATGCCACTTATCACAACAAAAATTAAAATAGCATGAAGTCTTGAGTTTAGGCACATTAAAATGATTAAATACCTTGGATTTAATCAACTCTAAGATCTTATCAATAGCTGCTATCCTTTGTAAGGCATAATCAACTTTTTCATCCAAGCTCTTTCCACTCAGATTATCTGCAGACTCCTGCTCCAGCTCCAGCTGTGGCTCTGCCTCTTGCAATACTGGCTCAATTTGAGTAGTAGGTTCATCTTTATCACTTTCGCTAACAATTAAATCTTCAATGTTAATAACCCCAGTTTTCTCAATGCCCTGGTTTGAGGTAGGGGTGTGAACAGCCACACTTTTAATGCGACATGACCGCCTCACAGATGTACTCGGGCTCTTTGAGTGTTTCCTTTTGAAAGTATTATACCTATTTTTATGCTTAATTTCCGGGTTCATCTGCACTTGTGGTGAGTTTGTTTTAAGACTTGGTCCCATTCCATCCACAGACAAATTTGGATGCTCCAGCGGGGAACACTTAGGTTGCGGAACTTCAGGCTGAGAATCTAACACTGTTGTTGGTTTTATGTTTCCATTGGAAGCTTGTTCCACTCTCTCCTGAGAAGGAGATTCAACTGCAAGCTATGAGTGGAAAAAGACAGTAGTCAGTAAATAGATACATATATGATTCTATATGCTTAGTTTATTTCATCATTGAATCTATGACTTTTGCTCCTCCAAAGTGATCAATTCATTTTAAAAGTTAAAATAAGTAATCTCAAACGTTCGTGCACATGTATAACAATCATAGCTATATTAGAACATTAACGATTGATTTTTTTCATCAATGGTTGAAAATATCTTAAGAAATCCAAAATTAATTGATAACACTGATTCAAAAATACTACTACTACTACTACTACATCCTCAGCTATATTCAAAACACAAGACAATCTAAATGAACACCCTAAAAGCTAACACACTGCCTCAAAAAGTGAACACAGTTATGTACAAACCTCCATTCCATATATAGCATCCAAAAAGGTAAAATAATAAAACAACCATTTTTCCTAGAGAAAGTGAAAGTAATGTCAAGTTAAACTAATGAGGGAGGGAGGGAAAGCGAAAGAACTAAAGTCATAAACTCTCGAAAAATCGGATTGGGATTGCGTGCAATCAGAATACAAACCTATGCAATCGCACAGTCAACAACTCAGAGTCGTCCAATTAAGACCCAATTTCAATTTGGAATTTAATATTAAGCAAAAATCAAAATTTGCTCTTAAAATATGGAGAGTTCGTTCGAGCAAACCGTTCGATCTTTGATCGACCGGCCTAGGTCGCGCGGACTGCATGCAAGTTCAACGACACCTAATCCAAATCCTTATTTGTGAGTGTTTTGTAAGGATTTATATTTAGTTGCTTTGAAAGTTCATGAGTTTGATGAGGTTAGAGTATTTTGGAGTGAGAAAGATGAAATAAAATCAGACACAAGTGTTTCCAACCCTAAAGTACATGCAATTCCATATTTCTCTAACATTGATATTCAAACGTTGAAAACTCAAAAACCCTAACAAAACTCTAAACCCTATTCATGATCAACGCAGCAAACATGATAATAAGAACATTATAACATGGTAACGTAAATGTAAACATAATAACACTGAGCAAATAAGCGAAATAAAAGGAAACGAGAGAGAAACATAAGGGTAGCATTAGTTTACCGACCGAGAGAACGACGGCGTTGTTCTTGGGTTTTCTGCCCATTTTGTGAGAGTTAGAGTGAAATGGAAGACCAAAAGACGAAAACTTTATGACTTGTGAAGGGAGTGAAGTGAAGTGAACACAGCCCTGCTCTCTCTGTATGAGTAGTATTGAAATTAGGAGTGGCAAACAAAAACCAATCAAATAGCAAATGACTATTGAGGACGTGCGGATTTGGCGTTGATTATTGATTATGTATTTACTCCATGTTCCTCGAAATTGTTGCCTACACTAAGAAAAAAAAAGTGCAACATTTTGAATCCGAGCATCCATAATGAATAATGGAGATCTCCATATTTGAGTATTTAAGTGGGTTTTACGTTTACGCATCAACATTTTATATTTTTTTAATGTTACTATTAGTAGCATACCTGTGCATATGCACGGGTGCTGTCATGTTGTTTTTATAAACGAACTTAGATAGTATTTAAATAGTCTGAACATTACACAGTGAAAATAAAAACAAATTTAAAGTAGATCAAAAAAAAGTTTCAAATAGAAGATAGATGAATATTAAAACCTAATGTTAAAGTATCATTTAAAAACAATTATGCAGTTATCCGGTGTTTTTTATATATCAGTGCAGTATTTTTTATATATCAGTAGTGTTATCCCGTGTTTTATATATATCAGTGAAGTTATCACGTGTGTCTATATATATATATATATATATATATATATATATATATATAATTGAATAGTGCAACTATCTCGTGTTTTTATGTATGAGTGCAGTGCAGTTATCTCATAGTTTAAATTAATTATTTGAGTTGATTTGTAGATTATAGTAGATAGTAAAAGATAGATAGTAGATGATCAATAAAAAATAATTATTCCGTGTTTTTTATATATCAGTGACAATTATTTGTCTTTTTTTAGGTATTAATCAATTTAAATAATCATTAAGCCTTCTTGTTTTTAGATAGTAGGTTTATAGTAGTCTTCAAAAATTATAATTATCAATGGAAAATATGAATCTCGTGTTTTTTTTATATATCACTGCAGTTATCCCGTGTTTTTTTATATATCAATTCAGTTATCTTGTAGTTCAATTGATTATTTTAGTTGATTAATAGATTATAGTAGATGGTAAAAGTAAGATAGTAAATTATCAATAAGAAATATTTCTTTAATATTAACAATTAGTAGTTTAAATAGCCGTTAAGTGTACTTGTTTTTTTAGATAGTAGGGTTATAATAGTTTTCAAAATTATAATTATCAATTGCAAATATTAATCAAGTGTTATTTTATATATCACTGCAGTTATCCCGTTTTTTATATACCAGCGCAGTTGTCCCGTATTTTTTTATTTATCATTGCAGTTATCTTGTAGTTTCAATTAATTATTTTAGGTGATTAGTAGATTATAGTAGATAGTAAAAGATAGATAGTAGATTAGTAGATTATAGTAGATAGTAAAAGATAGATAGGAGATTAGTAGATTATAGTAGATAGTAAAATATAGATAGTAGATCAATAAGAAATATTTATCCCGTGTTTTTTATATATCAGTGACAATTATTTGTCTTTTTTTAGGTATTAATCTTTAAATAGTCATTAAGCTTTCTTTTTTTTAGATAATAGGTTTATAGTAGTCTTCAAAAATTATAATTATCACTACAAGAATAAGCCTGATTTGCCACAAACTATTGCCCTGACACGATTTAAAGTCGCCAATTTGCGACGTGAGTTTATATGACTTGCCACGGAATGCGTAATGATAAAAGTGTTCGTAAGTTTGGTAAGGATTTGCCACAGACTTTGATAATTTGCCACGGACTTTGATAATTTGCCACGGAAAGTCCGTGGCAAACCCGTGGCAAATGTTTGAATCAGAATTAATTAAAGGGAGTCTAGTCGATCCTCTTTCTTTCACGCTCACTCTCACTCTCACGCTAAACCCTAACACTCTCACTCTCCTCACCTCACCTCCGTGCCTCCTCAACCTCCACGGCACCACCACCACCGCGCCTCCTCAACCCTCCTTTGCACCACCACCACCGCGCCTCCTCAACCTCCCGCACCACCACTACGGTGGGAAAAACCCTAACATGTGCACGCCGGGCCCCTCTCATGGCGTGCGCTCGCCTCAAAGAACTTCTCTACCTCATGTAGAGTTTTTGCCTTCAGTGGGAATCGAACCTCGTACCTCTTGTACATTTCAACGCATTCCCACTACCAATTGAGCTAGTAGCTCAATTGGTAGTGGGAATGCGTTGAAATGCACAAGAAAATGCAGGTTCGATTCCCAGAAAGCAAAAACTCCACGTGGTGAGAAGATTCTTTGGTAGCAAGACGGCCATGAATGAGCCAGCATGCTACATAACACACGATCCCCACTTCTCTTCTCTAATGCTTGTTTCTTCTCACTCTAAAATCCAAACACACCACTCGCGTTTACGAAGCCTTGTCGTCCAACTCTCGACTTCATCGCCAAACCCTCTCACCCGTCGCCAACTCACCGCCATTACGCCGCTTCTTTCGGAGAATTCATTTGCCGTCATCTTACGATACGATTCCCCTTTTCTTTGATTTCGATTTCGATTTCTTTTCTTTTGGAATTTCAAAGTGTGTTTTGTTGACGTTCTTTGTTAATTTTGATTGTGATCTTCTTGTGTTGCTTTTGGTTCTGATTTTGCTTGTTGTATTTGTTATAAATATGTTGCAACTTGCAATGATGTCGTGTTACCATAATTTTGTGGATCATCACTTGCATCTACTTGTTTTTGCATTGTGGCTTGAAACTTATGGTCTATGGTGTTGAGCTTGGAGTACCCTTCACATTAGGTGGATTCTTGTTAATGGCTTCAAAATGGTTTAGCAAGCAAAAGAGCGAGGGTAAATGTGCATGTTCATTTCTTGGTATAATCGCGACTACAGGATATAAACTAGAGGTCTTTAATTGGATTGTAGCATCGATCATATGACACTACAATGGAAATTGTGTTTTGATATCTTATAATTATGTCCTTTCATTTTGCACGCAGTGTCATCATTTTGGCTTGAATGTCAGCTACTTTCTAAACCTATGCATATTTGCATCAGTGGCTAAAAGCATTCCTCGTTTATTCCTCTACTGCTTACGCCTAGCTGTACAATTCCCTTGTGTCTCTTACCTAGATTTTCCTTTTTTGAGTCCTCTCTTTGAGATGTTTTAAGGTTAGGTGTTTGTTTTCTAGTTGTTAGGTGAGGGCTTGTAAGCCTTTTCAATTTGTATTTTTGTCTCTTTTGAAGCTAAGTTGGTGTATCTATTTTCTAGCTTTGTAGCAAATGATTTGGTTCTTGAAGTGATGTAGCATTTGAACATGTTGATATTTCCTCCAATGCCCTGTATAAGTAGTACTCCACTATTATGCTATTTTCAAGAAAATTTATTGCTATGCTTTTCAGAATGTCTTTAAAACATATCTCTATGATCACGTCTATTTTTACAATTTTAACCATTGATAGGGACCTTTGACACAAACATACTTGCGGTTTCCTAAAAGGAAATGTGAACTTTGTTTTCAATCTGAACCTTCTAATTATGTTGCTCTTCGTGTTTTGGATGTGTGGTGGGTGTGCGTCCACGGTGTGGTGTGGGTGTGGTGCACAAATGTTTTGCTTAATTTACCAAGATTCTTTGGGAGCAGTCGTGAGGAAGTCTAAAGTTTTGTTTTCTATTTTAACAAATGTTACATATTTTGGACTTGGCAAGTACTTATTTTTAGCATACCAATGGAGATTTTAAGCGAAGAACCTCTTTGTAGCTTTGTCTTGTGGGTTTATAATCGAGAATCTTTGGATTGATTTATGATACTTAGCAAAGTGGTATCTTTAATTCCAGGGTTGTTTTATACGCATTGTCATCGCTCTTTGTGCGGAGAGAGATATGTAAGTTTCGCTCCACACTTAATTAAGTATTTGAAGCGATCAGAGATTTATGAAGATATTTTTTTCTTTTAATTATCGGTTATGCATTTTTCTATAACTTATCGACCAGGGTGAAGCTATAAAGAAGCCTAGTAGCGTTAACTTTCTGAAGAGGTTGGCCACTCTTGCAAAGACTCCATTAACTTTTGAGGGTGAGGATAGTTTTCATTCCTATTTCAAACTCTCTATAATTATGAGTTTATTGATATCTGTTAACTTTTGGCGAGAACCTCTGCGCAAGTGGCTTGTCCAATTTCTGATGGCACTTGAGCAGAGGTTTTGTCAGCAATGTAGTAGGTTGGTCAATTTTTCAATCTCATGCTTTCTTGCTGTGTGATAAATATGCACAAACACAAAAAACTAGTTTAGGCCTAACTAATTTGGTTGTTGTCTTTTTAAATATTTGTTTCACTAACAAATTTTTAAAATTGTTTGTCAATCTTGGAAATGAGAAAACTTCCTTAAGTGCTTGTCATGTGGGATATAAAAGGTTTTATCGATTTTGTTCTTACTTATCATGTCTTTCTTTGTAATGTTTAGCTTACTTTCCAGTTTCATTTCTTTGTTTGAATTTCATGTGTACAACAAAGAGGTTTTATATCTGGTATAAGATGTGAAATCAAATGATATTTTGATAGTCATGCTGTTCTCATATACTATTGTGATGACTTTTGTCCGGACTCTATATGATGGCTTTTTCTTTTAAGTTGTCATCTTCTTTTACGATAGTGCATGTCTTCTCATATACTATTAGACCATTTTCACCATTCTTGTTCAAGGTCAATTAACTCTTTCAATTTCGCTTCATTTTCATGCCTCTTTTTCAATTGACTTCTAAGAAAAGCAATGGAACTTAAAAAAATTTCGATTAGTGAAATTAAAATTTGAATGGAGCATACAAAGTCAATTGCTACTTTGATTTTCATTGTTGTATCGAAGTTTTGCATTTGTTTGAGGTTTAGAGGTTCTTATTAGCTTAGATGAGCGTTTCAGAATTATAAGAATGATTTGTTCAAACCAGGAATAAAGAGTTGGATAGGAGTTAATGGGCGTAGAAAGAATAATCATCTTAATGTCTTAATTGCTTCATATTTAAGACTACTTTACGGATATTTTCTTCTTCACCACGCACTTAAAAGCGTGGAGTACTTGATACGTGAGACACAAGTAAGTACTCTATTTTATAATTCGTTTTTGTGTTGTTAATGTGATGTGAATGATTTTTTTATGTTGCTTTGTTTTGAGCTTCGGGGTTCATGTGTACAACAAAGAGGATTTGGTTTTGTGTTCATTCTTGCAGTACCATGAGACACATGCATTTGTTCGAATAGTACAAATACTTGATACAAGGTTGGTAATATATGATTGTTTGTTGTTTTGTTTGATTGTAATGTGGATTCTTGGTTGGAGTGGTTTTAATGTTTGATTCATTTACGTAAAGGAATGGTACATGGGGATTTCTTGAAGGTGTGAAAGTATCGGTGCACCACCACCTAGACCCGGTCATAGTGCATGCAAGCAATGCCTTCGTGATAAGGGTGTATTAGAAGTTCTATGCAACTATGTGAGTAATAATTCCCTTGTTTAGCTTTGAACTTGGTAGTGTCTAATGGAATTAAATAATATAAGTATGTATTTTGTTGCAGGCATCTCCATCTAAAAAGTTTCACCCTTGAGGCATGTAATTGGCTTTTGTACTTACATTTTTGTTGAAGTATTGGGTATTGTTGTGACTATTGTTGATGATCTTGTCAAGAGAATACTTCCCTTTGTTGTCTACGGGCTTGGGCCAGGTAAGGGAGCTTCATATCACAAGGTTAGAATTCAAGGAAATTCTTTTCATGTACTAAAGTGATTATACTTAGGCATCATCTAGTAAATTTCACAAGTATCTTAACTTTTAGTCAATAGGCAAAGTAATTTCTTTGAAATCTTTGGATCACATTAAAGTAATTTGCATTTTTGCCCTTTTTAAGCTGTTAAGGTGTGATCTGAGATCCATGTACTCTTATTTGTTACTATAGCCCCAAAATGTTGAAATACTTCCAACAAAGGCCCTAGAGGTTTTAAAGGAACTAAGGTAGTGTCCTCAGTTGAATGAATGATTATCCTTGTTTGGTTATTGTTGTTTGTGTTTTATTTGCATGATGATTTATATGATTTGTAAAATCCTTCTTGTCTGAGGACTTGGTTGGGGTATTATTAGAATTATCTAAGGAGTTCAACATTGAAAAGTTTCTTGTTGTCTTTGTTGGATTCCACTGATTATTGCTGGTGAGAATTCAATGACTTTTGTTACGGAGATATATGTTTTAAGTCGTATTCTATGGAAGCTAGTGTGTTGTCTTGATTATTACACATTTTGGTTCTTGGATGAATCATGTCGTGAGCAGCTTTCTTTGTCCTTGATAGAAAAGATCCCCATAAATGATTCTGTTCATCATGTGGTCACCAAGATCCTATCAACTTGTGTGAAACTATCACAAAAAGGTTGTGAGTCAGCATCTTTGATGCCAGGTGTGTATTCTGATTGTGAATCATAAACATTTACCCACTTAGATTTTATCATCTCTCTCTCTCTCTCTATATTACATTCAATGTGGATGTCAATTTTGAATGGTTTGCAGGACAAATATCTCAGAAGGAGAGGTGTTGAAGCATACCGCTTCCAATGAGCATGCTGATTCAGCTACTTCTGATGTTGAGGTTGTAATCTGTATTTGTGCTCATTGAATGCAGTGGAGCATTGCATCTTTAGTTAGTTTGTTTCCATTCTATTATTGTCTTTAGTTATTTTGTCTATTATTTTGTTAGTTTGTAGTGGAGCAATGCATCTTTAGTTAGTTTCTACTAATGTTTGTTAGTAGAAGACAATTAGTAATTAAATGTTTTGCACATGAATTGTACTCATTTATTATTGTGGTTATTATGTTTTGCTTTATATAAGTTTATTAATTTTGATGTTGGAGCATTTATGTGTTCTGTATAGATATCACTATTAAATAGAATTTGGAGGCATAATTTAATTTTTTTTAATTTTTTTTTTAAATTTGCGACGGATTTGCCACGGAAGGTGTAAGAATTTGCCACGACTTTGCGACGGAAATTTGCGACAGATTTGCCACGACTTTGCGACGGATTTGCCACGACTTTGCGACGGAAATTTGCGACGGATTTGCCACGGATTTGCGACGGAAAAATTTGCCACGGAAAATCCGTGGCAAAGCGTTTGCGACGAGCGCTTTTGCCACCAAAATTTGTCCGTCGCAAATCCGTGGCAAATTCATATTTGCCACGGATATTTGTACATTTGCCACGGGAATGTCCGTGGCAAACCACCGATTTTCTTGTAGTGTATCAATGACAAATATTAATCTCGTGTTTTATTATATATCACTGCAGTTATCCCGTGTTTTTATATATTAGTGCAGTTATCCCGTATTTATTTATTTATTTATTTATTTATTTATCATTACAGTTATCTCATAGTTTCAGTTAATTATTTTAGCGAATTAGTAGATTATAGTAGATAGTAAAATATGGATAGTAGATTATCAATAAGAGGTGATAGTAGATTAACAATAAGAGTGTAAACAGATTTTAGATAAAAAATAAAAGATAATTTTAGTAGAGTAATTTAAGTAGAATAGTGTTTGTATAAATTTAGAAATTTAGTTAAAAAAACTAAAGTGAAGTGAAGAGAAAGAGAAGAATTGTTCATGGAAAAATAAAAGTAAAGTAAAGAGGAAAAAAATGAAGAAATAGAGTGTATAGGAGAAAAGTGAAAAGGAGGAAAGAGAGTGTACGAATAAAGAGAAAAAAGGAAGAAAGAGAGTGTAAGAGAAAAGTAAAACGTACGAAAGAGAGTGTAAGAAAAAAGAGAAAAAAGTATGAAAGAGAGTGTAAGAAGAAAAAGAAAGATAGGGTAATGACATTTTTACCCCTAAATTGAATATGTGTCTTGTTAATAAGATATCTAAAGTGGTAATTTTGTAGGAAGTTTGTTTGTATAAAGAGATATTAGAATAAATAGATATTAGATTAGATTAGATATATGAGTAAATTGTAATTTAATTATATTAGATTACATAGTGGATTAAAAAATTTGGGAAAAGAAATATTTTTATTTTTAAATAAAGGGTGTGGGGCCACTAATAATAGATGTGTAAGAAGTAAGAAATATTGGGAAATGTGATATTGAAAGAGAGTGAGTGAGAAAGGAAGAGAAAGTATAATTAAAAAATGATAAATAAAACAAAAGTGGTAATGTGTCAAAAAAAGTAAGATGTCTAAAATTGTAATTTTGTAAGTTGTTTGTTTGTATAAATAGATATTAGATTAGATTAGATATAGTGGATTAAAAAATTTGGGAAAAGAAATATTTTATTTTTAAATAAAGGGTGTGGAGCCACTTATAATAGATGTGTAAGAAGTAAGAAATATTGGAAATTTTATATTGAAAGAGAGTGAGTGAGAAAGGAAGAGAAAGTATAATTAAAAAATGATAAATAAAACAAAAGTGATGATATGTCAAAAAAGTAAGATGTCTAAAATTGTAATTTTGTAAGTTGTTTGTTTGTATAAATAGATATTAGATTAGTGCAGTTAGTTTAGATTGATTATTTTAGTTTATTAGTAGATTTGATTTGATTTGAACTTCGAAATTTGAAAAAAAAAAGAGGGGAAAATTATAAAAAAAATGGGAGTGAGAAGAAATTTGAAAAAGAATGTGATAGTAAATTACAATGTTGCCCTTAGTTAGATAAGTTGTCAAATAAATAGGGAAACTTGTTTTAGTAATTTAAGTATTATTAGTTAATATAAATAGATATTAGATTAGTAGATAGTGGGTAAAGAAAGTTGGTGAGTTTGATTTAAATTTTAAATTTTGAAAAAAAAAAGTAATAGAAAGTATGAAAAAAGTGGGAGTGAGAAGAAAATGCATTGTGAGAAGAAATTTGATAAAAGTATAATAGTAAATTACAATGTTGTCCTTAGACGAATTGTCAAGTAAATATGGAGGCTTGTTTGAGTAATTTAAATGTGGTTTGTTTGTATAAATAGATTAAGTGTATTTTATTTGTATAAATAGATAAATAGATATTAGGTTAGATAGTAAATTGTAATTTAATTATATTAGATTATATAGTGGATTAAAAATTTGGGAAAAGAAATATTTTTATTTTTAAATAAAGGGTGTGGGGCCACTAATAATAGATGTGTAAGAAGTAAAAAATATTGGAAAATGTGATATTGAAAGAGAGTGAGTGAGAAAGGAAGAGAAAGTATAATTAAAAAATGATAAATAAAACAAAAGTGGTGATGTGTCAAAAAAGTAAGATGTGTAAAATTGTAATTTTGTAAGTTGTTTGTTTGTCGTAATTTTGTAAGTTGTTTGTTTGTATAAATAGATATTAGATTAGATTTAATAAGAACTCAAATCCTCCAACCCACCACCTACAACAAATTTCTTAAATGTGTCCTACAAAGAACCACATATCATTTTTCAATAATAAAAAACTAGTCATGCACCAATGTTTAGAAGAAAGAGAAAACTCTTATATAAGAATTTATGCTTAATAGGTACCCCACTTTATTTTCTCTACAATGAGGATACCTATGAAAGCTCACTTCTTAAGAGTTAAGAATCCCCCATTGTGGATGCTCTAAGGCCTCTAATACCGAAATTGTTAGGCTGTATATCATGATTTGAGTTCGAATTCGAGATCTTCCAGTTGTGTGTGTGACAGCATCCGGGGTTCTTACCCATTAAGAATTAGATTTTAATAGATACTCCTATGGTGGAGAATAGAAAATGAGTACTCCCTCCGTCTCATATTAAGTGTCATGTTTGACATTTTTCTTTGTTTCAAATTATCTGTCACTTTAAAATCTCAATACAACATATATTACTACTTTTCAACAATACCATTACTTTAGAATATCAATAACTGTGTCTTTGCTCCAATAAAGAAAAGTGAACGGGTATTTTTTGACATCGATTCTAACTAGTTTGCAACCCGTGCAATGCACGGGAAACAATTTTCATGCATAATATTAAACTTAAATTTTTTTATGAAAAAAAACTAACATAATCAAAGAAAAAGAAGTCAAGAAAATTGTATCTAAATTTAGCAAAGTGTGATAACAACGAATTGTGTTAGTTGATTTTAGTTTAGTATTTATGTGCTTAATAGTTGTGACCCAACTTGTACCAATACTATGCTTAACGATCTTAATGTTAACGCTATTAGAGAGTCTTAACGATTTTTCAAACACTGAAAGCATATAACTATGGAACATGATAACTGAGACAAATTTGTTTCATTTTTTTGACAAATTGTTTCATTTGATAATATAATGATTTTATAGATTTTGTTTCTCTAAAGTGATCAACTTACTTTAGATTGTAAAACAAGTAACTTTGATAAGAAAACTAATGGTAACCTATTTCTTCCAAGGGTTTTGGCTTAGTCCCCTCTTGGGCTCTTTTGTGACTTTTTTTTTTTGCAATTAGGGGAAGTCCCCATCTTATAAAAAGAAGAAGAAAAGAATTAATGGTAACAAAATCATAAATGTGTTAGAGCTTACAACTCTTTTTTTTACAAACCCTTAATTTTTTATTAGTCGTTGAGACTTGTTACTTTTTAATCTAAAGTTAATTTCCTACTTCATATGAATTGGATCCGCTTTTTATTCACTTAATCTACCAATTTAGAGGTTTTGAAAGACCCATTTATTATTTTCTTATATCATGTTGATCAATACACCAACACAATCTATATCAGAAAAAATATACCAAAACAATTTATCCCTTTATTTTCTATTATATTATTTTGTTTGTTTTATAAGAATCAATGCTGACAAATGTACTAAAAACAATCTTTAAACATTTTAGATATCAAGTACACATCCATTATTGTTGAAAAAAGAGAGAATTAAAAAGACTAATAGAACCGTCAATGGTACCTTGATACACCCCCTTAATTCAATAAAGCAAATCAAACTCATGTAATGTTTGGAAACACGGTGAGGAGACTTTCTAAAGTGCATGCTAATGGAAGCTACAACTTGAAGTGGTTGATAAACGAACAACATGGACATGAAAAATATATGTTCCAATTCTAATTAGTATCAGATATAGGCTCTGTTTGGTAAAAAGTAGCGGATATCAGATAAGCTAGCTGATGACAAATTATGTGTTTGGTAAAACTAGCGGTTAAAATAGCTGATAAATGTAAAATGACATAAAAAGATATTTAATTAATGATTAAATTATTTAAGGATGATAAAATATTTAATGAGGAACGAGACGTAATTTAAGAAAAATAATAATGGTAAAAATGTCAAAAAAAGTGAAATGTTATACGCTATCCGCTAGCATTTCAAAAAACGCTATTTGAAGTGAATCGTCGAAAGAGTAGTGGTTCGAATGAATTTAGGTGTGGATAGATTTAAGCGCGTCTTAGAATTTGGGTTGGGTAATCTACAAATCTAACTAGTAAGGTGAAAGATGTCTTTCACTTATAAACACCTTTTAAACCGTGTCAAAATTAATGTGCGACTCTCAACACGTTAACGTCTTAATCACACCTAAGATTAGACATTTAGAGTATGACTCGAGTGACTCAACAGATCTTAGATAGATTTTGATACATTTTAAAATTTGGGCTGAACCTAAGTCATCCCAACAAAACCAACTTTTAAGATGCGAGATATCTCTCCACTGTGGTACAAATTTTGTGCGATGTACTCTTTTTCCTGCCAGAGTCTTTTTCTCAATGGGTTTTGGCTCTGGTAGGTTTTGAGGAGGCCCTCCCCTTTTCCTTCTTTCCATTGTAAGGGTTGGACACCCCTTGTGCTCCTTTCAATGATATCTTTGACTATCTAAAAAAAACTTTAAGGCTATATCATATCCAATATGATACTCTCAACTTGGGTGAAATAAGGGTTGGGCGAGTGTTCTGGACGTCAAAGCACTAAGCACAACGTTGAAAACAAAGTGATTGTGCATCCGTAACACACTTTTTGTTGTGTATACATAATTCCTAATTTGATGATCTTTTTTTTTTGAAACGTTAGAATACTTGCATTAATTGAGAAGTCGAAAAGAGCCAACCACTGGCATTACAACAGAGGGAACAACATAGCTTACTGGGGGAGGGCCCAACCAATAATTACAACCTGCTAGCTTAGCAAAACTAACTAAATTGTGAGCTACAGTGTTACCATTACGACTAACATGCTTCACAGAGAAATCAGGAAAATAGTTTACACTACAAGAAAAACTGAAAATCCAAGGCAAAAGTTTCTGGCGGATTTTAATCCCCCACAAACTTTCCGGCGGATTTTTAACATTTGTGGGGGATTTTATAAGTTTCTGGCGGATTATAAAGTAAAAACAAAAACGTATCAGAGAAAAAAAAGCCTATCCGCCGAAAATGGCGGTCTAATCCGCCGGAAATGGAAAACGCAAAACATGGGGAAATTTGAATTCAAATTTCCGCCGAAAACGTCACGTAATCCGCCGCAAATGACCAATCAGTTCAGGCGGTCTTCAAGGCACTTTAAATCCGCCGAAAACGTCATGTAATCCGCCGAAAATGACCACTGCATTGAAGACCACACTCAACGGTACTCAGCCTCCTCCTTCTTCATATATCCGATTTCCATTATTATTTCTTCCTTCCATTCTTCTTCGTTCCATTCTTTCTTCCATCCAATTACTAATATTCTCAACACTTTTATAACTTCTCTCAAATTCTTTCACTCAAACTTCTTACAAATTCATTTTTTCTTCTTCTCTCTCAAACTTCTGAAGGTATTTTTTAGTTTATACTTTGTTTTAATTTATACTGTTTTAAACTATTAGTTACTAATTGTGGTATTGTTTGCTTAGGAGTTGTTTGAGTTTGGTGACATCCGCTTGTTTGTTCAAAGGAGTTGGTTTAACATCAAGTCGAGACTTCTCACCACCATAGGTTAGTTATTGAAATTATTAGTTGTCCTTAAACGTTATTTGATGTTATTAGTTAGAATTTGTTCAATAATTAAAAATGAAATATTATAATATATTAGTAATTAATTACTTAATATTAGTAAATAAATTAGTAGAAATAAATATTAATGTGTTTAAATATTTTTTTTTACTTTTAAAATTTTGTTAATATTTTTTTAATAAAAAATAGATAAATCCGAAATAAAATAATTAATATATTTATTAAATTTTAATTTTTGTTAATATTTTAGAGGAAATACGAATTATATAGTTAAAAAATAAATTATATCTATTTATTAATTATTAATTTATGTTTTTAATACTTTTTAGATAATTGTGAAATACAAGAATATATTAGTTTTTCGAAAATTCATTATACAATCATTATTTTGATTAATTTGTTAAAGTTTATTATATTTTTGAAAATTCATTATATTATCATTTTTTTTGTTTAAGTTGTTAAAATCTATTATATTTTTGAAAATTCATTATATTATAATTTTTTTTGTTTAAGTTGTTAAAATGTATTATATTTTTGAAAATTCATTACATTATCATTTTTTTGTTTAAGAGAGTTATTGTATGTAATTTATTTTCATTTAAGTAGGTATGATATGTAATTTATTGTTATATTTATGTGTTAAAATATTATTTATGTTGTTAGTTAATAGAGTGTTAGTTAAAATGACTAATATTTACGTTTACAATAACATAATATATAAAATGTGTTAAATTTTTTAAATTCTATTTATATTATAATTAATTAATGTAATGTTTACATTGTTAGTGTATGTAAATATTTGTATGTGTATATTCGTATGTGTATGTATGTATGTATATGATCATATGATATTTGTATGTGTATGCGCATGTATGTGTCTGAGTATGTAAGTAAGAAAATATAAAGTTTGATTTATTATTTATGAAATGAAAAGTAATAGTTATTGTTTATGATAATTTTTATTGTAGTACGTAGTACTAGGATCTTGAAAACATGGACCGTAGTTGGATGTATGATCGATTATTTCCTAGAAGAAGTGGTTTAAAGAGACGTTTTGCAGAAGGAGTAGAAGAGTTTATTTTTTGTGCTAAGCGTGACGAAGGATTTGCGCGAGAAGGGGGAATTAGATGTCTGTGCGCGAAATGTTCAATTCGATTTATAAAAAATGAAGATGATGGTCAGAATGCATTTGTACAATAATGGGTTTAGGCCAGATTATTGGATATGGAGTAAATCACGTAAGTAGCACACAGGGTACTGCGGTATTTGTTCTATGATTAATGTTCCGGTTGAAGTATATCTTTCAAGTACTAATTATGTTCCGATTGAAGAAGTAGCTTCCACATCTGGATCTGGCCAAATCATGCAACCCGCGTTAGATGTTTATCAGGGAATGATATCTCATGCCGTTGGAGTAAATTTGGATTTTGAAGAACCGGAATATGATGCTGAAGAAGTTCCTAATGAGGAAGCGCAATTGTTTTACACGTATTTGAGTGAGACAAATAAACCATTATTTGAAGGATCTAAAGACTCAAAATTATCAATGTGTGTTCGGTTGTTGGGTCTTAAGTCTCAATTTAATGTTGTCGAGTTGTGCATGGAATATATGACCAAAATGATGTTGGATGCAACCACATTAAAGGACTTTTGCCGCAGAGTTATTATGATGCTAAAAAGCCCAGTATCGAAGCTTGGCTTAAAATCTAAAAGAATTGATTGTTGTGTGTCAGTTGCATGCTCTATTATAATAATGAGTTTGGCATAAATGATGGAAATTTGACGGAATGCAAGTTGTGTGGAGAGCCACGCTATCGTGCCATCAGGAGAGGGATGAGCAGAGGCAAACCGGTTCCACGAAAAGCAATGTTCTATCTGCCGCTTATACCAAGGCTACAGAGGATGTTTACAACAATGGAGACCGCGGGTAAAATGGCGTGGCACCATGAAAATAGAAACAATTCTGGTGAATTACGTCACCCATCTGATGGTGAAGCTTGGAAGAATTTTGATCGTGTTCATCTAGATTTTGCCAGTGATCCACGCAATGTTCGGCTTGGTTTATGCTCTGATGGTTTCACACCCTATATTCAAGCATCAGCATCACCGTATTCTTGTTGGCGATTATTGTTACCCATACAACCTTCCACCAAAATGTGTATGTCTAAACCATACATGTTTTTAAATGCTATTATTAGGGGACAAGCAATCCAACAAATTTGGTATTGACATATATTTGCAACCTTTGATTGATGACCTAAAAAGGTTGTGGCATGGTGTTTTAACTTATGATGCAGCACGCAAACAAAATTTCAGATTGAGGGCAGCTTTGATGTGGACAATTAATGAGTTCCCTGCCTATTTGTCTGGATGGGGAACACATGGTAAGATGGCGTGTCCAATTTGCATGGTTGACACAAGGGCTTTCACTCTTAAATACGGAGGGAAAACTTCGTGGTTTGACTCGCATCGTAGGTTCTTACCTATGGATCACCCATTTAGAAAGCGAAATATGCATTCATCAAGGGACATGTTGAAACAAGTGGACCTCCTCATAGTTTGACACGAGAGGAAGTTTGGGGCAGTGTTAAAGACATCCTCCGATGGAAGTCGTAGCGGGTGTTGTTTCTCGTCCAGAAGGCTATGGGCAATGGCACAACTGGACAAAGAGAAGTATCTTTTGGGAACTTCCCTATTGGAAAGATAATCTACTGAGACACAATCTGGATGTAATGCATACAGAGAAGAATTTTTTTGATAACATATTTAACTGCTTGTCATGGATGTGAAAGGTAAAGCGAAAGACAATGAGAAAGCTAGGAAGGACATAGCTCATTATTGTAGACGAAAGGATTTGTTGTTGGTTGAGAAAGGTACTAGGACATTGAAACCCAAAGCCAATTATACTTTATCTAAGGAAGAAGCGAAAGCAGTTTATCGGTGGATAAAAGAGTTGAAAATGTCAGACGGTTATTCTTCCAATTTATCTAGATGTGCGGATGTGGATAATGGGAAGTTGCATGGGATGAAGAGTCATGATTGTCATGTATTCATGGAGTGCTTACTTCCCATCGCTTTTAGTTCGTTGCCAACACACGTTTTGAACCCGCTAATTGAAATAAGTACATACTTTAAGAATTTGTGTTCAGCAACCCTAAAAGTTGATGATCTTACAAAAATGGAACAAGACATCCCACTTATCTTATGCAAGTTGGAGAGAGTATTTCCGCTTGGTTTCTTTGATTCTATGGAGCATCTACCGGGTGCATCTCGCATGATCGAAGCTAAACTTGGCGGACTGTCCAATACTGAGATGGATGTATCCGTTTGAAAGGTCAGTTATTTATTATAATATAAAAGGAAGTTTAAATTAAAAATAACATTATTAATTAATTAACATATCGTTTTATCTAGGTTCATGGGTGATTCAAAAAGATCGGTGAAAAACAAAGCTAGAGTTGAAGGATCGATATGTTCTTCATACTTACACCGTGAAACAACCAACTTTTGTTCTTATTATTTCAAGAATGAATTTGCTCCAAGAAGCAGTCGAAATGAAATGGATGTTGAATGTCCTAGACATGAATTAGCTTTGTCTGTCTTTTGTCTACCCGGTCGTCCATCTGGGAGGGAGTCAATTCACTGGCTGACAGAGGAAGAGTTCAAGGCAGCACATATTCATGTGTTGATAAAAAGCATCTTGAGGTGCAACCATTCATTGAGTATGTATTCCTCAACATTAACTATATATATCGATATTAATTAAGTCAATAAAAGTAGACAAATGTGTAACAATTAATTATTTCTTTTAGGGAATTCTTGTCATCCGAGGAAATAAATGAAGAACAATCTTCGGCTTATATTAATGCACATTTTCCAATGTGGTTTAGGCAACGTGTTTATGCCCTCCCACCAACTCCTCCCAACCAACACTTGAGGAACTTATCAGACGGTCCTCGAAGATGTGTTAAAGAATGGCACACATACTTTGTCAATGGATACAAATTTCACAATAATGAATGGACACGGGGCAGAGAAACAATCAATAGTGGAGTTTGCATGAAGGGTGTCACTGGAGGTGGTGAAGGTCATTTTTATGGTGTGATTCAACACATATACGAAGTTGCGTACCCCTATCTAGACTATAGTCAGACGGTAGTGCTTTTTTATTGTAATTGGTTTGATCCGTCTGCTCGAGGAACAAGGGTAAATCCAAAGTCAAATCTGATCGACATTAAAATGAGTAGTAGATATCGATGTATGATCCGTTCGTCATTGCTCAAAATGTGAGACAAAGTCTATTATGTCCCTTATCCATCAACGGTGATCGATAGGCGTGGTTGGTGTGTCGCAATTAAGACAAAACCAAGAGGCGGATTGAGACAAATGACACACGGGAAGATGTCCCATTTCAAATGGATGAGATGTCTAATGTAAATGAAGTGATTCAAGTGGAACCCATTACTCGTTTATGTGATCAACCAAACACCGGCGATGAAGTTGATGACGAAGAAGATGCTGATGAAGATGCAGAAGAACATATTGGTGTATCAAGAATTCCCTGCTCATCTGATGATGATGATTTTGAGAATGAGTGGGATTCAAATTAGTTTTTCTAGTTATTCAGTTTTATTTGGTACTTAATTAGTAACTGGTAATAGTATGGATATTTATGGTTATTTTGTATGAATATTTGTACGAATGTTTATGCAATATATATACATGTTTCTTTTTTTAATATTTAAATGTATGTATATATATATATATATATGTATACAGGTATGTCATTATCTGGATCCTCATCTGATCGTGACGACATGCACGATGTTACTCCACCTGTCGCAGATACGGCAGGTGGGAGGAAGAAGATTATTACTCGCCTAACGCGCCGTCACAGGACGCGTCGTTGTGTTGTTCCTCTTGGCAGATATTTGCCAAAGCCAAACACAGATGGTGCGAGTAGTAGTAGTTGTGCACCTCTTCCGGTGACTGTTGGCGGGGATGACTTACGGCCGACACATGTTGAAGATGGTCGTGTCATCGTGGTGCCTCAAGGAGATTCGTAAGTATATAATTATTTATTAATTTTTTGTTGCCTTTTATACAACTACTTTTGTGGTCCAAAATATTCAGTTTTTTTAAAAAATTTCAGGTTTCTTCCTTCAAAGCCTGCAGCCACCACAGTCATAAACGCAATTCAGCAGAATTTCTTCAAAGGTTGGAAAAATTGGACTGCTGTTAAGAAAGATAAAGAAGATAATAACAAAGACTATTTTAGGGCCATGCTCGATTCTTTCTTGGTAAGTTCTACGAAATATATAATTTTTAATTATTTTATTGAATTGTTTAATTTGTCTGTATTAACAATATTCTTCTAATTTTTTTAAATAGGAACAATGTACATGGTTACCGGAGCAACAGAAAGATGTTGAGCATGCGTTCAACAAGAGATGCAGTGATAGATACTCTGAAGTACTGCGGGGTGTACGGAAAGCAAAGGCAAAACCTGATTTCATGGGACCAAAGGCTTATGCACAACTGGTCGAGTATTGGAACACGGATGAATTTAAAAATAAACAAGAGAAAGCTAAGAAGAGCGCAGTGCTTACGAAAATGCCGCTACTTTGCAATCACACAGTGGATGTGTTAGTCTTTGGAACTCATCACTGAAGCGCATGGTACGTAATTTTATAACTATTACTTATATTCATCAATTAATTAAATTTATTAACTATGTGTTAAGTAGTTGTTAGTAAATAATAAAATTAGGTATCTAGGAGGAAGAACTTGGACGGGAGGTCAGTTTGCCTGAGTTGCATCGCAACTTGTATATGCGAGAGGAGGATGATTCATTTATCCACGATAGGGCGAGGAGGATTCAGGTAAAACTACATTATGTTATTAGTTATTTATCTTTAAATACAATATATATATATATATATATTTATATTGTTTTTATTGTTTTTTTTATTAATATTTATTTATTTATCTATTGTTTTTTTAGGATGCTTATTGTAACACCCCAAAATTAATTATGTGAGTATTTAACTAATTTAATTAGGTGACTATTTAATTAATTGATTAAGCGATTATTTAACTAAATTAATTAAGTGATTACTTGACTAATTTAATTAAGTAATATTTTAATTGTCTATATTAAAATAAATATGGGGTGATTAATTTAATTAAGGAGTGGAGTGTAGTAAATAAATGGGGAGTATTTTAGTTAAGTGGGGAGGATGTGAGAAAGTAAATGAGGGAGTGGTAAATTATTTATTTTGGGAGGATGTGTGAAGTACCTAGAGGGTGTAAATAAGGGGCTCAAGCCCACTAAATAGGCCCAAGTCCATGACTTAAACTAGGGTAGGGTGTCTCATTCATTAGAACAAAGAAAAACAGAAAAAAATAAGAGAGGGAGAGGGAGAGGAAGTTGCGCAACTGCATATCCTTAGGGGAGGGAGAGAAATTTCATTTGTTTGCTTGGGTAAGTGTTTTTGGTACCAATCTTTCACATTTTTCTTCCTCTATCCTTTAGTATAAGATTTATTCCCTAATCTTGTGTATTTTTTCCTTTTACCATGAATGGGGTTTTGGAGCCCAAAATATTGGGGAAGCTATTTTGGTGATTCTTGGGTTGTTGGTGAAGGTGGTTTCCTTTGGTTGCAATTTGGAGGTATGGGGGCTCTCTTTCATGGTTAATAATTTATAAACCATGAAATCATATAGAATAGGTGTTAGGAATAGTTGTTTAATTAATTCATGAATTATTTGAGTGTTTGGGTGTTTGTTTGATTGTGTATGTGATTACATTAATTGTTGTATTTGAGTTTAATTTGGTGATACCATGATACTTGATGTTGGAAATAAATGTGTTGCTAAATGTGCATGCAATGTGTTTGACAAAATGCTCCAATGTGATGAAATGTGAGAATATGTTGATTTCATAGTGTTGATAAAATGTTTAAGTGAGTGTTGTTGAAGTGGGTGTTTGTTAAGGTGAGTTATATGAATTAAATGCAATATGGGGTGTGATAAGTGTTAAATAATAATGAGGTGATTGGTGTTAATTGATATAATTGATTAGGGGAAAATACGTGATTATTAGGTGTTTGGGTGATTTCTTGAATAGGAGAAGTTATAGTTGTGTGGTGTTGAAGTTTGGTTTCAGTTTGTGCTGAGAATAGGAGAGGGGGCGCCAAATTACAGCAATCTGGGCGCCTATGCTACTGTTTGGTGCTGCGTGGGGTGCAGCACAGGGGGGCGCCAATTCCATAGGAAAGTGGCGCCTGGTGTGTGTGTTTTCGGTGCGTGCAGTGTGTGCAGGGGGGCGCCATTTGGTCGCCTCAGGCGCCGATTTGTGCGCCCGTCGCGTGTCTGTCTTTGGCGCGTTTTGGCGACCACAATGCGCGCTAAGTTGGCGCCTGTGGGCTGTGTGTTGCGTGTGTGTGTGGTGTGTGGTGCAGGGGCGCCATTTGGCTGCCCTGTGCGCCTAGTTTGGCGCCTGTGTGTGCCAAGGTGCCTAAGTGTGGGTTCAAATTAGTCCCTAAGTGTGAAATTGATCCTTATGGAGTCAAACTAGTCCCTAGGTGTCAAAATAGTCCCTAAGTGCCAAAATAATCCTTATGGTGTCAAAATGGTCCCTAGATGTCAAAATGGTCCCCGAGGTGTTAAACTAGTCCCTAAGTGCTAAAATGGTCCTTATGGTGTCACATTAGTCCTTAAGAGGTGATTCGGTCCTTAGGTGTGGGTTTAGTCCTTGGTGTGACATATAGTCCAATATGAGGTGTGGGGTGTTGTGGTGATGATTAAGCGATGGGTAGGCTTCGGCCAAAGCGACGGGTTGTGTTGTGGAGATGATTAAGCGATGAGTCAACGAATGTTGTGGTAAATGTATTGTGTTGTGGTGCATTGTCATGGTGTCGCATAAATCATACGTATAAAGCGATGTGGGCTTCGGCCAAAGCGACGGGGGCTTCGGCCAAAGCGACGGGGGCTTCGGCCAAAGCGATGGGTGCCCTTGAGGCTTATAGCGATGGTGATGGATCCACATGCATATTGCATTCCATGCATTACATGCATGCTCTGGTGATTGATTGGGTGTTCATGAATTAATGGTGTGTCGGTGTAACTGTATTTGGTGTAAGCTGTATATGTGACGAATCGTATAATTGGCGTAATTGTATATCGCGTAATTGTAATTGGTGTAAGCGTGTTGATGGTGTCTTGAATTGATTGTATATCGGTGTACCTAATCTATTGTGTTTCTTGTTTTATTTATTATTATCTATGTATTGAGACTCACCTCACTGCGTCGTGTTGCCTCGTATGTATGCTGGCAGAACTGCTGCAGTGTGGTGACTAAAGGTGTTTAGAGATCTTTCCTCTAGTGTGGTGAGTCGGCTCGATCACTGGGGAAATATTTAGTAGTTGTTATTTTATTACGATTTGAACTATTATGTTAAGCTATTATCTTCCGCTGTTGTACTACTTTTATCTCAGACTTGTTGGTGCTATGTATCATATACTGGGGTTTTACTTTAATTAATATTTTGGAGTATTGTAAGGTGTTTTGAAGAAATGTAGCACTCTCTTTGTGGTGCGTGGAAAAATATTATTGTTTTGAAAACTCTGATTTTATAATCGATTAATTAATAGTAAATAGAAAGGGGGTGTTACACTTATGATGCTGGGATGGCCGAGTGGCGTGAGTCTCAGCTGCAGAGCAATGGGTCAGTCGATCCTTTGGAGGAGGCTAGAGTGGCTCGCTCTATTTGGGATAGAGCAGTTGGCCCACAAAAGAGTGATCGCTTGACAGGATCTGGTAGCATGGGACCCAAGTTCTTCAAGGAAAGCATTCTGCCGAGTCGATCATATTCGGGGAACGAGAGTACTGGTCGTTCTTATGTTTCTCCCAACGTAGTGCTAGATCAATTGACCCAAAGCAATTTAACCAGAGATTGAAGCGAAGCAAAGCGGAGCAACATGCACGACAAATGGAAAGAGTCGCAAGGATAAGCGAGGAGCGCTTGGCCGAGCAAGCTAGAGAAGCGAGAGCGCATTCAGCAGGTTGATGGCTCGGATGAACCATCCTTCGAGGCCATCATCATCATCACATATGGCTTCCTACCGCCGCGATCTTGGCCTCGATATCCTCTGTACCTCAAGCAGTATCCACAGGCCCATTATTCTCGCGTGATATCCACCCCAAAGATTATCCACCTCATCGGTATCCTCCCAAGATCCTCCGCGGCACGATCACCACCACCCCATCGATCGCAAAGATCCACCCCAATATCTTCCCGGCAAGACGATCACCACCTCAAGAAGCGGTAAGTATCAACCCCAAAGAAAGATCAACCGTATCAACCCCAAAGAAGAATCACCCATCTCTTCAATAATTTTGATCTAAATTATAGTGCGTTAGAGGCTGCTTTGTTAGGTGATGAACCAGCACGAGGTGCTAACTATTATCACAGAGATGACTCGGATGAGCACGCACCTTAGTAGCTTTATATTTGATTATGGATCTTTATTATTATGGATATCGGAGTGATTTGTTGGATTTTAATTTATGGATGTTTATTATTTGGTTGATTATGAATGTTTATTATTTGGTTGATTATGGATGTTTATTATTTGGTATTTGAGTTTTTTAATTTAAATATGCTATTTATATTTTTAATTTAAATTTATTTATTTTTAAAAAACATTTTATTTGGTTATCACTATTTGAGTTTTTTAATTTAAATAAGTTATTTATATTTTTTTTTAAAATTTATTGAATTTTGAAAAACGTTTATATAAATTTTTTAAAATGTTTTTAATTATTTTTTTTAAAAAAAAGTATTTTTCGGCGGAAATTAGGGTATTTGCGGCGGATTTTTTAAAAAAAATAATAATAAAATTTTTTTTTGGCGGAAATTAGGGTATTTGCGGCGGATTTTTAAAAAAATAAAATAAATTTTTTTTTGGCGGAAATGAGGGTATTTGCGGCGGATTTTTTTTAAAAAAATATATATATTTTTGGCGGAAAAATCCCCCAAAAAGTCCAAAATTCCGCCGGAAAGTACCGGGGAAATCACACGCAAATTTCCCGCAAAAATCCATGAAAATACGTTGCCACCAAATTTTTCTGCGGCGGAAAAATCGCCAAAAAACACTGTATTTGCGGCGGAGTTGGGTGTTTTTTGGCGGAAAAATCCGCCAAAAAAACCCATTTTTCTTGTAGTGTTAACAACCTACGACAATCAATAACCACAGGTTCAATTACAGCCACAGATGCAATGTTATGAAAGCAATGAATTACAATTTCAGAATCAGAAAAAATAACATTTGGCTTCAGCTGATGCTCCACTAAAGTCTGCATACACCACCGAAGACCCATAGCTTCGGCCAGCATCGGTTCAACAGCTATATTATCTTGCTTGCACGCACTGAAGATGATGTTGTCAATAGGATCCTTCACGCAGAGACCCCAACAGGTAGAGCCATCCGAAAAGCACCCAAAGCGTCACAAAAGCACGCGACCGCAAAGGTGTATTTCTTGCACCAAAGAACTCCGCACATTTCTCAAGTCAGCCACAATACCAGAGCCAGCTGCAACATTAAATTCAGAAACAAAAACTGCAGTCGAAGCCGCAATATTCACAGGATCAGGCTTTTGATTATTAAAGATTGCATCATTACGAGCTTTCCACACTTTCCAAATCAGGATGCAAAACAATTGGGCGCCCTCACTGCTCCTACAAGTCAAACCTGTAAGCAACCGCTGAGCCAAATCAGCCCGAGAAGGAGTGTGGCAACCTAGATTCGAAGCAAACATAGTCAATCTAGAGATATTGCAATTCCAAAATAAGTGGTCATGAGTTTCAGCAGCAGAGTTGCAAAAAAGGCAAGAAACATCCAGGATAATCCCTTTCTTCGCTAGATTAGATCTAGTAGGAAGGATAAACTTGGAAAGTCTCCACAAGAAATTCCTGACACGGTTTGGGACTTTAGCCTTCCAAATCTCCTTCCACAATTTATCATTAACAGAACTTGAAGAGTGTTGCGTTTGTGTAATAGTATGATTTTTCGCAATTATAGTGCAAGTATACACATCGTACAAGTAATAAAGTGGATTTAAGTAAGAGATCGTTCCCACGAGGATTGGTTTGCTTTTCAAAGTTCAAGATCAAAGCACAAGAAAATCAAGTAACAAATCGGCAATAAGAGTTGCTTTTAAAGCTAAAGATGTGATTAAAGCAAGTAAACAAATGTTGGTTGTGAGTATGGATGAGAGGTGAGCTGAGTTGTTGTATGCAAAATAAATCCTTTCTAGTCAGACGTTACAACGTCTACACGTTATAACGCATACAAATGCTATATTGTATAGACGTGGCACGTTTGAACATTTGTTGTAAAAGAGCTATGCTTTTCAAAGACAAAACGCCGTGAGTTTCAAGTATAAGAGGTCCTATGTCTAGGTTCTAAATAGGCCCACTCTCGTATTTTAAGCACCCACAAAGAATGTTCTATGAACTATTTATCCGTTCTATGTCTAGACTTAGATAAAAAATGCCTAAATGTCTTTAGTGCATCGTTCGTTCATATAAATCTTTGATTTCTTTTCATAGACCATGTCTGTACCTATGAATCTACCTATTTTAAGAGGCCAACCTCAAAACAAGTTTGGAAATATTTTCACACAAAGATTTAAAACATGCACGCCAATACTTTATAACATTTGACTAGAAATTCATTATAAGCAAAACAACAACTCAACTACAAAGTGCTTAGCTCATGTTGAGCATTTTTACAGAATGAAGTGGATTCAGAATCCAAATACCATACATTACAGAAAAGAAACTAAGTGCACAAGATGCAACTAAGTAGCTCTTCAAAGATGTATTTGTATAGGCGTTACAACGTCCCGAGCTTTACAACAAAGCAGAAAATAAAACTAAGTTCAGACCAGTAAAATACAGAAGTCTGTTTCCAGATCTTCTTTACAAAACTAATTCTGAGTTTAATGGGGGGATGGTGGGGTAATGAAGATGAAGTGTTTCTGAAGATGTATGGAAGAGATGATGATCGTGATCGTGGTTGGTGATGCCTTGAGAGAGAGCTGAGCCTTCATTAAATAGCCACCTTGCTTACGCGTGCTGATGTCACTTACTCACCTACCAAGCCTGCTTTCCTATCTTCTCACGACCTTTCGCTCAACGCTACAGTGTTTCTGCGTGTCAGCTCATGGGGAATAGAAGATCTTCTGACTTTTATATCTTTGACTATCATTGCTTAGCGCGCCAAAATTAAGATCTTTCACCCTTGCTCTGCTGCACTTTGGTAGACGTGGTGAGGGAGTGGTAACGTTAAAGATCGAATTTCTGCACAAGCACAAAAAGCATCAAAACCCTTCTCAGGGGCACCACTTGGTGCCTAAATGCACAGATTTATCTATTTAAACTCTTATTCACTTAAAACTCAGAAATCATTATAAAACTAATTAATTAAACCTTGTATTGCTAGAGAACTTGCATGATTTATTCGTGAGTGAGTATAAATAACTCATATAAATATGAGTTATCAAAGAGCTGGGCCAATTACTTTCCCTAATCACATAGAGGCTATGATAAGCAGATTTAACAGAGTAGCAACCATCCCTCTCAAACCTCCAAACAAACTTATCCCTCGGCAGGCTCAAGGATAAAGGCACACTAATTATTTTGGAAGCCTTTTGGTGACTAAAGAATTGGAATATGAGTTGCCTATTCCAGTCACCTCTATGGAAATCAATCAAGCTCGAAACACAAGCATCTTCCTCCAAATTGTTTGGAGACAATCTAGAGGTAACAAAAGAGTCATCTCCAAGCCACCTATCCTTCCAGATGCTAGCAGCGGAACCGTTACCAATCACCCACTTCCCACCATCCTTGACAAGGTCCCTAGCACTCATGATACTCCTCCACCCATACCTCGGTTGGTGACCCCGCTGAGCGTTCAAGACGTTGCAGTTAGGATAATATTTGCTTTTAAGTACATTGGTCAACATAGAGTTATCCCCATTAGCCAACCTCCAACTGTGCTTTCCCAGCAAAGCTAGATTAAAATCTCTGAACCCTCTGAATCCCATACCACCCTTGCATTTTGGTCTAGACAGTTTTCCCCAACTGACCCAATGAATCCTACGGTTTTCCTCATCACCCCCCCCACCAGAACTTGGCTAGCATAGAATCAATCTCATTGCAGCAGCTAATAGGCATTTCATAGCAACTCAGAATGTAGTTGGGGATGGCTTGGGCCACTGCCTTGATTAGAGTCTCCTTCCCTGCTCCCGATAAGCACTTCTCTTTCCACCCTTTCAATTTCTTCCACACACGCTCCATGACAAAAGAAAATATGGCCTTCTTAGATCTACCCATGGGAACGGGGAAACCAAGGTATCTTGACTGAGCCTCCACTGCCTTTACTCTTAATTTGATGATCTTACTTGAACTAGATCTATTCAAAAAGCTCGTACAATTGTATCCTTGATTATTGTGGAGACATGAACCTAAGTACCACACTTTTTTTGTGTATCCATAATGTCTGATTTTTGAAATAAAAAATTACCCCGTAACAATCAATTGAATAAATGAATGGAGGAAAATTTGTTATGAAAAAGAAAAAGGGGAAATTACACTTTTCTATTTTATAAAAGACATTGACCTCCTCTAGGATATACATGCCTCTCATTTATTAACACTACAAAAAACGGAACAAATTGCGGGGGTTTTTAAGTCGTTTAGTGGGGGTTTTAAACCCCCGCAATGTAAACTGCGGGAGTTTTAAAAAACGCCGGAGTTTCAAGTGCCGCAATCGTTTTGCGGGGGTTTTTAGAAAACGCTGGTATCATGTCTTTTAGCGGGGGTTTTACTGCGGAGGTTTTTAACCCCCACAATTAGTGGAGGTTTTACTACGGGAGTTTGTAACCTCCACTCACAATCAGTGGAGGGTTTTTTGAGGGGGTTATATAGGAATTTTTTGTGGGGGTTACAACCTCCTATAATAGACATAATTTTTTTTTTTTTGCAATTTGAGAATTTCGTTTTTCCTTATCTCATTATCATATTTTAATTACTAATAACTATACATACATCTTACATAACACTTACTTAAAAAACTGAAAATTTCATTTAAAATATAACTGTGATAACATAAATGTAATGTCAAATATTTATGTCATCCAACTCAAAAAATTAAAAAAAAGAAACAATTGTAGCTCAAATATCTATTGTCATTCAGCTCAAAATCCTAATAACATAAAAAAAATCATATACTAAAGGATCCTAAAACCACTAAATGTTGCTAGCACCGAATGATCCACTTGCATCCAATGGAGAATGAGGTTCACTTGCACGCTCACTTGCCTGAAATAACAAAAGAAAAATTGACTCATTTCAAATATCCAAAATCAAAATAAAAAAGAACTAAATTGATACATATTTAATTCCAACTAAAAAATTGAAGAAAATAGAAATTTCCAATTTCTCATTCATTTGATGTCATACTGATCAGTTGGCTTATATAAAGATAAAATAAAATTCACTAAAAAAGTGTCTGCACAAACAATGTACAATTAGAAAAGCGTTGGTCAAACTATTTTATTGTTAGCACCCACTAATACATGAATTAGAAAAGCATAGACTCAACAAGAAATATGAATTACCTACAGAATCACATTTAGAAGACAAGCTCAAGAGACAAATAAAATGAGTCCGAGAAATGCGGTTTGGCAATGTAACATGAAATCAAAATGAGATGGAAGATGGACTATTAATCATGCTCCCAGTTAAGTCTTTGAAATGTCACTATATATAGTATAATAATGCTCACAGAAATGTTACCCACTATCTAAAGGCCTTTCAAAATTGAACCAATGTAGATACATTGTTTAAAACATTTAGCAAAGACGAATGAAATTTATAAACCTTGGAATATGAAATGTAGAACAACTCTATAATTATCATGAAGTGCAAAAGCAACCAGAAACAAGTAGAAGTGTATAACATGAGCAATGGATTCATAAAAAGTGAGTTGAAAAATCAAACCATATACTAAGAAGTTCGCTTTTACAATTTCACTGCGATGCTTGATTTTGGCATTTACTAATACCTACAAGGTACAAAGCAGAGAGTCATAGGCATCTACTATCAATGATCAAATAAAGGCAACAAAATGTTCAAAAGGAGTTGGGGATAAACAAATAAATAAAGAGTTGTGAAGTGTATACTAAAATAGACAAACATCAATGGGAAAAATCTTAATAGTCACCTCTTCTCGCCTTCTCCAACTACTAGAATGTTCGAATATTTTCAAAACATTCATAGCATTCAATCACAGCACATTTGAAATATTCATCGGCACATAAGCGCTTTCAAAGATCCGAGTCCCTTCCTCGAAATTGAGCCGCCATATTTGATTGGAACAGAATCGCAAAGATTGAATTACAGACATTTTTCACTCTTTTTTCTTCTTCCCTATTTCTTCTTGAGACTCATTGGTAATGTGAGTTATAGTGGGAATTGGGAAACCAACCAACCTACAATGAAGAGGTTTTACACAAGTGAAGGAAGGGAATTAATAGAACAATAACACAAAGAAATTGAATAATTCTATAAATGGTATTTAAGCGTGGACAATTATAGAATGTATAAAAGAGAAAATCGATAGTCTATCAACCCTATCCAAATGGCTCCCTTCAACAAGAAACTCTTGGTGACCTCACTCTCTTTATATAACACAAATTATTTGATACATCACCTCTCTCCCCTACCCCAATATATAATAACCACTCGACTACTCATTACCTTCATGCCTCGGTTGCAGCTCGGCTCCTTTTGCTCCCTTCCAAAGACTTCCTATAATAAACATTCCATAACTTGGGCATGTTCTTCTTCACTGAACACAACTTGGCTCATTCCTTCCTCCACATTCCAATCGGGCACATACTTGTAACAAAACAATCACAACAGATGCCTACACGATTCAAAATAAAATTAGTGAGAACAGATGAACCCAATGGTAAGTTAGGCCAACAATGTGAAGTGTTGAGTATGAACTTACAAATTTGGTGTCCCTGAAGTACTACAGGTATTATTCTTTCCATACATCTTCTCCAACTAAATCAGTATAAGTTATGATGCCTATCTTGACAACAAGTAATATCTGGTGAGGTAAATTACATATTCATAAAGAAAAAATATGACAAATGAGAAGTGATTATGATGTATAGCACATATAAATTCCTTAAATTAAAAGTAGAACAACCCGGTTCTTCTCATGAGATCTTCAGTATATGATAAGGAATGCTCCAAGAAGTAAAGTCTTTCAATTTGAAAAACTTACATGCTCTTTCGAAAATATTTTCAGGTTTTCTCCAAAAACAAACATGTAGTACAATAGGGTGGTTAGTCCTGAGCATGAACCTGAGCAAGATTACCAACAAAGGACACTTCCATTTAGATTGCAACGATCTGTTTGCAACAACTTTGCAAGAAAAGGTTGAGATGAGCACTTACAATAAGTTACTTTCGATTCTAGAAGATCCAAGGGCCATGTTTTAAGCTCTGTCTCGTCAACAAGGGGAGCATGGAGGTTTCTAGAGAAACCCAAAATCAAAACCCCTATACTAACTTCGCAGTCGCAATCACCTTCAGCGTGCGACAATGTCCACAGTGGTGGTGCGACAAATGGTGCTAGTGCATTGAGCGGTGGTGGTGCTGTGAAGAGAAAGTAACGTCATGGGTTTCAATGAGAGAGCAAGATTGTTGCAATGTCGCACAGAGAGGGAGAGGGGAAGCGGCTGTGAGTTTCACACAGAGAGGGAGAGAGAGACGAGGGGAATGTGAAAACCTAGAGAAATAGGGTTTTGGGGAGGGGGAGCGGGACATTGAAAAAGAGAAGAGGGAAAATAAATTGATTAATTAGATTAGAGGGAGTTTTTTTAACCTCTTTAAAATAAAGGGAATTTCTCATCCGTAAACTAAAAAGTCTCATTTTGAAGGGGTTTTTAAACCTCCACGGAAAAACCTCCACTATTTGAGCAGTTTTTTGTAGTAAAAATTGAGATAACAAATGGAGTGTTTGTGTCTTTTAAACAAAAGTGAGGGGATGTGAGTGCAACTTTTACAAAAAATAAGGGAGACGAGTCTTCAGTTTAAAATCGATCGGGAGCGTGTCAATGTCATTTAGTCATAACTTAAGGGAGGCGAATGTAATTTCCCCACAGAAAAACCAAAGGTGTCGAAAAGGCGCATGACTTTGCATGTCATGATGTCAGAATTATATACCATCTGTGTTTCAGAATACATGCCGGTTTTTAAGAATAATTTAGCTCCAATTTACTTGTTGTTTTTAAAATTTGAATGTAACAAATAACTATATATTCCAAAGAGAGAAATATATAAAATGAAGTAATAAATAGTTAAGGGAGTATTATAGGAAAAAGACAAATAGTTCCATTTAAACTAACAAAATTAATTAGATTTTGGGATAAATATGTTTTTGGTCCAAATAAATATTGGTCTTTTTTGTTATGGTCCCTCTAAATTTTTTCGCATACTTTTGATCCTCCAAGTTTTTTTCATCAGTTTTAGTTCATCGTGACTTTTAATAGCGCTTCATAACATTTAATAGCTCTTAGAATCACTATAAAATCGCTCTTAATTAAAAGTCATGAAACACTATTAAAAGTTGTAAGAGGCTAAAAACTAATGAAAAAAACTTTGGAAACCAAAAATAAGTGAAAATTTTTAGAGGAATCAAAACGGAAAAACTCAATATTTATAATGACGAACAATAATATATTTAAACATTAGATTTTTTAGCATACGTAAATAACCTTAAAACGAGATACAATGTGAAACAAAGGAGTACTATCTTGATTCGCTATACCCTCCTCATTTTAACATGTTGGCTGAAGCTATTGATGATGTTTCTTAATTATCTTAGAATCCAAGTATTGTAATTAAGTGCTGCTTTGAGAAGGTTGAAATTAGACTAAAGTCAAGTTTTGAAAATGATATCCCCACACCGTCCATGCATAAAGCATAAATGGAATCAACACATCTTCATATTTATTTAATGTCCGTCTTTTGCATTTAACCACATGCATGAGAACACGTACGTACGTATATGCTCTTGCTCCATGTTAAAAATCTTTAAAAAATTAACAAATAATATATATTTTTTTGAAAATAATACCTTTTAAATAATTAAAATGTATAATAAATATCAGTGTTATCAAACTCGGACCGACCCGATCGGTCGGACCGTGACCCGCGCCTGAGTTCGGTTCGGCTCACATGTTGGATCAGACATGCAGTTGACCCGTGATGACGTTATCGACCCGCGCCTTTGACCCGGTCCAACTCGAGTCAACCCGACCTTGACTCGGTCAAATCAACTTGTTGACCGAAAATTATTTAGCAAAATGGCTTGCCTGGGTGTTGAACCCAGTACCTAGTGCCTAAGATGCAAGTTGTAATTACTTGTAACCAATTGAGCTGCTTGATGTGTTGGTACATATTGACAGCATATATTATACTTAAGTCATTCATTTTTTCTCTTTTTTGTTTAAAAACCCTTTTAATCTATTAATTATATTTATTTATTATTTCCTTTTATACTTACATACATGTGTTATTATATTTGTATTACGCATATATCTTATTTAATATCTAATAACTTGTATCATATTCCATAAATTTTAGATTCTATATGTTATTGAGTATGAATAATTATTCATTTTAAAATTTATATCAATATTCATTTAATTCATATTGAAAATTGAAAATATTGACATACAATATTAGATATTTCATCAGTTTTTAGTACTTCACGGGTCATGCGGGCCAACTAGTGACCTTTCGATCTGACCATTGACCTGCTCGGGTCGATCACCGGTTCGGTTTTAATAACATTGATAAATATGTTAAAGTCTACTCCATACGGACTCATATATAACCAACAAAACACTTTTTTAGGTTTATTTGTATCTGGTCTATATTATAGACTAGATACATTAACTATTCAATGAATCTAAAAAGTATTTGTTGCTTATATACGAGTTCAGATGAAGTAACTTTTTAAAGCGATAAATTAACTTAAAAAAATTAAAGAGCTTTTTCGTAAAGGAAAAAGTAGTGAGTTATAGTATTAGTCAATTTATAACAATGTCAACGATTAATCTTTGATAAGTGATATCGAATGACATACGCACACTTGTTAAATTCTAAATTTTATTATTAATTTCTAATTTGTTAATACTAGTACGTGTCATGTTTACATGATTTTTGTGTTAGCTAGCTAGCTAAGTAGGTCCTTCATGTTCAATATTTATTTGTGTGGAGTGCGCAAAACCAGTGGATTAAAAATGTTTTAGCACATTAGCTTTAGCATAGTCAAAACTCAAAAACTCAACTTATTAAACAATTGTGCACCCTGCTAACATTTTAGACCGATTCATGCAAGAGAACCCATTTCCTTTCAACTCTTCAAGATATTTATGGTATATAATATCAAAAGACAAACATATGCTTACGCATACAATACATAAATTAACATAAAACGTACACAATTATACCTAGCTATAGCTACCTTTAGGGTTTACATTCTATATACTGGAAAGAAAGAAATATACATTTATTTATAAAGTTTTCCCCTTGATTGGCCAATTTAGAACAACCGCAAAGGAAATTCGATGTTTTGGGTATTGACCTACCTACCTACCTAGCATTTCAAAGTTTCTAAAACGTATATATTCTTGTCCCCTCCTTTATTTCTCTTCGCTTCTCATATTCCTATTCATTGCACACTTTATTTATTTATTAATTTTCACTATTTTTTTATAATAAATGCATCACATATACTTAGGTATCAATCGGCTAGGATTAAAAAGGAGGATTTTAATAAGTATGGACGGTGAGCGTTAACATTTTTTTACACTATTATTTAATTATCACATTACAAAAAATATTGGTCAGCTTAACGAAATGACAAATAAATATCACACACACTCTCACACTTTTGAGTTCAAACTCGAGAACCGTCGTCAACGTCATTAAAATTGTCGTCTGCAACCAATGATTGGGGACTATTTTAAAATTTGAGATTAACTGATATGCACTGTCAGTGCACAATTTTTTTACACTGCTACCAATAAGAATTCATCGTTGGTATAACTTTCAAAATAAATGAAACAAAAGTCAAATATTTTTATGGCGTGTTAATTTTTAGTTAGTTACTTAGTTCAAAAATATTTGCACCGTCAATACATCCTAATTAATTAAATCCCTAAAATTCATACATAAGATGACAGTGTAAAGTGTTTTTACACACGATTCAACAAAAGTAAAGTAAAAAGGAATGAGAGTGTGGTGTACCAAAATGAGCAATGGTTCACACGGCTGGTTTCAATATTTAAACACTTAAGTTCCTTTTATTGGAATAAGATTGAATAAGAGGCCCCACCACGTCATCCATCCTTGTTTGTTAACTTATGCAATGTTAAAAGAGGGACCACCTAATCAATCAAAGAGAGTATATATCTATCTAAGCATTAACATTGGACGCAGAAAATATGTGGGCCTTGTAATTTAAACAAACGTTTTAGATTTTTCTATCTTCTGACACTACTAGTTAGTTAGGTGTGTGATTTTTAGCACATGTCTATGGTAATTTTCTACTGATTGCAATTTGAGATGTTAAAAACACATGTTCAGCTACATACATAACAATGCTTTGATATAAATGGCGTGGAGTGGAGTTTGGCCTTTGAAGGCAAAGTATAATTTTCTTCAATCCTCTACTTAATGAGTAAAGATTGTCTCCATTCCACAACCTTTGTTTGGATCTGCGTTTGGGATCACAAACTCATGTCTAAGAGGGACTTCCGCGTGGGAATCTTGCGGCCAATGTGAAGCTCCAAAGAGTAGCTTCTCTCTCACCTTGAATCTTGGCCGCGATTCTGGGTTGATGCGGAATTTCCACCGCTAAATGAATATATTCATCATGTGATTTATAAAGCTAAATCAGTATATGCAAATGGCGCCTAAAGACAGTCGACTAGTTTTATTGGAAAAAAACTCAAATCCCACGTTGACTAGAGATATGGTCTCAAAAAAGTTTAGAAGTGGGAAGAATCCCTCACCTTACAAGTCAGTTTTGTAGGGTAGAGTTAAACCTAAACCACATTCTAAAAAGTTTTCAAATGAAAAGTGAAAAGCTAGCTAGCTATTTGGAATTTGGTGGAAACTGTTAAGTTGATAGAGTGGCACTTGTTTGGTTGTTAGTTGTAATCCATTCCAAAGTGATTATGAGATAAGGCAGCTAGCTAGATGACATATAAGCCACTGCCACACAACAACTTGCTCTCCTTTTGTTTTGTGCTTCAATCCATGCATTTTGAATTACATTGCATTGCAAGCAAGTGGACTACTTTGCTACTCTGTGATAGAGATTATTAATTTCTTAAACTGAATTAATTCTCAGCACTTTTCCTCATTATCTGAAGATTCACACTTTGCATACTAATTGCTGATTGATTATCATGTATACATGACCAAGACATCATGGTTTTGATGTTCAATTAAGGTTGTATTAGCCTCATTTGACTACAATCTACAATATTAAGAATTGTGACACAACTCTTTTCTTTTTTTTTTAACAAACAGGCGGATTGCCCAAATTTATTAATAAAAAAGCAAAAAAGACAGAGAAAAGTGAAGGAGGGATTAGACCGAAACCTTTGCCATCAGAAAACTCAATCCAAAACAATAATAGATGACCCCTAAAACACTGCAGCCTAAAGACTAGACTAAAAACCTAAAACCAATCTAACTTACAAAAATGAGATAAACAATCGTGAGAACGAAAGACCAACCAAGCGCTGGCTAGAGAAGATAATCAGAAGATCAAAAACCCTCAAACCAGATCAAAAAGAAATAGAGACCGAATTAGTCTTTGAGCGAGTGTTGTACACTGTTTTTTTCCGAGCCGATTTCTTTTTGTGTTTCTTCTTTCGGGATGTGGATACCACCTGACTGGATCCTCAAGAGACTCATGGGTCGTGTGGGCATCGACATCGTCTGACACATCACCCCAATACTTCCCCGAAATGCTCATGCTGGAGTCAGCCACTAGATCATACTCTAAGGAAAAAAGAGAATCAAGTCTGGTGGTGGGAGGTCGAGTGGAATCACTACCCGTTCGACTAGCTTTAGAGGTGCTAGGCGACTTCTGGATGACATAAAACTCATGAATCTGCTGGACCAAATGCTCACCATCATCCGCAGTAAACGAGGCTGGGAGGATTGATTCATCAGAATAATGCGTGACCTTTTCTCCAGGCGCAATCGGAGAAGAGTCCCCTTGCTGCTGAGAAGGTTTCTCATTATTAGAAGATTCTGCTTGCTGCTGCTGAGTCTGGGAAGGTTGCTCATGATTAGAAAAATCCCCTTGCTGCTGATGTATCTTAAGAGCCTTATGCTTAGGGACATAAACCTGTTTTACCTGGTGATTCCTTCCTTTACAAGCACTAGAGGTATGACCAACAGTATTGCAATTCGAACAAAAAGAAGACAGATTTTCATATTCGATGCCAACTGAGAAAGCATAGCCCGTCCTCTTAACTAGGATGTGATCCCTAAGTTTTGATTTTAAGTCTATATCAACCAGGACACGAGCAAAATGACCGAAATTTACGAAATCAAAACTAGGATGTTATGTCAACCAGGATGTGATCCCTAAGTTCTGACTTACAATTTTACGAACTCTCAACTAGGATGTGATCCCTTAAGATATTTTTGAATTACTCTAATTAAAGCTAATACTACTTGTGAATGAGAGTAGAGAGAGAGAGAGACCATGTGATTTTGATTGAGTGAACCTCCAATGTTTTTAAAAGCAGCAAAAAATATGAACATCTTCCGTACACTCTTGTTTTTTTCAGATTGTCGATAGATTTGGCCAGTAGAAAAGGCCAACAAAATGTGATCCCATATATCTTTTTCTCTCACCACAAATATATATATATATATATATTCAAAAACCATTCCTTAACTAAAAAAGACTATCCTTGCTTAATGTTTATAATCACTTACTCTGTCTTCAAATGCATTGTAAATGGACATAACATTTATTACTACTATTATGTGAAATTGAAAGGAGAGATATAAAAGTATGTTTTTTCTAACAAAATAGAATGATTGAAGAAGAATCAATGAAGGTTTTTATAGGTGCTGTACGTACTACAGATAGTGCTACTCCTCCTAATGTGATTCTATAATATATAGTAATAGTAATTTTATTATTTATTGAATCTTTTTCTATAGATGGTAATGCACTAATGCAAAACCTATGGTCACAATGAAAAGAAGGTAAAGAAATAGAAAATTCAGTTGACAAATTGAGAGAAGACTTTGTCAGTCTGTCTGCTTCTTTTTCACCCTTTTGATTTTCTGTGGTAGCAATTTCATTCATTTTGTTTATCAAGATAAGCTATTATCAGCAGTGTCATAATGAAACTTCACTCTTTAATTCATTTATTACCATATATCTTACCTCATCTTTTAAGGAAAATTAACTATTCTCTATTAACTCACAATCATTTGTTTTATACTTATTTATTTTCATTTTGCATTTTCCTTTAATACTCTATAGTTTATTCCTTAGCAATATTATATTTCAATCAAGTCCTAAACTTTCAAAAATTTCAATGAAGTAGCTCAGTTTTGTGTAACAGATGAGTAACTGAGTATTTTAAAAATCGAATCAACCGAACGGTTCAACGGGTTTAAACCATGACTGGACACTATATATGGTTCAGTTATTTGAGTTATTCGACCGCCGTTTCAACCATGACTCGATACTATATCTATATCTAGCTTAGTTATTTGAGTTGTTCGACTGTCGTTTCAACCAGGTTAAACCAGTGACTAAACATTTATATCTAACTCAGTTATTTGAGTTATTCGACCGCCGTTTCACCCAAGTTAAACTATGACTCGACTCTATATCTGGTCCAATGCTTACATTTGACACTTACCAGCAAAGCTTGCTGAAACAAGTGGAAATGAAGATTGGTAGGTAAGTTGTACGGATGCCGCAAATTCTATTACACTGACATTACCAGCAAAGAAAGGATTTAGATTTTAGATGTCAATTTGAAGTTTTCTAGTATCAATTTCTGACATCTTTATATATTCATATATCATGACCACTACAACTTGGTTACTAATTGAAACATGACTTAAATTTGAAGTTACTTCTCTTCTTCTAGTTCTAGTTATGCAATCAATCAAGGCCCTACATCTTTATTATCTTTATCTGTTCTTTCTAAGGATATGCCACTTTGAGGAGAGTAAAGCTTTTCAACTTAGAACAACTTCTTGTCAAAAACCTTAGAACAACTTAATTTTTTGATAGGTATTAAATATTTTTTTGGGTACAAAAACTTATTTATGTCATGTGAATGAAAGAAATAAAAAGTTAAAAATAATAATAATAATAATAAAATGAACATTGAAATGCTACCAAACTAACAGAAAAAAAGAAAAAAAGTATACTATATTTTACCACTACTTTCCTATTGTTAGGGAATAGGGACCCTCACCCCACTACACACAATAAAGTTACAAAGGATAGCTTCACCATTTAACTATATATACACACCCTCCCATTTCACTCTCCATCCATGTTCATTCCTCTCTTCTCTACCTTCTCTCTCTCTTCACTCCCCTACTCATAAACCCTCATTTCTCTCTTTAAATATTTTGAAGTGAACTCCTCTGTTTTTCACCTGTTTCCTTCCCCTGCTTTTGATATTTTTATCTTTGTTGTGAGTAAGACAAAATGTCTTCCTCAAGTGTGTGTCAAGGTTTGCCATCTTGTCTCGAACCCCGTGTGATCGAACCACGTGTACTTAGGCTCAAATTGACTCCACCAAGGTCAAACTTAAGCTCTGGCGCTAACAACACTTGGAGCAGAGTGCTCCACCCTCGCCGGTCAAGGAGAAAACCCTCCCGATTAACGAGGAGGATGGACATGGCTTTGGTTTCCTTCAAGCACTAAGTAACAATTCTCATTGTGATGAAAAGGAAAAAGAAAACAAAAATGAGGAAGTGTATGTGCACCCAACTGTGAAGCATTCCGCTTCAATGCTAAGTGAAAAGAGCTTAGAAATGTGCACCGAAAGCCTTGGTAGTGAGACGGGTAGCAATGCGGGTGAAAGTAGTGATGATATTTCATTGTTTGAAACAAAACATGATGATGATGTTGTTGATCTAGAAGGTAGTAACACTAATTGGGGTGTCTCCAAAAGAGCGAACAACAACAACCGAGCTAATAACTTTCCACCTCCTCTCACTTCAATCACTGATTTCGGTGGGGTTCATGTTAGGCCTCATCGCGAAGGTGGTAGGCTTATATTAGAAGCTGTTGCATCTCCTTCTCCAACTCCTTATTTTCACGCTGAGCGTGGCGATGGTAGGCTCATACTTCGCTTGTTTGAGGGTGTTTTCGACCCTGAAGCCGAAGAAGACTCTGAAGTCGAAGAAGAAGAAGTTGAAGAAGAAGTGAGTGAGGAAGAGGAGGAGGAGTTTGAAGAGAGTGTTGAGAATGTTGAGGATGAGTTGGATGTGAAAAAGTTTGCTAGACCAAGCAGGTGCAAGGAAAATGGGAATAGAGACATGTTTTTTGGTGATGCCTACTTTGAGCTTCCCTCTCTTTCTCTCTGTCTCTGAATTCAACAATTTGTGTTACTATTGTTATTTATTATCCCTCTCTAGCTTGTTTCATTTTTCTTTTAGGATTTTAGACCTAATTATGATTGGAAGATTGGAGCTTGAAATTTCTCAATATCTTAATGCTAGTTAGTTATTATAGTTATATTTGGACATTGTCCTTCTATGCTACCATCTTTTTTATGCTGATCCATCCTTTCTCTTTTATTTTTATGTGTTTATTTTGTATAAAAATAAAAATATACTTTGTGTGGTCCTAGAATGCCCCATAAAACACAATTTGTTAAAAACAATGTACAAAACCCTGATTAAGCATGATAGGGCATCAAAACCTTGTCTTCATGATAAAATAATCAATTGACTTTTATAAAATAAATAAATGCCATTCAAAAAGAGCATGATTATAATATTTTAAAAGAAAAAAGAGTAGTAAAATGGACAAGTAAAGTAAATGTGTACGACTGATTTTAATCCATATAACAATCTTAAAAATATTAAAGAAAGTGGAAAGAGAAAAAGCTAGTCGTGGAGCATAACACACCAACTTAATTGCATTATATTATATGTTGATGTTGATTATCACATTTTATTAGTACATATCCATGTCTTATCTTTTTGGACTAGCTACGAGACTAATACAAACAACAAAGTCGGACATCAATTTTAATCCGAAAAGTGGAAGTAATTGAATGTATGTGTTAGTGTCGATGTTTGACATATCTTGTGTTGGAAACTGCACACATCGTCAACCAAAAGTGTTTATGCTAAGATACAGTTTCAATTTGAGCATACTAATAGGATCACGTGAGTTTTTTTTATTTTTAGATAAGCGGGATCACGTGAGTTGAGTCTACTTCTAATGATGACACTACCGTCTATAAGAGGCAAATTAAAGCCTAGACATTGATAATCACTAATAATAGTTTGTTTTCATTTGGAAATTAAAGTAGTAATACTAAATCATAGTCCACAACCTTAATTAATGTATGATCTTAATTTACAAACCAACAAATAATAATGTTTGAAATAAAAAGATGAATGATGATTATTGAGAGAGATGAGATTTCAGTATTCCTTCCCTTCCCTTCCCTACAAGGATGTGTGTCAGTTAGAGCAACATGGGTGGGCTGCTGGTGGTAATGGAATCTTGGTCATGGGAAGTGTTGTGTTGTGTTGGGTTGGGGGTTAAGAAGGATCAAAAGTGCAATGCTACTTAATCTGGTAATAAATCAATGGGGCAATTTTAAAGAATTCCTTCAACTGCAAACCTAAAACAACTTGTGGTGTACGGCCTCAGTACCATTGCCTGGTAAAGTAACTATCATAAATGAAGGAGGGACCCCAATAACATGGACTCGCCTCATCACTTACTACACTCACCCATGTGATCATACTCTTCCCACTCTCCTCACTCCACCATTTTATCAACTTGGATATTCCCTATAGTCCGGGAATCCCGCTTTCACGCAAGATGCACGCTCTGATCAAGTTCAAACGATTTGCATTACAAGCTATATAAGTTGTTTGATCTAAATCAACGATCGATATTGTCAACTACGTAAACGTGTGACCGCGTGAAATCTATTTCCATTATCAACTCGGGTGTATTCCTTGTACTGTAGTCAGGAATCTCGGGTACACGCAGTTTTGGTCACTTCGTGATAGTTCTTTGAATCAAGATCAAAAAATTCACATTACAAGCTAGATATATGTACATTTTGTTATCATATAGGTTATCTAATGAAAATCAACGGTCAAGAATGTTATCCGTTTAAACGTGTGACCGCGTGACATTTATTTCTGTACGATATTGTAAATACTGCAATAAAATAAAATGGAATGGCCCTACAATTAGAGTTGTTAAATTGGGCTGTCCATCTCGACCCAATGGACCAAACTGCAAAAGTAGGTAAGGGTGAGTTAGCTCAATTATCTCGACCCAATCCAAACACTTTGGGTCGGTGGCCCGCTATTCCAAAATTTAATTTTTATCAAAGGAAAACACAAAAAATATTCATAAAAACATAAAATAGCTGGCCCAATCTGGCCCTTGGGCCAATTAGGTTAAATCACAAAATGTCCTCGTTCTTTTAAGGCCTCTATTTTTGAGTCCACCCCAAAACACTAGGCCAAAATTGACATATCTATCTATTAAAGGATTCTTATGTGAGATGTATATCATGAAAGTATGATACCCTAGTTGCGTATGACATGACCTTATTATAAGGTTTAAATTAGAGAGAGAAAGAGATATGAAGTTGGGTATGACATTCTTTAACAAAGGGAGGCAATGGCTAATCGTGGAGTCTAGGTATCCATACATATGACTTATTTTGTTGTTGAGGTTTTGGATGACAGTGAAACAAAACTTTCAACCCCATCACATGCACCATTTGGTCCCTAACATCATGTGCTTTAAGAACCTTATATTTTGTAAGCACATATTCTCTCACCATATCATATCACAGTAAAGAAAAATCTTTCTAGCAATCAGCATGTCCCCTAAAATTTCATGTCACATGGAGGCACTAATGCTATAATATCTACAAAAGATGATTTTATTTCCTATATATATATATCTTCTGTAGCTTAATTCATCTTCTGGATTTGATAGAGTTTGGTATATATATCTATGAAAAATTCTGCCTCTTAGTTAGGTTTCAAATTCGACCACTACGGATGTACTAAAAGAAAATATGTAACATATTATGCGAGCATTGTACTTATTCGATATATTTTGCTATGGTGTTGCCATTTGTCGACATGATAGAGTCTTTGTGTCTTAAATGTGTATTATTCTCTAATAATGAGTATAACATAGAAGAGGAAAGTACATATGGTATTCTATCTTGTATTGGAGTTTTTTGGCTTAATTAGTTGTAATGATGTTTTTTTTGTAGATTCTCTATATTGGGATAACTACGGATTTATTGTAGTGACACAATTTCAATTGGCTGATTTGTAATTCAATGGCTCGTATTCTAACTTTGCAAAATGGAGGTGAACAAAAATATCAATATGTGGACCATTCGTATATATACAGTGTAATTGTATGACCGCAGGCAATCCATTTTTCCTCGTAGTGAGAGATGTCTCCCACATAAACTCTTTTTCATGTCATATCACATTCAATGTGAGACTCTTAACACACACCCCTCAATCTGTTTTTGTGAGGTTGAGTTCACTACAAGAAATTCGCGTATTATCGGCGAATTTTTTCCGCTGGTAGATTTCCGGCGGATTTGGTGCATTTTTGCAGATTTTACGCCGGTCAGAAATTACCGTGCGGAAAAAAATATATTTCCGTGGAAAAAATTCATGGTAATTTTACCGGCAGACTTCAAAAAACAATTATTATTTTTTTCAAAATCTACCGGTAAATTTCAAAAATCCGCCGGTAATGTTCAAAAATCCGCCGGTAACCATTACCTACGACGTTTTAACCGGCGGACGACCGACGGAAAAAATCCGTCGGTAATGACCAATTTCTGGCGGATTTGTCCGCCAGTAATCCCTGAATTTCTTGTAGTGGTTTGACTTTAACCACATTCTAAGATGGTATCAAAGCCTATCCAAAATCTGTTGGGCCACCCGTTGTCGGGCCACTCGAGTCACGCTCCAGATGTCTATTCCTGGGCGTGAAGGGTGTGTGTTAAGAGTCCCACATCGGTTGTGATATGACATGAAAAAGAGTTTATAAGTGGAAACCCTCACCTTACAAGTCGGTTTTGTGGAGTTGAGTTAGGCCTTCAACACATTCTAAGATGGTATCAGAGTCTATCCAATATCTATTGGGCCACCCGTTGTCGGGCCACCCGGGATCGCGCTCCAGGGTCGCGCTCCAGATGTCTATTCTTGGGCGTGAGGGGGATGTTAAGAGTCCCACATCGGATGTGATATGGTTTGAAAAAGACTTTATAAGTGGGTGGCACCTCTCACCTTATAAATCGGTTTTTTAGGGTTGAGTTGGACCTTAACCACATTCTAAGAAATATGGTTTTAACTTTTAGATTTATGCCGCATCTATTCAAATTAACTTTTTAAATTTATGTGTTTACTAGTATTACCCGTGCATACGCACAGGTGATACTGTATTTGTTATAATTTTCTATGAAATTATTAATACGTTAAAAGTTGCAAAATGTAATAAAAGAAAAAGGAAAAACTTCATAAAAGACGATATTTCAAATTTATTAAAATAGTTGTGTTGCAAAAAGAATTTTAAAAAAAAAAAGTCGGTACCATCTTATAATATAAATAATAGAGTAAAAATAAAGAAAAAAAATGAGGTGTAATAATGTCGGTATCTTCTTATAATAATGGTGCTCCTATTGGCGCGCCTGTTGGCGCTTCGGTAAAAACTGGATGGATTTAATTATTGATTTTTTTAGGAAAAATAATTTTGAATTTTTGCTAGTGGTATCGCTTATTTTGACTATCAGTACTGGCTAAATTAATTGAATTTAGTAGTTTTGGGTAAATTAAAGTAAATAATAAATTCTACATGATTTAATGTTAATTTTATTAAGTTTATTTAATTACTGATTTTGTAGAAGAAATAAATTTAAAACTAAAGTGTTTTTTTTAAATAAAAAAATTGACTGCGTGTGTTAGTGTGGCAGGTAGTAGGCAACTTTTGCTGCTTTTGGCGCTCTCGTTGCGCTTCTGTTGGCGCTCATGTTGGCGCTTTTGTTGGCGCTCCCGTTGGATTTTTTTAGGAAAAATAGTTTTGAAATATTTGCCAGCGGTATCACTTTTTTAGACAAATAGTAGTGGTCAAATTAATTGGGTTTAATAGTTTGAGTAGATTATAGTAAATAGTAAATTCTACATAATTTAATATTAATTTTATATTACTGATTTTTTACAAAATTATTAAATTTGTAAAAAAAAAAATTTGGTAGTGGGTTGTTTGATTATATTGATAGTAGAGAGAAGTGGAAAGAGTGAGAAAGTGGAAAGAGAAAAAAAAAGTAGGTTTAAAAGTGAAATAAAAAAGATGATGTGAGAGTGAAACTCACTAATAATAAAAGTGAGTGAGAGTAAAAAAGTGAAAGAAAATAATTTGAAATGACATTTTTATCCCTAGGATTGAGATAAAAAGAAAGAGATAATTTGGTATTTTTGGTAGTGGGTTGATTGCTAATATTTATAGTAGATTCAAATTAAATTTTCAAAATAAAGGGTGTAGAGAGTCTCACATTGAATGTGATATGCTCTGAAAGAGAGTTATAAGTGGGAGACATCCCTCACTTTATAAGTCAATTTTGTAGGGTTGAGTTAGATCCAACCCTCATTCTAAAATAGTATTAGAGTCTATTCTAGATCTGTTGGGGCACCCACTATTAAGTCACTCGGGTGCACGCTCCAGTTTAGAGTCCTAGGAATGAGGGGAGTGTGTTGAGACGGAATGAGAGGAGTGTATTGAGAGTCTCACGTCAAATGTGATATGATTTGAAAGAAGATTTTTGTAAGTGGGAGAAAAAAATGAACAACAATGACATGACAAAGTCAAATAAGAGAGGTGTTTGTCAACTTAACATTTTTTTTTTTTTTGAGATTAAATCAACTTAACATTTCTACTAACGAAGAAACTAACAGAAGAACGAAAAAGAAAAAAGTGATATTTGTAGTTATTTACAAATTTTTGTTGCTTGGACTAAATTTTAAGGATCCCTATTTTTAAAGAAAAAAAAAACATATTTTAGCCTATATTAAATTTCTAAATAATAATAACTCGTAGAAGAAACTACAAAAAGGATGTGAAAGGCAAAACATAGGGATTGTTTCCTTACTAGATGGCAAAGACATGGGGGGATGGCATAATTTACAAGGTAACGTAGGTAACATGATCTGACAATCAATCCTTTGTGTCATTGCATTGCATATTATGCAGTTGAAGAATCTTAAACATACAAAAACACAGGTGTGAGAACTCTCTCTTTTCTATCCTTTATTTAGCTCACTCTGAATTCTCAGCAATCTCCCCCACAAATGTGAATCATCCACATCACTAGTTTTGATCCAAACCAAGATCCCGCTCACCGCTCCTCCATGAGTCGAACCTGGGCTCTGATACCACTTGTTGGGGAGTCCGAAAAAACACTGTGAGCAACATCGAGCTAATGACTGGACCCCAAAGAGACTTGGACACCACATCTTCGTCCAAAAACTATAAGGCATTAGGTGTATAGGTCCCCTCTCTTTTCTATCATTCATTTAGCTCATTCCTAACCGATGTGAAACTAACCACTCATACTTGAATTCTCAATAAATGGACATATGTTTCGGTAAACCAAGAAGCCTCACATCGCTTGGAAATCAAGATCAATGGTAGTTTATAAACACTTATATCTTTAATTGACTGAAGCACATTTTATCTAAGGATAAAACAGTGACAACTCTCATATGGGCCAAAACGAACAGTACCTCATAATGTGATGTCTCAAGGTTAGAACAAAGTATCTTATCTTCTTTTATAAGAAAATGACATTTTGTCATCGATTTAGCCTTGAATCGTATATGCTGGTTGCTGAAACTGCATCATCATCATCATGACCAAGATCCAAGTCAATGGATAATGGATAGCAGCTATATAAGGTGGACTTTTTATATAATACCAGCTCACACAAAACACACACAACTATGACATGTTAAGTGTGTTCTTGAACATAGACATCAACTATTACTCAAAAGAAACTAAGAGGACTTCTAAATTTTATTAGGCTCCTTAAAAAGTTGTATCCCCACCAATATACATGTGGTCTTCCATTCATAACACACTATTTTATAGCTCTTATCCTGTTCAACTATGTTGTTTGCCACATGTTCTGAATTTTGAATATTCCTTTACATCAAAATCTAATGTTGGATCCTTGTCATTGTCCTAATCCACATTCCATTTTGATATCGTGTAATAATGTCTTCAAGTGTTCTAGAGGTCAGAAATTGATGTCCCAAATTCAAAGTGTATATCAAATATCCATTACACCAAACATTAATTTTTGAGACATGTTGGCTAGCTAGCTAGTTGATTGGTTAAGTAAGCTAAATATATATAATGCATGGCCAATGTGTTGAGAGAAATTGATAAGATAGCTAGGTTTTAAGTTGCATGTAAAGGAAAGTCGTGCGTGTGATCATGTACATATGAGACTATATAATAAGGGAAAAGAAGACATGAACCATATATACAAAGCAAGGTTTGGGTGGGCCCATGACACGGTGGCTGCCAACCAACACCACTATACTAGTTTTGGTGTTTGACTATACTTGATAAAGTAGTTGAGAATTTCCTTATGTTTGTTTCTCTATCTCCATGTATGCTTCCATGGCTCTATTGGGTAAAAAGTAACGGGGCAGATAGCAAATTAGTTTGCAGATTGAAATTATTTTCATTAAAATAAGCGGTTGAAATAGATATTTTTCTGTTATGTGTTACAGGTGTACAATATTCATCGGTTTTGTTGGTAATTAACCTACGCCGGTGATCATTCTAGTTGGCCAAGTGGACTCGACTTTGTCTGTGTGGTTCTCTTCTTTCAATAGAGTTTTTTCCACACTCACGACTCGAACTTGAGATGTTGTGGTGGGATTCGAAACAATGGGTTAGAAATTAAGACCAATATGTCATTGTTTCTAACCCAACAATTTATTTATGATCATAGTACTAAGATGACATTGACCCAACTAGTTAAAAATTTATCTTAAGGAAATTGTTGGGTTAGAAACAATGCCATAGGACTAAAAAAATTGTTCTTGCACCCTTTAAAATAACTCCAAATATTAAAATATAAATATATTTAAAATTTTAAATAAAAGCAAAATTGAAAATAAATTGATAAAAAAATTATTAAAAGTAATATAACTATTTTTTAGTAATTTTTATTTTATACAAAGAGTAATTTTGTTAAATTTCAAAGTAATGGAAATAAAAAGTAAAAATAGATAACTACTATTAAAAATTGTATAAATTATAAAAAAATTGAACTTTAAATAACGTTACAGTAACTTTAAATATTTTAATACAACAATATAAATTTTCCATTTTATATTATTGTATTAGAACTTTAATATAATGACTTAAAGAATTAGTACTTTAATTTATGGATTATAAAATCAATTAATTACCACTAAGATTTATATATTTTTATTAGGTTATATAAATATCAAATAATTGCTTACATGTAGAGCTCTGAATCGAGTTGTCGACTCAATCCAATGGGCCAAGTTCAAAATCTGGCTAGACTAGGCCTAGGGGTGGCAATGAACCGAACCAACTCGAACATAGTTGAAACTCGATTTCGATAAATAGCTCGTTGAACTTGGTTCATGAACCAAATGAAAGTGAACTTGAGGAAAAATTGAGCTCGTTAAATAAATGAAGTGAACTTGAGCTAGGTATAGTTCGACTCGTTTGGTTGATGAATCAACTCGATATATATATAGGTATAGTTCGACTCGTTTGGTTCATGAATCAACTCGATATATATATATATATATATATATATATATATATATATATATATATATATATATATGCATTTTGTGTTGCTAAAGCAGGGTTTGTTTGTTTGTTTATTTGTTGGTGCAGTTTTTTAGCACTAACTATTATATTATTATATCATTATGCAATTCTAAAATTATTTTATTATTATACTTGTTTATTTTTTTAATTAAACTCATGAGATAGATAAACAAAAATATTATATTTATATTTTCATATAAGTAATTATTTCATTCAAAACTGTTAGTTGTTATTTTAAAAAGTCAAAAATCTAGAATTTTCTGGTTTTATTACAAAAAAATAGTTTTTTTAAAACTTTTATTCCCGCGAGCCGAGCTCACGAGCTGAACCGAGCTGCTCGCGAGCTTGAGTCGAGTCGAGCTGAGCTGAGAAAAAAGGGTCATGTCGAACTCGAGTCGAGCTACGAGCTGAGCCGATTCTTATCTAGTCGAGCCGAGTTGAACCAAGTTCGACTCAGCTCGACTCATTTCCAGCCCTAACTAGGCCAACCCAATTATCTACTGAGTTGTGTTTTATAGTCAAACTCAAACCATAACATTGGACTAGTGGGCCCGCCTAATCCAGTTCAATTTTTAACAAAGAAAAACACACAAAAAAATGTTCAAAAAAGCATAAAAATAAGTCTAGTTTGGCCCATGGGCCAACTAGGCTAGGACAAAATGTTTCAGTTCTATCTGGGCCTCAGTTTTTTGAGACCAGCCTAGTTGAGAACATTGGACCATTGGGTTGGCCCATGGGCCAACTAGGCTAGGAAAAAATGTCTCAGTTCTATTTGGGCCTCCATTTTTTGAGTCCAACCTAGATCAGAACATTGGACCATCGGGTTGGCTCATTAGGCTTACCTAAAATTGACACATCTAGTTATATGAAATGGTACATGTCTCTTTTAACTTATTGTTTTCATTTGAACTTAAGCTCTAGTAGTTCAGTAGTGTAAACATTTAGAGTCTAGATGAAGTTTTGTCGTCCTTGTAGTTCTACTAAATTTTCGGTTTAGTCTTTGCAGTTGTGCATAGAGATATTTGAAAAACCAAATAAAAAGTCATTCAAAAATATCAATGATGGAATAAGTCCCAAAAAAATTTCTAAAACAAGTCTAGCACATTAGAGTTTCATATCCATAAGCAAAAACCATTCAAAGAAACCCTAGTTCTAATGTTTCCCACCATCTATACATAGTGTTTGGGCAACTATAGAATTTGCATACAATGACTAAGATTTCATGATCCATTTTTTTCTATTTTGTTGCATTGATTCAAGCCAAAGTATAATGGCCAAATACGACAAGAAATTGATGTCAACAAGCATTAGGTTTCCATTCAAAAGGGATTTCAAGTGTAAAAACAAAAACAAACCAATACGATTGGCCCAGTGACTTGACCTACCCTAGGACACGGGAGTCGACTCGGTGCTCCTTGTTCGATTTATGCATTGGACAAACTTAATGCTGCCAGTGCGAAATTTGATCCTAAACATGAGCAGAGATTAGTCTTTCGTTGAAAGCGTTGGGACACTCTGTGGATTGCCAACAGTCCGAAATAAAAAATAACAAAAACAAAGGAACGATTGAATGTACATTTCAATTCACTTGTTCTAGGCAATAGGGTATAGCCCCTCTAAAAATGGACACCAATTTTGTGATTCGTTCTTTTTTGGCCTAAGAAGAGTACAATTACTATCCTTGAAGGGAAATGACACCCCAAGGAATATGGGGATTGGGGACCATACACTTTAAAAAAGGGATGTACAATTGCAAAAACTGAACCATAGTGCATAAAAAATACTTCATTCAAATCTTCTAAGGTACTTGTACAAAATTTGTACTGAAAAAGGTTGTGTTACGTGTCGATACCCTGTGTGGCTTGTGAAGATTTTCATGTCACCTTATTTGTGAATTATGATTCTGTATTGTAGTTGCACTTGTCTTCTCTTGCAACTTCACAAAATAGGCAAGGAAGAGTCTTCTGCTGCCAAGGCCTAGCCATCATGTCATGTGTTAAGAATATATATGATGATTGAAACCACTACTTTGTGGAATAATTGATGGGGTAGCATTAGTGTGAGGAAAAAGTCTCGCATTAAATGCAAATATAGAGATGCCGAGCAATATATAAGTAAATGAAAAACTCTAGCATTAGAAGAGGTATCCTTCGATCTCAATATGAGTTGAGCCGTGTCTTGTGCTTTCGGGAGGATGAAACGGCGGAACACTTATTTTTGTCTTGGTGTTACCAAATCAATTGGAGACAAGTATTTTTGTGGTTGGGGGGTTCGGCGAGTGCTTCGAAAATTTTAATTAATCACTTTGTGGAATTTGGAAATATGTTGAAAGGAAAAAAGCTGAAGGGGTGAAGCAACTTATTTGGATGCCGGTCATTTGGAACATTTGGTTAGCTAGAAATAAGGTGGTATTCAAAGGGGAGGTGGCGTCAATTCCTTCTATTCTGGCAGGCATCAAGGATTCGGCATGGAGTTGGTTTAAAGCAAGGAGAAGAAGTAATTGTAGGGTAACTTGGTCGGATTGACACAATTGCCCGATGGGTTGTTTTTCCATGTTATAATATTCTCATGTATTGTATCTTATCATCTTGTATCTTAGACGGGGGAGAAACGGTGGGATAGGTTTTGTTTTCCCCACTGTGGTACAGGTTCTGTGCGAGGTACTCTTTTTCCCTTCTTGTGTCTTTTTCCCAAAGGGTTTTGGCTCAGGAGGGTTTTGAGGAGGCCCTCCCTATTTCCATTGTAAGGGTTGGGCACCCATTGTGCTCCCTTCAATGATATATTTTCTTATCTAAAAAAATATATAAGTAAATGATTTATGCATCTAATGTCTTAAGGTTTTTGGTGAAACAGGTGGTGTCAAATCCACTTATATTTTTTCTCTTGAGCTAGTGGGTGATCTCTTTGATGTTTTAGGCTCTCTTTATAATCCAACATAGTCCAAATACATATATATTTTTTCTTATATTTTGTGACAAAAAGAGATTTTGCTTAGTAAAAGCTTACAATAATTTTTTTTGAGGGAATACTATAGATATATTTTTTCCTCAACAAATAAATTTTTTTGGAGCGGTCACATACTCACATTGTGAGTTAATTAAGTACATACAAAGAGTGGCCAACTAGAAGGTACGGATTTCAATTCCATTCACTCCACTAACTGTGACATAACTTGTTATATATTGTTTTGAAAATTGCAATTTTGTTATATATATATATATATATATATATATATACACACACACACATATATATATATATATATATATATATATATATATATAATATAAAATCAAAATATGTTTTTTATGGTTAATAATTTTTTTACACAATGTATAGATAATAAATGTATGGTATTTTAATATTTTTTTGGAGTCTAAATTTTATTCAGATATTTAGTATCATCACATTTATTATATTAGAAATAGAAATTATGGATAGATGATTGATATCTTTTGAAAATAATATCACAAATTTAAAATTATAATCAAATAAATTTAAAACTATCTTTTAACAAACAACATCAATTGAGTCTCTATGTAAATCAAAATTATATTTTTAATCATTTAATTTTGTTTATAAATAATTTTAATTTATATTTATTTATTTTAACTTTATTTGCGTTTGTGCGTTTCTATTCATACATTTTGAGTTTCAGTGACTCTTTCATGAAGCAATACCACACCATTTTTAACATTTTGATCAAGATCCGCCACTGCCTATATATCTTGAAAGATTTGGATATGAAATGAAGAAACAAGCTAAAAGAAACTTGTGAATAAGGAATAGGAAGGATAAGGACTACCTAGTCAAAAATTTGTGGTACACACTGCACAGGTATTATGCCCAAAGAGACAACACTCATGCAAAGTGGTACAAGAATTTTGAACTCACCATAGTACTATTCCTATCCAATTTAGATCTCTATGTGCTAACTTATCACATCACCCTCTTGTTCTGTTATTGTCACATTTCAACTATTTCTTCCCTTTGATCATTTAAGACTATTCACTTTCAGACTTTTAGTGAAGTCTTTGTGTTGGTGTTGGGTACTAGAGCATTTTGTCATATGTACAAAATAGATTCAAAAATGATTTTTGTACACTCATACACTCCTCCAACACTTTGAGAGAGACAGAAATAGAGAGAGTAATATGATAGATGTGATAGGTGACCGGTATGGTACGAAGAGGGAGGTAGAGGGAAAGGAAAGCGGGAAAGAAGACAAAAGCTAAAAAGAAAATAGGAAAATGCACCATGGGGAATATTAGCTCTCAAGATGACTCAGATGTCAATATTGAAGAAGCAAAGAGAACGTGGGAGCTCAATAAGCAATTAGGATTATATGCAGAAGTAGAGGAGGAAGTGATCAAAAACCTCCAAACCTTCATAGAAGCTCCAGGAAGAAAGTCACACCTAGACGCTATATATAAAGCTTTCAATGTTTAGGCTGCATCAACTAGGTTTGGTGGGTTTCCCTTCGGGTAGTCTAGAGATGTGGATTGTTTATCGAGTGTAATGTGTGCATTTCAAGATGGCCCAGTTGCGCCAAGGAAAAGGTCTGAACTCAGTTTTGGTGTTGCCAAGAATGGTTTTCTTTTGGCCGGTAGATTCCAAAATCTTAGTGGAGGGCGTCATATAGTTTTATCTTGTTTGTCGCGATTATTTGCGTATTAGTAGAGGTTGTTAGGTTTGTTTAGTTTGAGCAATTTCTAGGTGTGTGCTTTTCTTAGTTTTGTTCTTTGATTCTTTTAGAAGTAGTCGAAGTATTAGGTGTGTTAGCACTATGACTTTCCATTGCTTTGTAAGTGCTCTTTGGTTTGCATATTTGTGGAGCTCGTATCAATAAACTCTTAATTATCAAAAAAAAGGGAGGTAGAGAGAAAATGAAGTGTTGAAAAAAATGAATTTAAAAAAAAAATTGAGCAAGGACGTGTATATTAGCCAGCCAACCAAAAAATTAAAATACATTAAAACATAAGAACTCTTTTAATTAGTTCCAATAAATATTATGAATAGCCATTCGGGTTGGTACATATGGCTGGATAGGGCATGATCCACACACCTAAACATGAACCATAGGTTACACTCAACTTACCATCATAGCCCTTGAATTATTTTGACTTAAAAGAATTAAAAAATTAAAAAGGAGAGAGATAGAGATAGACTACTGCAGAGACTCGATATTCATGCTTGGACCCTCCATTTGTATTAGCTCTAACTTGGATTCGAGTCTCAAATTGCTCCGCTCATAGGTAGAGCTAATACAAGTTAGAGCTAATACAAATGTCCTTGCTAAATTTGAGACTCGAATCCAAGTTAGAGCTAATACAAATGGTGGATCCAACCATGAATATTGATTCTCTGTAGTAGTCTTCTATCTCTCTGCAGTAGTCTAAGTTAGAGCTAATACAAATGGAGGGTACAATCATGAATATTGATTCTCTACAGTAGTCTTCTATCTCTCTGCAGTAGTCTCTAACTTGGACCCTCCATTTGTATTAGCTCTAACTTGAATATTGATTTTAACTCCTCACCTTACTAACAAGTTTTGTGAAATTTAATTGGATCCTGATTCTCTGCATTCAAATGTGTCTATATCTCTCCTCTTTGAATTTTTTTACATTATATTTGGATAAATTAAACAATGGTTGGGATTATTTGAGAGACTCATTGAATGACTGGGATTGGATTGACGGCTGTGAGCGGCAACTGCAGTGAATCGTGATCCGATTTAATTACGTCCGAAGTCTAAATTTAAATAAATAATAATATTTTTCCCAATGTTGATATCACATTTACTTTCATACAACTTTTTTTTTACCAAATAAAACTTGTTGATATGGAGCAATTTTTTCCCTTGTTTTTGAACATAAAGGTTTCATTATAATAACCAGAGTAAAAAATCTCTTTCATATATAGTGTGTGGAAATCACAGCTCGAGCTGGACGAAGCATTCGTGGGACACTCATTTTTGGAAAACATTAAAATAAATCGAAAAATTTATATGTAGTTTGACGTTCCTTTACGTAAACGAGGCTTAATATTGTCAACTCAAAACAACTAAACAAAACAACCTTTGAACTTCATTTGTAATCAATTCAAACAATGTTTCTTAATAGAATTTGTTCTTATTATTTACATAAAAGAATGCCTAAAAAACAACAGAAATGAAAATCCACAATGAAATCACCACTAAAAAATTTACAATAATAATTAGGAAACTATATAACAAACCATCATCCCAACAAAAAATAAATGAAATAAGCAATTACTATGCATTAAATATATCCTTCCATCTTAAGGTTGCCTAGTAAGGTTAGTGTGCACATACTGAGCACGAATTCAACAGGTAAGTCGGCATTGCTGCTTGAAGACTAAGCAGAAGAATTCTTCTTCACTGCATATGCACGACTTGCTGCCAAACCAACAACTGCCACAGCGGTTCCAACTGTAAATTCAAGATAAAAAGTTATTTCAACCATTGACACTTGAACAACAGAAAAATAGATATTTTTCGAATTTGTCATGCATGTTATGGTGGGAGGTAGTTAAGAGAAACACCTGAGGCAAAAATAAGAGAGTGCTGAAGAAGCCGATGGTATTGCTTTCTTTTCTTCCCAATCTCAGTTTCTGGAATGCTTAAATGAGGGTGTTCTGCAGCACTAACAATTTTATTATACACGTTACTTGAATCACCCAATTTCATACTTACGTGAATAGGTGCCTCTATTCCCAACTCCTGAGTAACCTATACCAAAATTAAATAGATTATAATATCCTGAACTGACAGGTTTAGCAATGAAATCACACATAATATGTTTAATGACATGACACTTGGCTGAAAAGGCAATACCTTAACTGAATCTTGGACTGCTCTTGGATATGGAGTTAGATCGTCCTTAGTGGCGATAAGGAGGCAAGGAACTCTATAACCAGTTAGGTCTCCTTGGCTTGCAACCTTCACAAGCAAATCTCTGGATTTCTTCCATGAATATTCATCTGAGCTGGAAAACAAGGAGAAAAGAGCAAAAATTAAGAAAACGCATAAAATAACAAATATGCAACAAAAAATTAAACTAGATTAGTTCAATTAAGGGAAATTTATTCCATGACACCATCCTTCACAATTTGGCCACAGCGGTTGGCCAAAAATCTGTCACCGCAATCTGCCATGGCTGCTACCAGACCTACAGTGTAATTGTACTAACATCCACATAAATTAGTTTTCCATACCTGTCATACACAAAGACAGCTACATCGCATGCTGCTAAATAGTCCTGATTAGACAGAACGTTTGATACTTCATCTTCTGGTATCTCCCGCAATACAAGAGTTTTCCTAGTTCCCTATATGGTAGTTAACACCAGGATCATAAGTACATACACATTGAACCCACTTAATTTCTTCCACAACATCATGATACTAACCCCTATTAAGTCGATGGCATTTACAGCGAACTTCTCAACTGTTGTCGGAGTATAATTATTTGAGAAAGGCCTGTAAGAATGGAGGAGTCAGATGTTGCTTTGAAGAAAAATGAACATAAACAGTAAGAGTGAATGAAATTACACTTGCTGACAGAACAAAATATATTTAAAGACGCACTGACTACGGTGATTGGTTTAGAAGCACACCTTCCCAATAATGCATCCAACAGAGCAGATTTCCCAGCATTTTTAGAACCAAAAACATAGCATTGGAAGACATTCCTTTCTGTTCCTTGCCTCTTGCGGTCTACTGATCTTTTACGAGTAACACGGAGTGCTGCAGCAGGATTACCACTATATCCAATGTAAATCAAATTTGCTAGACTACGTGGTGGATCCAGTAATGTCATAAGGGCCCACTGCATCATAAAGTTTAAAAAATATATCAATAACTAACTCATCGTGAAGACTAAAAGACAGTATATGATATCCCCACCTGGGACAGAAATCCATTAAGAGAAATGTAACCCATATCAGTTCTCTCAGCAGCCTCCTCATATGGAGCATCAATCCATGGACTGCAATTCAAAACCAAGTACCAAACATAACAATCAAGTGGAGAAACTACATACAATTTTAAATCATTTCAATATTATCATAATTGAAAAAGAAGGAAACAAAGAGCGATTCATTTGCAAAGAAAATATCACCTTTGAACGATACATAAAATTAAAATCAAACTCTTGAAAATTTCTAAAATATTAATGTTCATATAGGTAAACCAGTAGACCATTGATGTACATTAATAAAAGTAGAGAAAAGAAACAAAAAGACGGCCTGAGGGTGTGGATGGACCATTACGGCATTACCCCGCTTTATAGGAGAGGAAAGAAATGGTCCCCTATAGAGGAGAGGAAATTGGCTCCCTTTATTGGAGAGGAAAGGAACAAAAAGATGGGGTAGAAAGGGGATGTTGAGGTATGAGAGGAAGGATTTAGGGGTGGGAATCATGGTTATCGAGTGATCTTCACGATACATACGATTCGTATCCCGATACGATACGTATCTTAGTGTGTATCTTTTTTGCACCTGTATCCTGTTAGGCACCTAGCCTAACGTTGACGGGAAATATGCAATTGAAAGCCTTGGAATTTGATTAAAGAAAGGAAAATGGGAAGAAAGTAGAATATTATTGATATGTGTTGAATGAATACACTTGGAGAGATAAGGCTCCCGCCTCCGGCCTCACCCGGTCACGACTAAACATAATGAATGATAAGAGATGATTCAAAGGGGGTGGAAGCCTTAATATATATAGCTTCAATACATGGGGATAAAGGGAATAGGCTAACAAATTAATAACTACCCCAACTAATATAACTTCCCTAACAACCCAAACAAACTATATAACTACCTTAACCACCTAACTCTCATTTACACAAGGGTCTATCAATACTCCCCCCTTGGAAAACAGACTTGTCCTCAAGTCTGGCAATTGGAACTTGACTCCTAGCATTATACAGCTTCTTCCCCAATTGAGATACCAACGTTTCCATATAATACATAGCCATAATGATTGGTCCATAATATCAGTCGGAAGAGTTGCATGCAGAAAGGTTAGACTCTTTTCCAAGTTTGACTTTAACAAACAAAATTTGTCAGAACATTGCTTGTCTTTATTCCTCATCCCCAATGCTTCAACATCAATATTCTCATATTTGCATAAAGCACCGCACAAGAAAAAACCTGCTACCGGAACAGGATAAATTTCTAAAATTTGTAACCTTACTTCGTGTGACCCTCTCGTTGTACCATTAGTGTAACTCAATAAGGTTTCATTTGTCAATTCTGTACTAAAAGAGATGTTCCAGTTAATTCCCAGGTTTGATGCTGCGTAAGGTTCATCCAAATACCCCATAGTACTCACAAGAAAGTTAAAATCTTCCTCCCGAAACAACCATGAAAGTAAACAACTGGCAGTGTCATAATATTTGTTAACATATTCTGCACACATAAAGGCAAGCTTGAAGATGCCTCCCTTTTGTTTCTTTTAAATAAGGTCATTCCCTTATCTATAGTTTGAGTTAAGAGGATAAAAGGCTCACTTGATGAATCCCACTTATCTACTGCCATTTCTAACGTCACCTGCGACGACGGTTTGGGTGGCCGAAATTCTTGCTGCTTTACCGGTAATGGCGCCTCATCCAACAACACACCCCGGTCCACAGAAATGACCCGGTCTGGCGGCTTCGGTGGCGGTACACGTCGTGGAACTAAATCCCAACTCTGTCTCAACGCTCTCCTCTTCTTTCGTGTCGTGTTCACCACTTTCTTGGATGTTCTTGTTGACCACCCGATACCACGATACCCATGACTGATGCGGCAGCTCTCGCTCTTCTCAAGAACCTGCGTGTCAATCTCTCCTTCTCCTACCGCCGTTTTCACATCCCCATTTCTGCGCACTAGACCGCCCAAGTCAGGCAGCTTTGGCGGTGGTAGTTGTATCGGCAGAATCAATTCTTTTTCTGTCATCTTCTCGACAATCGCCCCTGGTTTGGTCTTTTCGTCCCTAACCTTCTTGTTGACAGAATTAACATCATCATGAGAAACATCTTTCTCTTTTTTGGATTCAAGAAAGAGATTCTTGATTTCACCCAACTCCTCAGTAAGTTGATTAAGACTCCCATTCAACTGTCCTTGTTTGTTGGTCACCTTTACTAATTCTAGATTCAGATCCCTTTCTTCCTCTTCATTAGGAGGCAACACATTTCTAAATTCTGGCTTAAAATGCCAAAGAAAAGCCCAAGAAAATGTCTCCCAGCTCACCGTTGGATCATGGCAGATCCAAGAAGACCACCATTCACGAGCTTCGCCTTGCACGGCCTTAGCAACCTCTTTCATCTTCATTTCCTCAAGTGTCTCCCTTGCAAGAAAATATTTGTCCATACATAACGCCCACCAATAGGCGTCTTGGATCCGTCAGAATTTTCCAAGATGAGTCTGGCCCCACTCCCTTTCAAGTTTGAAGATCCGTCAACGTGGAGTTTCCACAATAAAGGAACCGAGTCGGTGGGCGCCGACTTCATTTCAGCGACGAAGTCGGCCAATACTTGAGCTTTGAGAGTAGATTGGGCCTTATATTTACACTCGACACCAAAAGAATTGTGAGGTTGTTGTTTTATTGATGAATCGATCAGCTACATCGATCAAGCGGCGGCAAAATGTTCTATCAAATATCATGTCTATATCAATCATTGTCTGTGATTTTTCTTAGCCTTCCTCGACATCTAGCGATAGGGATGCCCTCCACCTGATCCACAGTCCTTACTACAGAATTTACAAGCCTCCTCCACACTTGTCCAAACTCCAAACCATCGAAAGGGTACCCCAACACTCTAATGCTATTATTTATACTCCTATCTCTTCTGGTCTTTCCACTAATTAGTGCAGCATTCTCATCCCTTTTAAATTGAGTTTATTTTCTTCTTGACCTTTTACTGCCCAGAACTCATCCCATAAACAACCATAGGTCATATGGTTACGACCCGTCAGCTTTAGCAATAACTTTTTATTGCATAAACACCTAAACCCCTCCTCCATTTTAACCACCTCGCTTGAATCAAATGGTTTACATATCCCTCTATTTCTCTGTTGATTTGCATAATGGACCCAAGATATTTAAACTGTGTAACTTGTGGTATCCTATGGTTTCCAACTTTCATCTCTGAGCTAGGAATGTTACGCCTCTTGCTAAGCTTACATTCCATATATAAACAAGAGTTCTTAATCCACATTAAGAAAAAAATAGTTATATTTATGCAAAGTCATAGTGAGATACTGGTTCCAAAAAGCACAATCAAAAGGAAAGTTTACCTTTTTCACATACAAAGAAAAAAAATTAGGGAGGAAGGGGAGGTTGCAAGCTCACCTTTCAGGAGCAGTACAAAATAACTTGTCAACTTCAGCAGGTCGTAGGGCTCGATCCTAATATTACAAGAAGCAAATCAGATAAAAGTATATTAGATACAGAATGCCATCTTAAAAAGAGAGTGCAAGGAAACAGGTTAAAAGTATATAGTATTGTTAAGGAAGTGATAGTAAAAATAAAAATCATTAGTACATACTTTATCTGTATCCAATAGTCGGAAGATACCATTCAGAAACTCTACAGCTTCACTTGTCAGCTCCACACTCTGAAAGATTGTGTCAATGAAAGTTGAACAGGAAGTGTAGATAACTACATTTGTAATGACTTGACAAGCGCAGAATACGGTCACTTCTTATCGTCTAAAAGATTGTTTGATTTGGAATAAAAAAATAAATGGAATTTATTTAATTTGTTGGGAAAGAGGAGGGAGTTAGAAAAGGGAAAAGTTGTATTAAAAAAGTGATACACCAAATGGTGGTTATGTGAGGGAAGTTTTTTTATTGATAGGTAGGGATGACCAAAAATGCATAGAAGTGTAAGATAACTACATTTGGTAAAAAGGGCATAGTCTTGTGCTTCTTTGATAACCATCATTTGACTACCCCATTAGAAAGAGCATTCCTCTCTCTATCTCAATACTTAGCAGGGATAATGTATATGTATAATATGTTAATATGTCAACTACAATAACACACTAATTACAACCCAAATTGCCTTATTTGTACGACACAAAATGCCAACTGAAAAGGAAAAATCTAGGCAATAACTGTGAAACAAATAAGAGTCATTTTTTAAATGAGTATAAACTCTACACTTGATTTTTGCAAATCACCTACCCCCTAGAGCCCAAGAACTTCACAAATAATGTTTGCAAAACCACATAACATATACACTTGGTTTTAGGCAATCATCAACCTTGAGAATACCTACTAGTGAATAGTTATTATCAAATCAAAATTTACAGGTATAATCAGCAGATAACATTTTATTCTTCCTAGCTTAACAACCAGGCACATTTCTGTTATTGTCAATACCAAGATTGAAAATTGTACAGTTAAAGGTTGTATTATTACTCCAATCTTTTCCATTTAAACCAGGAGAAGAAGACAAAGTAAAATTTACATAGTAGAACTATATATAACCTGATCAGAAGCGATCTTAGATGGAACAGGAAGGACATCATTCCTGAGTTTTAAGTCATTATCATATCCGAAGTTTCTTAGAACAACCCATAATGTCTCCGGCCGCCCTTTTCTTAAGAACATACTATGGGCATAAATAAATCCTGGAAAAGTAAGACCATGCGAGTTGAGTCCTTCTGGTACTTTCTGTTGTACAATTGTTTTGACTTCTTCCATTTCAGATGACTGCAACGGTTTATTGAAACATCTAACCTGTTGATGGAGTGCATGTTTTGAATAAATGGCTACATATATGAAAGCACTGATTTTTCAGAGTATATGAAATAAAAAGGAAATGAAAATAGATTCCAAATGTATCATAAACCTGGAAATCATTCAGTTCTGCATCATTGAGAGCATCATCCATGTCACGATCACAGAGAACAAATATTCTTTTCAATGCCCTAACACACCGATCTGTTAAGGCTTGACTTTCAGAATCAAACAATGGATCCACTGGATGTACTACAGCTTTTTGAGCAAAATAAAAAACTTCAGGGACCTAAAAAAGTAAAATTGACATTACATTTCAGCCACTTATTTGTTATTTGAAGTCAAATATAGTAAATTTAATATTATCAAGATGATGACCTTATTACATTATATACATAACTCAAAAAAGTAGCAGTACGGCAGAGATGCATCAACGTCTTATATCACACTTGACTTACATGAAAGGAGAAATGGGAACCTATTTATCTGTTTTTGGATCTTTTGTACGCCCTGTACTTGATAAATAACGATCATTTTGTCCTTCATTAAATCATTGGATGGTATTTTAGAATAGGGAAACGCATTGGGAATTTCATTAATTTGTAAGATATTGTTGTAACGAATGTCAATAAACTCATCTATAGGATTGGCTGATATTTAAACAAGAAAAAAGAAAGATACACTTATAATTTTCCATCTTGTTTACTAAAAAATAATATACTATCTATAAATGAGTTAACATCACTATGTAACAATAAGCAGCAAAGCAATATACCTGGTATAGCGTAGCTGCTGAGCATTCAATGCAGGTGGCAACATTCTTGAACTCTTGTAGGAGCTGTGCCATAAGACGCTCTAAGCTCACTTGCTGGCTTTCATCCCTCAGATCGAGCTTGCAACCAACCACAATTATAGGTGCCTTTACCTGTATCACAAAATACAAAATAGATAAAACATATAAATTACATATATGGTAATATATGTTGATGAGATAGTGTTACTCATCTTCATTCCTCATCAAAAAGAGAAGTACTGGCAACACACTCTTTTCAAAACATTATTTATTATTAGTTGAATTTCATGTAGATTTTTCTAAATAGATAGTAGGTGATAGGATCCAAGTGATTGATCCATTGGTCTAGAAACCAGTCAGCCACCATAAGGAAGTTTAACTAGGCTGCAAAGGAAACAGCAAAGCAAGTCCATTGGTCTAGAAACCAATCAAGCCATCATAAGGAAGGTTAACTAGGAAGCATAGGAAACAGCAAAGCAAGAGTAACTGCATTATGGCAGTCATGATTAGATAATAACTTCGGGCAGTCATTTATTAGTATATGTGATAACACGGTTGGTAATATATGTAAGATTAATATCCTTTATTTTCGAAAAAAGAATACTCTAAGGAGACTTGGTCTCTGGAACAGCAAGTGTGTTACTGTATTGAGTGTAATTCCTATATTCAATGGTATTATTATTGTTATTTCTATGTTTAATGGTATTATTATTGTTATTAATATTATTCAGTAAATCTCTAGTGCTCTAACAGCAGGCACACATTATTTAGTGGGAACAACATAAAGTTCACCTAACAATAGAAAGTGAATCAGAAAAAAGTGTATTACTAACCTCCAACTTCTGCAATTCCCGGAACCAGTAAGAACTCAGTCTCGAAAAGGAGAGGGAATCATTGCAAGCATATGTTAAAACCACAACATCAGCCCCTTTCAATTCTTCATTACGCTTGCCTTGTTTCTCCAGGCTAGACAAAACCAAACAAAATAAGAACACGGTTTCATTCCATCTATTGTGATTTCTGCTAACATTATTATCATATATATATTTCAAATCGTGCCATTAAAAATCATCACGATCAAGAATACAAAAAAAAAATATATAATAATAAAAAAAAATAGACGCCAACAAGGTTCCGTGAAGAAAATGCAGTGGAAACACGCATTTTAGGTAAAATATTATTGAATCAAAACTCAAACTTGAATCAAATTAAATGAAGAGGTTATCATTAATTGATCCGTTAATTCATAAATGTAGAAAGTGATTCCTGCTAATTATTTTGAATAAAAAGTAATGATCGTGAAAAGTTACCTAGAGGAAGTGTCTATTATGGCAAGGGGAACGATGTCGGGGAAATAATCAGCTGGTAAGAGAGTGGGCGGAAGCACGGGCGGAACGGCCTCCGGGAATGAGTCCGACGCTATAGCGGCTATCAGGCTTGATTTTCCGGTGCCCCGATCACCGGCGACGACGACTCGAACTACACTATGACCGGTAACGCTCGTCATTGATGCGATTCGAGATACCGAAACTAGAACAGGAAATATAATTAATCTTTTTTTGACAGAAAATATAATTAATCTTAAATACGATAAATTAGTACTCCCTCCTTTCCATATGTATATGATTTTCTAGTAAAAAAAAAACATAATTTGTCTCATAATACATGACATTTTACAATATTAATAAAGCATTAATACAAAATCGGTGTAAACTTTTTTGTCATCGCAACCAATGATAAGGTAAACTTTTTTTTGACAATAAATATAAGGTAAACTTTTTTTTGACCAAATATAAGATAAACTTTTAGATAGTGTAAAACATTTCTTTACCAAGAGAAACTTATGGCATTTCATTAATAATCAAAGTTGAAATACATGTAGGATTACAATAAAAAAAAACATGGGAGCTAGCATAAAGCTTTGATGCTCTTGTAAGAGTATGAGCCACAAGGTTTTTTTGCCTTCAGATAAAACTAACTGTATAGTTTTGTAAAGTAGAAAGTAAATGTTGACAAGTTCTTAAGATAGAGCCATTTTCGGTAACATAATTACACACTCCCCGAATGTTATCCACTGTCGTTTTGTAATCAAACTCGATGGTAACTCTTTGGATGTCTTGTAACCAAATGACTGCTTCCATTAAACTCAAGGCTTTGGCCTCCTATGGTTGAGGTTTGCCGTTGAACCAAGCTAACTTAGCTTTCACTTAACGCGCACCTCTTCGTTCTAAATGCAAAGACTAATACCAAACCTGTCATCATCAAATAAAGCAGCATCAACAATGCATTTTACCGTAGTTGCTTCCGGACGAGACCGAGATACAACACCATTATTGCACTCTAGTACGATTGGAGAAGAATGAAGCAATTTTGAGGGTTTTGCTTTTTACCAACAAAATGAGTCCATTGCACATTGGATAGATACCCGAACTAGTTTGACAATATTTTCCCAAATCTTCTCATTCCTCTTCTTACACAAACCCCAAATCATAGTAGTAAAACACTTCCTAGAGCTTTCTTGAAGAGTAGGGAGAACCTTGAAAACACAATCCCTATAACCATCTGCTTCCATAACAATCAGTTGGATTTGATTCCACAACCCAACCATCCTCCAAACCACTTCTGCTTGTTCACAACCAAAGAAAAGGTCTCATTCACTCTCCTCCGAAGACTCGCATCGGACATTCCTCAGAACGCGTCGTCGGTGAAGGTTGTACCGGCATGAAAGAACTCCCCTCGCTGTGCGCCAAAGATGAATCCTAACTTTGTGAGAAACATTCAATTTTCAGATCATCTTCCAATCCCCTGCTACTCGGAAATCTGAGGTATCAATTATTTCGTTCATAGTAGCGAAATAGGCGGACATCACTGAATACACTCTGTCACGGCTTCTATTCCAAATCAGCTTATCCTCCATATCCCTGCAAAAGAGTGTCATCCACAAAATTATGGTTTTATCCTTGTTATTAAATAATTGCTCAACTAAGGTTGTGTTCCACGTTCCAGTGCTCGCATTGGAAAGGCATCCTACGGTCAACGCTTCTGTACCCGCCACTATAGCAAAAGAAACAAAAGGACTGGTCCCTCCCTTTACACACGGGACACGCCAAACATTGATGTTAGAACCATCACCAATCTTCCATCTTGCTCCAAAATTAACCATTGCCTGTGAAGTATGGATCTTACGCCAAACATAGGTGGAATTGTGGCCCAAGTGAGCCCCCATTCGAGAAATATTTAGTGTTGAAGACGTGAGTAACAATAGCATCTTGGTTGGTACACAAACGCCAACATTGCTTCCCTAACATGGCTAAGTTCAAACCGTGAAAATGTCGAAAGCCCATTCCACCAAACTCCCTGCGCATAGTCAACTTGTCCCAATTGAACAAATTAATACCTCTTTTAGTACCACGATTGGAACCCCGCCAAAAGGAATTAATCATTCTTTCCATCTCCTCCCCGAGTGATGTGGGGATTAGGAAAGTACTCATACAATAGAGTGGGATAGCCTGAGCCATAGACTTGACAATGACATCCCTCCCCGCCTATGACAAATGTCGTCCTGACCATTGATGAATCTTGTGTCACACTCTGTCTCTAAGGTAACCAAACAGTCGCTTCTTGCTTTGACCCACCATAGATGGCAAACCTAAGTATTTACCTGTGCCCAGATGGTGTGTTTGATATACACACAAATGTGCAAGTATACACAATCGTATCAAGTAATAAAGTGAAAGTAGAGTATCGTTCCCACGAGGATTGGATTAATTTACAAGTTTAGATTAAATAGTTGATTAGTGAAAGGTAACCACTATCCTACTCACAAATAGGCGGTGTTGATAAACAAACAGAATATAAATAAGCAATAAAAGATGTAAGGAATCAGTGGAGAATGATAGTTGAGATGTCTTCACCAAATAAGTCACTTTTAAGAGTTTTGTGTTTTTTATGTGGTGTAGGTACACTGGATGCAGCTGCATCAGTATGTGCTTTTCAGTCACTTTCTTTAGAGTTTCATTACAAGCTCTTATGATCTCTGCTTTTTGCAGTAAAGAAAAGAGTTGTCAATTCCTCTCTTGCCTCCTAACAATGATCCAAGTTGCTAAATAAGTTCACTCTTGTAATTGCATCATCCTAAGGACTATGCTATCCTATGTCTAGGTTTTAGCATGTAATTAACAAAGTTTCCTTTATTAAACACTTATCCCTATTAGTTCTTGAGTTCTAATCATAAACCATGTCTGTATTATGATTTGCATTCACTTTTAGTTGACCAATTCTAAAGATGAATATGAAAGAGTTATCACACAAGAACTAAAATGCAAACATCACATATGAACACAATAACTTACTTAAAAGATCATTATAAGGCTACAACATCTCAACTAAAGGAATTTAGCTCATATTACTCATTATATAATAGAGAGAATCTATAAAGAACATGATAAAATGAGTAATATTACAAAAGAACTCAAAAGAGATTACACAAATGGGAGATCTTTTGCATGAGCTTCCAAGTTGAAGTATTACACCAATTCCTTGCATAAGTTTCCTCTAAGTAGAAGTGAAGGAAGAGAGCGTCAAGTCTTTCCTTACCTTCTCACGATTCAGAAACTAAAATAAAAACTAAACCTATGCTACAAATATAAAGAAAAGAAGTAATCCTTTAAAAGCTTGGATGAAGGATGATCTTTAAGTGAGAAGAAGTGGTCCTTTATATAGGCAATGAGCTTTCCTTCGATGGAGGGTTTGCTTAGGAGACAAGATTTAACCAAGATCAGCTGACCATAGTTACTTTGCAGACCTCCCATCAAGCAAGTTGCTCTTCACATGAAGTTCACATGGGGTGGTCCAATAAAGAAGTGCCACATGTCCTTGAGTGAGTGACCTTCCCAACTTGTCTCCAATAGTAGGTGGCCGAAATATGCAAGTGGGTCTGCTCCCCATGACGTCACATTATCCACCTCGCAAAACCTCATTCTCAAACAATCAATGACCGGTTCATATTGGCCACTAACCTCCTCAAACAAACACGTGAAATAACATGTGCCACGCCTCCCAAAGCCACTTGAGAATCAGCCACCGACCCATCCTCCTTGGTCAAAGATGAAATAACATTACGACGTCGTCTCATACTTGCCATGGCATGAAAAAATTTAGAATTAGTGTCTCCATCCCTTAACCAAAATATGTTGTAATTCAGATGAGAGAGATGGTTGGAATGCTTTTTCCTATATAACTTCACTTTGAGATTATTATGCTACTTATGATGCTCCTGCAATGATTGCACCTGTAATGAATGCTGTTAAAATTAACACTTGTGCTTTTCAGCAACTTTTCTTCAGAGTTTCATTACCTAGTTTATGTCTAAGCTCTTGAATAAGTTCACCCTTGTATTTGAAGCTCCAACAGTATCATTTTATGGACTAAGCTAGCCTATGTCTAGGATTTAGCTTGGATTTAACAAAGTTTCCTTTTATTAAGTCACTTACCCATATTAGTTCTTGAGTTCACACCATAAACCATTTCTGTATTTATGATCCTACTTATCCTAAGCGATCAACCTTAAAATAAGCTTTTGAAAGAATTATCATACAATAACTAAATTGCAAAACCTCACAAGTAAAATAAAAACTACTCAAAGATTCATTATATAGTTAAAGCATCCCAACCAAGGGTAGTTTAGCTCATGCTTGATATTGTTAAACACTTATAAACAAGAGAAAACATGCATGCTTATAAGAATGGAAATACAAAGGAGAAAAGATAGGTGGTACATTACACAATTGTCACTCCTTTGTACCTTCTGCCTAACAATGTTGGGTCAATGAACCTCTCAGCAACAAGAAAAGTAAACTAAAGTAGGGAGAAGTTGTCACTTTCTCTCTTTCCTTACAACTAAAACAAACTATTTTCTAAGTAGATTAAAACTTGAGTGATGATCTTGATGAAGATAATGAGGAGTATTTATAAGCTCCATGGAGTGAGTTGCCTTTGGCGCCAAGTAGCTCATCCACTTACTCCAATGTGATTGATGGGAAGTTTCACCAACTAAGAAGAGAGGTCCAATAACCAAATAAAAGTGTACTTGTGAAGATCCAACTTTTTGTTGAGATGCATGAACTTGGCGCCGCATCCTTGCCACTTGTGCAACTTGCACTTGCAACTTGACATGTTGACGTCATCATCAAATGCTTGGAGCAATGCGTGAGAATTGCACTGTTGGTGCATGATTGTGTCTCTGCTTGTATCTCCATTGCTGGTGCTATGACTGCTGGGTACATTGCAGGTGCAATGGTTGCTTGATCTATTGCAGGAGCAATGACTGCTGCAGCAATTAAACAAACACATAAAAATACCACAAGTCATAGAAATTAATGCTGATGCAATTTCAAAAAGCAAGAGATATGTGTATTTTCTCTTCATTCCCTTATTTGACAATGCAAAATTACTGAGTTACATTCAATAATTTAATTTTAAGATTTAAATAACTCTATATATCATAGAGTTATCATTTGCACTACCTCTTTTCTCACCATTAGATAACAAGTCGTTACAGTCACCAGCAATACACCACGACAACGAGTTATCTCTTGCTAAGTGTCTCAAGAGATCCCAAGAATCTCGTCTACGACCACTATCTAGATAACCATAAAAACCTGTGAATCTCCAAGAAGGACCATTCATACTCACCACTTCCACATCAATATAATTAGATGAATAATTTGTCTCCATACAGTCAAAAGGATGACGCCATGAAAAGCAAGACCCCCACTTCTACCATTACAATCCATCGTGAATGCATAGTCATAACCGAGTCTAACACAAATCTCTTCAATCTTATTAGCATGTGCCAACGTCTCACAAAGAAAAATAATGTCTGGTTGGTACGTTCGAACGAGATCACGCAGTGGTGGAACTTCTCGTGGGTTACCCAAGCACCAGTAGTTCCAACTGATGAAACTCATTGCTCATGGCAGGCCTGTCTGCCAGAGCCTGCCTATAAAAAATGTTTGTCATTGTTATTATTGTTGTTGTTACCAATTTTAGTGACCGAAACCATGTGACTACTATCAGTCTACCATTACGTTCACCATCCACCGTCGCATATGCTTACATGTCATTCTCATTAACCTTAGTTGGCACTTGACCCGTCTAGCTATTCGGTTTTGAAAATAACTTTGATGGGTTTTTGAAAATTTCAACCAAATTAGCAACGCCATTATTCTCCGTATTATCACTTGCCTCTTCTGTCGTGTTTATTCCTCCTCCGGTGGGTCCTCATAATAGAATAATTAATACCACGCGCCAAATTCAAAATCTGGTTCCCACAACTTCCGCCCTCCCTCAACCACCTTGCACCACCATTGCCACCTCCATGACAAATCTCAACTTTGATTTTTGGCCCCCAGTTGTGTGAACCATCATCATTCACCATGTCAAACAACTTGTCACAAGAGTTTTCCATGTGCCCTAACATCCCACACACATGACAGAATATCTCAAGCCTCTCATACTTCAACGAGACCTCCTTTTTGAACATCCATTGACACCCTAACCTGCATAAACAATCTCCAAAATTTAGAAGTATTTTTAGCATCATAATCCAAAAGCTACCTACCATATTCCTAACATGCTTTCCTACTGCTTCAGAATCTAATACAACAGATCCTCACCCGGGACTACTCCATCCGGGATCACACTCAGAATCAGTAGGTGTCTACGAACGATCACAAACCTTATTTGAGAACTCTTTCAAGATCGAGTGGATGAAAAATTTGGAAGAGAAAAATACCCTGACCAGCTTCTCTAATATTCACTCTCTCCCTGACCTCCAAACCCTCACCATACGTTCCTTCATAATATGTGATCTGATCGGTTGTCAGAGAGAAAACGCCCCATCTGTGTTAGTGAAGAGTTTGCCCTAACTCGCTCCTCCTCTGCTCCCTCGATCTCTACCTCCACCGTGTTATCCACGGCTCTTCACGCCATAGAAATGATCTAAACCAATAAAACAATACCCTAACTCAGTGGTTTGAACAAAAAACAAAAGTTGTTACCTTCTCACTAGGAGAGAACTCTTCTTACAAAGAAAACCCTATGAGAGAATATTGTAAAACATTTATACATCTATTGTGTATATAAATTAAATCTTATTTAAAACGTGATTTCATAATAATAAATTATGTTTGTATGATAAGATTAAAATCACTTTTGATATGCTGATATAAAAAAAATAGAGGTCTCACTCAATTGATTTTGTTCCACAGAAAACACTATTGTGATAGCAAAATGTTATTTTGTCTAATTTGTGATTGATCAAATAATAATGGCTAAACTATAGTTTTTGTCCTCCTAGTTTCAAAAGTTCAGATATCTAGTCCCATTATTTTAAAATTCAGACATTTAGTCCCCCTATTTTAAAAAACTCAGATATTTTGGCCAAATTGGGGTTTTCCATTTTTCTTGAGGTATGTAAAAAAAGTTGACGTGGCACCTGACGTAAGCATCACACATGGTTGTCACACCATTAAATGCCTGGCTTTTTCATAATAGGTAGACTAAATGTCTGAGTTTTAAAATTGGGAGACCAAATATTGTAATTTAAGAAAATAGGAGGACAAAAACTATAATTTAGCCAATAATAATATAAGAAAGTATTATTTTTGAAAAAATGATATAAAAAATATAAATACTAATATAATGTTTAAATTTTATTTTTAAGATGTCAACTTTTAGATTTTAGTTTGTAATTTAATTTTTAAATATTTTTTCATATTTGATTTTGTATTGTTTTATTTTAAATATTTTTAGTTTTAATATCAATTTACTAACCATAGTTCTTATTTTAAATTGTTTTCAACTTTTTTTATATAAAATACGAAATTTATCGATGTTGTTAAAATCCATATAATTTTGAAAACTAATTTAATTGTTTTTATGAATTTTAACTTATTTTGTTTTATATTTACATTACTTTTTAAATCTTACTTTTTATTTTTTATTTTTATATTTTATCATATCTTAAATTATTTTCATATTACCTTGTAAATTTGTAATACAATCCTCAATTAACTCGACATATTCCATTTTTGTTTCATTTTGGTCCATTTTAGTCCCTACAAGAAAATCGCGTTTTAACGTCGGTAAAATTCTCCGAAAATGCACCAATTATGTCAAAAAATTCCACCGGTAAAACGCCCGTAGTTAATATTTTCCTACGGATTTTTAAAAAGATCATTGGTAAAAGAATTACCAAGATTTTTTTACAAAATCCGCGGATAAACACATTACCGGCGTTTTTTTTAATTAATATTTTTTTTACTTTCATAAGAAGTAAGAAAGAATGAAAATAAAGTAGAATATGATAAAAATGATATAGGATAAAATGAGAATGAATATGTAGAAAGGAATAATAATGAAGAGTATGAGAATAAATAATATAGCAAAGAAAAAGAATGAAGAAGTGAATGAATGAGAGTATGATCAGAAGTAATACTATAGGAAAGAATGAGAATGAAGAAGTAAGAATGAATAAAATGAAATGAGAGTATGAGAAGTAATAATATAGGAGAGAATGGGAATGAAGAAGTAAGAATGACGAAAGATAAGATATGAAAAATGTGAAAGAGAATGTGAAGGAAATAAAGAGTTAAATGAGAGAATGAGAAGAGTGTAGGAAAATGTTTTATTTATAGGCATTTTTGTAGGGTTTTAGCGAATTTTTTAAATTACCGGCGGATTTTTTAAATAATTTTTTATTATCATTTAAAAAATTCGCCGAAAATGTTATCGGCAGATTTTTTAAATTACCGACGGATTTTTTTAAAAAAAATCTACCGTTAACATTCCGGTAGATTTAAAAAAAAAATTAAAAATCTGTGGGAAAGGCGCGGAGGGAAAAAAGTCCGCCGAAAATACTATTTCTTCCGCCAAAAAAATTACCAACGTAAAAAATCTGTCGGTAATACGTGTTTTTTGTCCATTATTTTTAACCCACGTTGACAGTTAACTCTTGACGTGACGTATTAAATTTCAGGGCTGCCTTGGAATTTATTAAATGATGTGGCAAATAGGGGACTAAATTGAAACTAAAAAAATGTAGGGGACCAAATTGACAAAATTAACAAATACAAAAAACACTAATACAAAAATTAAAAAAATATGAAAAAATACTCTCAATCTTCATCTTCATTTTCCCTAAAATACTATTAACCCTAAATCTTGTCATGATTCAGGCGCCTAGTGATGGGGCGCCAAAGGAAGGGAAGAATAACGGACTAAATGTTGAAATGGCGCCTAGTGCCAAGGCTCAAGATGGAAATAGAACACGCACCAGTGGCTGGGCACGTGCGCCTAGTGTGTTATTGAGTTATTTCGTCGTGAAATAGGCGTGGGGAGTGAGATGTGAGTTTTTTAGTGAATTATGAGATGTGTAATTTCTCACTCCTTTAACTGAATTCTCTCTTCCTTCTCTGCACTTTTTCTCTCTTTCATTTTGCTCAATTGAACTCATCAAGTGTACTGATTGAACTCCATTTTCAATAGAACAGTACCAATTCAGTTCATATTTGTGTATTCACTCACCACACACATTATAATTGTCATTATCATTCATTACAACTAGGTCCTCAAAAATCTAACCCTAGTGGCATCAACCAAGAGGGGCACCTCAAATCTCGTGGAGTTATCATTCAAACAAATTTCATTTGGTCAAATAATATGGTTAAGAAAAAAGTAACCCAAACATGAATCATGGTTCAACAAACTTAGTGATGCAGTTCTGATTATTGTTCCATGCAACATTAATTTAATATCTTCCAAAGATGTTGAAAGGATTTGGTAAGTTAGTTAAGAATATTTGCTACTAGTACTTGCTAAAAGTTTTTTATTTTATTTTTTAATTACTTGCTACGAACTTCCACATGCGTACATATAAAATTTAGATAACATCTGCACCTGCTTTCTTTATTCTTACTAATTTTTGGGAAAGGTTTCAGTTGTTCAACATTTTTTTTTGTGACGAAGTGACAATTACTACTAGAAACTCACGTACAATTGTGAAATTTCAGATTCGAACTCTAGACATAATATCCAACCTAACAATTTCGGTATTTACCGGTTATTTGCATTGTCAAAAGTCTAAGCTAGATTAGGTGATTGATTACCTAAGTAAATAAATATTTTAATGTGGCAATGAGAGAGGTTACGACCAAAATAAATAAATAAACATGAGGCCATGGAACAAGCAGTAGAGCATTGCGTGGACAATAACGAATCCACCAAAGAAAGAAGGCGTTTACCGAACCCAACCTATGAAGGTTGCTAGTAGTTTATACATTATACTCTTTGTTTTTATAGATAAGTTATTTAAGTAACAAATGTCAAAAGGGTTTTAATATTTGTACCCTCTCCTTAGACCCTATACCCCCTTTTGTGCCAAACTTCCAACTTTGCCCTTACTAAAAACAAAAACGTTCCAACTCAGGGAAAGTTTACTAAACATCTCCTATTGATGTTTCCGTAGTCAATTCGGGAAGAATTTCTTGCATTTTTACTAATCATCTCCTATTGATGTTTAGAAGTCAAATTTTGGATGAATTTTCGGGCATTTGTATGCAGAATCATCTTGCGTGAGATGTTTCCGAGTGTAAAAATGACTACGGAAAGATCAACAAGAGATGAATCCGTAGTCGCTTTTTTCTTGATTTATTTCCAAAACTACGAATTTATCCCGTGGACAATCACACTTCTTTAAAGATAACATTCTACCTTTAGAGCAACCCACGCCTATTCATGTGTGTCTCTCATGTTTGCACAACCAAAAACAATCACATTTGTTGTAAATAATTTAAAAAGCGTCTAAAATTATCGGATTAGATTAAATTCTAAAACTAGGTCTATGTTAATAATTTTTGGTACAACAGTCTATATTAATATGTTCGAGACTTTCTCTTTCCTTTGTGGTTCACTTAATATTTTTTAATAAACATTGTCGCATCAACTACTCGAAGCAATTCATGTGACCGACATTTGCTCATCCTTCACGTGATTAATATAATATTATTGCATTTGTATTGGGTACTGTGAAAGTTAAATAAGTCTTCCTCCTTAGTAAAAAAAATGACTCCGTATGAATTAAAATAAATAACTCCGGATTTATGCTAACAACATAAATCCGTAGTGTTAATTTACAACTCCGGATTTATGTTGTTAACATAAATCCGGGAACAACTCAAACATTTTCATCCGGAAACATCCAAATAATATAAATCCGGAAAATTTTAAAAAAATGACTACGGATTTACCTTCTTGGTGATGATTCCGGGAAGTTTGCGAAAATGACAAGGGTATTTTGGTATTAAATCGTATTATGGGGGTATGGAGGCCAAGGAAGAGGGTACAAAAATTAAAAGCCATATCAAAATTGTTAGATTAGATTCATCACTCGGGTTCGAATTTGGGAACCTCATAGTTACCCATGTGAGTTTCAAGTGGCAAACTAGCTTATACTTTTTTGGTTTCTTATTAAATGATTAAAAAATATATTAAGTAATAATTTAGATTTTTAATTAATAAAATTGCTGATGAAATTAAAAGTTAGCCAAATGGCTAAGGCTATGTTTGGCAAAAAATAGCGGATAGTGGATAAGTTTTAAATATATAGCGGATAGACTAGCTTATAGCGGATGAGCTTATTGCGAATAAGCTAGTGAATTGAATTTAAAGTGTTTGGTAAAATTAGACTTATATAATTTGACCAAAAAAAAAGAACTAGCTTATATAAATATAAAAAGACAAATAGATATTTGAGATTAATGCTTGAAAAAGAGAGAGAATATTCAATTAATAGAGGATAAATGAGGAATTTAGTTAAAGTGACAAGGGTATAAGTGGAAGAAAAAGTGAAACACTATAAACTATAAGCTCAAACGCTACTTTAAGTAGCGTTTCAAAAAATGCTATAAGCTAATGAAAAAAATGTTATAAGTTAGTTGCATCATACACTTACAAGTAGTCGATCCGTTATATGCTAACAAATTTGACTTGCCGAACAGAGCCTAAATCAATTCCTTTTTTTTAAGTAAGTATGTCAATGAGGGAACTTTGTTCCTCAAAAGTGGATCCAAATACGTTTAAACGATGAGTGAAAAATAATTATTAATTAAATCAATGAAATATGTATAAATTGCAACTAAATTGTATTGATGAATATTTGTTTTATCGACTCTGTAAAATTGATATTTATAGTTATGCCGGAACATAACCCCTATGAGTTCAACACTTGGATATATGGTAGGAGTTGTTGGAGGAGAAGAATCACTTGCTACGAATTACACACACTATAGGATCAATTGTACTGAATCTTGATGAACTACCAAGAACACTAATGCAACAGTTAGTTGCAACAGAAAAAACCAGAAGGAAACAGTAACCGAGAGAGGGAGGGAAATTTGGTTTGAATTGAAAGAGTAAAGTGAGAGTAAAGACAATGTGTAATTCATTATTGGTAAAGTCACTTACACAATGTACTTATAGGAAGCTTACACATATGCAAGGTAAAAAAACTTTTTAAACCGTAAAAGTGAAGTAGTTAAAAGACATTTAACTACAACTTATAACAACATTACTAATTTGCAAATGAGTCCCTCTGCAATTGTGAATTACATCACTAACAACACTCTTCATTAATTCACATTTGTAAGGCTTAGCATTCCAATCTTGCATCTCATAGCTTCAAATTTACTTGTCTTCAATGCTTTGGTTAGCATGTCAGCTAACTAATCTTCTGTCCTACAGTGTTCTACTGCAATCCTTCCTTTTGCCACTTGATCTCGCAAGAAGTGATACTTTATCTCTATATGCTTGCTCCTCCCATGAGCTATAGGATGTTTTGCTAGATCAATGGCCGATTTATTGTATATCTTCAATCTCATAGCACCTTCACACTTCACTTTTAACTCTGTAAACAACATTTCCATCCACTGTGCTTGGCTTGCACTGAAATTATATACTCAGCTTCACAGGTCGATAATGCCACCGCATTTTGCTTTTTAGAACACCAAGCTATTAGAGCATCACCCATCATGAAGATATATCCAGAAGTGCTCTTCCTGTCTTCTATATCTCCACTCCAATCAGCATCAGTAAAACCAACAAGTTCTGCAGTAACTTGTTTTTCTGCAGTAGGAAACAAAACACCCCAATCTATGGTACCTTTGAGATACCTCAAAATTCTTTTTGCAGCAATCAAATGTGATCTTTTAGGCTCCTCTATGTATCTACTTGCAACACCTACACTGTAGACTATGTCTGGTCTAGAGTGGCAGACATATCTAAGTGAACCAATCAGCTGTCTAAACATAGTTGGATCAACTGCCTCATCTGTACAATTCTTCTGCAACTTCACATTTGGATCTGCTGGTGTGCTAACAGAGTTGCAATTCATCATCTTGAACCTCTTTAACACATCTGTAATGTATTTCTTCTGGTGTAGAAAGATTCCTTTGTCACAAGACACAAATTCCATATCAAGGAAGTAGGAGAGCTTCCCAAGATCTGTCATTTCATACTCAGCCATCATTTGACTCTTGAGTTTCATGATTTCTTGCTCATTTTCACCTGTCACGAGCAAATCATCCACGTATAGGCATACTATTAGCAAACCAGTAGTTGTGTTCAACCTTACATACACACCATGTTCAGTTGAGCACTTGATGAAACTCAATTTCTGCAAGGAAGCATCTATTTTTCTGTTCCAAGCTCGTGGAGCTTGTTTAAGGCCATACAAAGCCTTCTTCAACTTCATCACTCTATCCTCCATTCCCTTTTTCTCAAAGCCATGTGCTTGCTTCACATATACCTCTTCTTCTAAAGGTCCATTGAGGAAGGCAGATTTGACATCAAGTTGATTCAAAGTCCACTTCCTCAAACTAGCCAATGCAACAATCGGGCCTTATATCTCTATTCTTGCAATGGGGCATAAATTTCATTGAAATCAAGTTCGAGTTGTTGCAAAAAGCCTTTGCAACTAACCTAGCCTTATACTTTGCTACTTCACCATTAGGCTTCATCTTGGTCTTGTAGACCCATTTCACATCAATTGCTCTCTTGTTGCTTGGTAACCTCATCATTTCCCAAGTATCATTCCTTTGAATGGATCTTAATTCATCCTCCATAGCCTCTTTCCAATTTGGATTGGATAGAGCTTGTTCAAGTGATATTGGTTCTGATTCTGCCATCAACACCAATTGCAGCATATCAGACACATCTTCACTTAAACTACCTGGGAATACCTCATAGTCTTGTAATCTAGCAGGTAGTTGCCTCACTCTATCAGACCTCCTCAATGGCTCTTCTCTTTCATCATTGTTTACTGCAGCTACAGGCTCATTCAACTCAGCATCATTCTCACTTAGATCACTGTCAAGTTGTACTTCAACTGAGTTACCAGTAACTTTTTCAGTTGCTTCCTCCCAATTCCATTCCTTCAACTCATCAATAATCACATCATTACTCATCACTACTCTTTTATTGATTGGATCAAACAGTTTATATGCACATGTAGTGTGATAACCGACTAGAATCATAGGTTGTGACCTTGAGTCTAGTTTTCTTCTTTCTTCTATTTTGTTCAGGAATGTGTCTATAACAGAGTGAGCCAAACACTCTAAAGTGCTTCACACTAGGTCTCACACAACTCCATGCTTCTTCTGGTGTGATTCCATCAAGTATCTTTGTTGGAGCTCTATTCAATATATGTGTGGCAGTGTGTACCGCTTGATTTAATTCATGTGGAAGACTTTTCTCTCTTAACATACATCTAACCATGTTAAACAATGTTCTATTTCTCCTCTCAGCTGTGCCATTGTGCTGAGGGGTATAGGGAGCCATCACTTCATGAACTATGCCCTCAGTTTTACAGAAATTTTCAAAAATTCATGTGATGTGTATTCTCTACCGCCATCACTTCATGAACTTAATACTACAGCTTTCTGCTAGAAGTTTAAATTGCTTGAACGTATTAAACACATCACTCTTCTTTTGTATCAGATAAATCCACATTTTCTTAGTGAAATCATCAATAAATGACACAAAGTAAGAGTTACCTCCATGAGATTTCACTTCAAATGGGCCACATACATCATAATGCACTATGGCAAGCTTCACAACAGCTCTTGTTGGTATAGCAGATTTGTAGGATTTCCTCGGTTGCTTCCCTTCACAGCATCTACCACACACCTCCTTTGGCTCTTCAATTTGAGGCAAACCAAACACCATATTCTTCTTCTGTAGCATACTCAAGCTAGCAAAATTAAAATGTCCCATCCTTTTATGCCAATTCCACATTGTGTTTTCAGTTTGAGCAGTGAGGCATTTCTGCTCAATTGAACTTACACCTACCTTAAAGATTCTATTATTGGACATTAACACCTTCAAGACCTCCTTGTCCTCACTATCGAAACCTCCATGTAGTTGTCCTTCATGGTCATTGAATAACCCTTCTCTAGCAGTTGTCCTAGACTCAACAAGTTGCTCTTCATCTTTGGAACATAGAGAACATCACTCACTATGACTTTCCTCCCATCCTCTCTTTCGATAGCTACTTTGCCAATTCCTTCACCATTACTGGTTCTACCATCACCAAATCTAATCCTCCTCTTGATGCTTCTATCAATCTCACAGAACCATTCCAAATGCCCTGTCATATGATTCGAACACCCTGTGTCCAAATACCACCATTCAATCATCATGCCAGCTTCTGTATCAACCAGAGTCATCAAAACTACTGCTTCATCATCAGAGTCATGCGCAAATTGTGCCTCATCATTCACTTTTCTAGGCACCTTTGGATTCACACACTCATCAGCAAAGTGGCCCCATTTCTGACATTTATAGCATTGGATATGTTCCTTTGATTTATTCTTACTCTTTTCCATTACTCTCACCTTCTTTCTCGCCATTGTCTTGTTTCACATTTCCCTTCTTATCACCTCCTTTCCATTTCCCTTTGCCTTTCTTGTTCTTCCAAGAATCACCATTCTTCTTCTGAGATTGAGCATATAATGCTTTCTCAATTTCTTTCTCTTCTTTCTTGCCACTTTCTCTACTTTTCAATTTTATCTCATGTGCTTCTAAAGATCCTAGCAATTGTTCTAACTTCAATTTCTCTAGGTCTTTAGATTGTTCTATGGCAGACACAACACTATCGAAGCTCGAAATTACACAAGTTAGCACTTTTTCAACCTTCATAGCATCACTAACGATCTCACCACAACTCCTCATTTGATTAGTTAGAATGACTAACCTGTTAATGAATTGTGCTACGGTTTCATCCGGTTCCATCTTCATCAGACCAAGTTGACACCGTAGAGACATGAGCTTCATCTTCTTCGCCTGTTTATCACCGGCGTACGTGGATGCAAGTGTGTCCCAAGCCTCCTTCGCCGTTTCAAACTCGATAATCTTCTCAAGTACATTCGTGTCAACGCACTGGTGAATTAGAAAGATTGTTTTGCTATCTTTCTTCAATTGATCGCGATTTGTCGTTCGTTGTGCCTCGTTATCGTTCCTTCAAGTGGCGTGACACCATTCTTCACGACTTCAAGCACATCTTGATACCTGAAGATCACTTTCATCTGTGCAGTCCACCTTTCATAGTTGGTGCCATCAAACACCGGGAGTTTCGTCGGGAATTGACCGTTCGAGGAGCTTCCTTGCGTCGTCGCCATAACCACCACCGTTACGTGCCCAAGAACCATCGCTCTGGATGCCAATTGTTGGAGGAGAAGAATCACTTGCTACGAATTACACACACACTATAGGATCAATTGTACTGAATCTTGATGAACTACCAAGAACACTAATGCAACAATTAGTTGCAACGGAAAAAACCATAAGGAAACAGTAACCGAGAGAGGGAGGGAAAATTGGTTTGAATTGAAAGAGTAAAGTGAGAGTAATGACAATGTGTAATTCATTATTGGTCAAGTCACTTACACAATGTACTTATAGGAAGCTTACACATATGCAAGGTAAAAAAACTTTTTATACCGTAAAAGTGAAGTAGTTAAAAAGGCATTTAACTACAACTTATAACAACATTACTAATTTGCAAATGAGTCCCTCTATAATTGTGAATTACATCACTTACAATAGGAGTCTCTTCTACCTAAATGATGTCTTGAGTTCGAATCTAAAGTTGTATGCAATAGTGTTAAATCTTTTGAGGGAAAATTTTGTCGTTCATTGTAGTTCTACCCGACTCGAGGGATTAATCTCTACAGTTGCGTGCAGAGAATACTAAGTTTATAAAAAAAACTAATAATAATACCTATAAACTCGATCTTCTTGCCTTCTCACCCAACTAGTCCTATTTTGCTTCAACTCCTACCGCTTAGGCTAGCAACTGATTAAACTAATGATAAGTCAACCCATGTGGGCAACTCCGACTACTTGTTGCATTCAATTAGCACTTAAATTATTTTTTGTTGTGAATAAAAATATTTTAGTTGTTTTATTTTCTTAATAACAATCTTAAATTGCACTTATAATCAACCTAAATGGTCGCTTAATTATGGGGTCTCAACTATCTTGACGATGTCGTTAACACTTGAATAGTTGAATGCCTTGGCAACGGGACCGTAATCATGCACGATCCAAAAAAAAATACCACCTGTAGTTGATCCTAGAATGCACAAAGCATGCGTTTACCATTAAAAATCAAAATCAATTATGGGTCCTGCTCTCGGGTGTATTAGAATTACGAGGATCGCCACAAAGCAACTGGACTCGCGCCTCACCCATCACGATCGCCCAACACGCCGCTTGGAGCGCAATTCGCCGCCCGAAATTCTCGCTTATACTGGCGGACATCATCGTATATATACGCCATTCGCATATGGTATCGAGCACGTTCTCTAACCTTGTGTTATCCGCCCGAGCGACCTCTCACTAGATCGTCGAGTGTGTCTGCGCAGTACCACCCGAGGTGCTCAACGCGTGAAGCGGGACCGGTCCTTTCATTCATTCAACGACCGCCCATAGGCGAATCAATCAACACTTCAACACTTCATTGGTCAAGGTACGATCAATTGGCGACCACCTGGTGGGAGGCCCGTGCGCTATCCTACCACATTCATGGCTCCACGCGACCGCCCCGCACGCGGGCCACCTCTCGACTCAATCCCTCCGGCAGAATCAAGCAGCAGACCGAGGGCGTGGGCCGCCATCCCACGAATCTCGGGGACTTCACGACAAGAACCTTCCGGCACACCCGGCCGTGGACCGGCCTCCCGAGATCCATCCGGCCGTTCTCGAGATTTGCCGCCCGAGCCGGTGGAAGCGGGCATTCGGGAACCTCTACCGGATCGCGACCTCAAGCCGCTTTTGCAACTCCCCGCAAAACAAGAATCAGTGATCGCGACCGAGATGCACTCATCTCCCGTATGAAAGAGGTTCACCTCGGCGCCGCGCGTGCGAAGACGGAGAACCTTCTTCGCCGCCGCTCCTCCTCGAAGGAGCATTTCACGCCGCAGAGAGCACTACTCATCGTTCTCCGGCCGTAAGAAGCGGTGGCACGCAGTCGCGCCGGCAGAACGCGCGCAGACGCCTGCTCGATGTCCGATGACTATGAAGATTCCAGCCTACCGCCCCGACACCGGGCCGCCGCCCACCGATACTCCTCTAATGAGTCGTCCGGTCACGTCGGTCGAGAAGCGAGATCTTGGGATTCCGTGAAGAGCCGGAAGATTGCGAAATGGAAGAATTAGGGACGCTTTCGCGATCGGCCTAGGAGAGGTCAAAGCGAAGCGACCCGAAGGCCTCCTCGCCTTCCACCAATCGCCCATCTCGGAGGATTCTATGGAATGCCGGCAACGAGGCATGCCTCGCAATGCAACCCTTTGGGTCGAACGGCATTCGACGAATATGGCCCGTTCTCCAGGAGATCGGGCGTTATAAGATTCCGAGAGATCTCCGCAAGCCGCCCAATCTCAACAAGTTTGACTACGAGGAGATCCGCATAAGCATCTCCGATACTTCAATAATTATCGCCGCTATAGGGAATCGGGACCGACCATGAAATGCGTGCTCTTTTCGCCTACCGGACGGCCGAGCATTGGAATGGTGGGAGTCTCTGCGACCCAATTCCATCTCCTCCGGGACGACACGATCAGAATCTTCTTGTCTCACTACACCGCCAACCGGTGCAATACCGATACGAGGAACACTTGACTCGCTGCTCAAGGTGAGAATGAGACGTTGAGACAAGATATCGACCAGGTTCAACATCGGCCGAAGTCGCTCGTGACTTGTCGAGATAAGGACAAGTTGAAATATATGAAGCGTGGTGTTCGACAGGACCAGGTTCGTCAGAAGAATTCACTCTTAACCATTACCAAGATCTCGCTACTTCTTAACGAGGCTAACGCCCACATGGCGCACGAAGAAACCTTGGCGAAGAAGGAAGGCCGTCCGCGCACGACCTAAAGAAGAAAATGGCAAGCGGCCAGAGGGCATGAAGGTCGCCGCGACAATCGGTCGACTTTCGAGATAAGACGTTCGATCATCGACTCTCGCTTAAACGCCTCTATTGCACAAATCTATAGCGAGTGCCAAACAATGAATTTGTGGGAGTAAAGCGGCCCGATCCACTCGTGCTCAAGAAGGGGGCACGACCGACTAAAAGATACCGCCGCTACTACAAAAGCAAGGGTCATGATACTAACGACCGTGTGGCCTCAAAGATGATATTGAAGAGCTCATTCGAGAAAGGAAAGTTGGGAAAGTATGTGAGGTAGGAGGAAGGCGACCGACCTCAAGAGAAAGCGAAGGAACCGATCTCGACAGAGGGAAGCGGCGCTACTTGCTTCAAGCGCCCAAGAAAAAGACCTGGCTCAAGGTCGAGAAGCCCCGCTGGTCCAGAGGTCGCAACGTTGCTATGGTCATCCACGGTGGCAACCTCGCCGGGACCGTAGAGAATCAAAGAAAGCCACCAAAAAGAAGTGGGACGAGCTCCCGATGGTCGGTTCAACATCAGCGATCCCACCGGTCTCAAGCAGACTTCATCTCATTTGGAGACAGCGACGCGCACGATGGCGTGCCAAACAATTATGTTCCGCTGGTAATCAGGCGAGTCATGGCCAATCACGAAGTTCAAAGAATCTCGTCGCACCAGGTAGCTCGGCCGACATCATGTTTGAAGGCTTAATTGACAAGATCAAGGTCGACCGAGCGAGATAATTCCCAGTGCCGAGCCAACACCTTGACGGGCTTCAATGGAGCGGCCACCTACCCGCTGGGAACGATCGAACTCATGGTCACATTTGGTGACGACACGAGATAGCACCTTATGCAGGGACGGTCCGCACGACGTTCCTCGTACTCCCCTCAAATCATGCTATCGATTGCATCATCGTAGGCCGACCGGGCAAGCTAGAGGCCGTGGCATCAACAAAGACACCGAAGATGAAATTCTGACAGCGACGCACGTGTAGTTACCCCGCGCCGACCGAGGCGCAAGACGGCCACGACTGTGACGCAAATTTGTGATGAGGTAGACCTTGGCCCAAATGTTCCAAGCACCGGTGATGGTCATCAAGTCAATGCCACCGATCCGGATGCTCGGTGCCACGCTTGAATGTAATGAACAATTTGAGTGTAATGAATGACCGACCTATGAATGAAAAGCAGCAGCGCTCTTTTTCCCAATCGGGTTTTTTTACAGAGGCTTGACCTTTAGAAACATGGTGTTCTTTACTTTTCTCGCAAGAATGTATGACCGGCCGCTCAAGATCGCGCGCGCAAAGGAGCGATCAAGATTATCAACTTGGTCAAACATAAACGGATCGTCGAACCGATCTAACCGAAGCGACCATCGAAATGGTCCCAATCGAGCGCCATCGAATGGCCCAAGCGGTCGGAAGGACCCACAAATGCAGAGTAGCCCCGAGCGGTCTACAATCGAGAGATCATCGAAATGATCCCAACGGTTGCCATCGAAATGGCCCGACAACCTTAGATCGTCGAAACGATCTAAACCGAGCGACCATCGAAATGGTCCCAATCGAGCGCCATCAAATGGCCCGAGCGGTTAGATCACCCGCGAAACTTCGTGTCGCCGGCGACCTATGGCATGCGCCACCGAGCCAAAGACAAACGACGGCCATCAAGTTGACTCAAACGAGCGCCATTGAAAATGGCCCATAAACGCTTAGGTCGTCGAAACGATCTACATCGAGTGCCATCGAAAATGGCCCAAGCGGTTAAGTGATAGCCCATCACGGTAGGCCGTCGGGCGACCTACTTCAAATGCCATTGAAAGGGCTCGATTGAAGGTCGCCGAGCGATCCAAGGCCGCTGGGATATTAACTTTTCGTAAAAGGGATGCTTTCGAAATAAGCGCTAATGATGACCGAACGGCCTTAAAGCTCAAAGACTTAGAGAAAAATAAACATACAAGGCGCGCGCAAAGAAAAGCGACCAAAACAGCGCTATCGGCAGTAACATAAAAGCGGCGAAGCGCCCACAAGTTCAAAATGAATAAGGCGAACAAATGCAAAAGCACGCAGACATAGTAATACAAATGTGAACGCGTAATTAAAGGCAAACGAAATTGTCATTACAAAGCGAGGACGCCTTGGCCGATGCCGAAGCGCCCACAAATCAAAATCGCACGGAAGGCGCAGAAATTGTTGTGCCCGAAGGCAAGTTAAACGGTTACAAAATTTACACCGCCGCATGGGCTTTAAAAAGAGAATGGTGGCGGCGAATGACGACGCCTTGCTCGCCGACTTCTGCAGCAACATGATCTTGTTGTTATCAACATAGTCGCGTGGGCTTCGATCATCTTGTCATCAAAGTTGACTCGCAGACGGTATTCAATACCCGCGACCGCCCGAGAGCATTGTAAATCGCCAATTGCCGCCTCCCGACCGGGCCCGCCACCTTTCGGATCGTTCCCTCGGCTCGGCCCTATTCGGCCGCCTGTGCACTCTCTCTTGGCCGTAGCATCAAGGTCGGCCTTCAAAGTAGCGACCGAGAAGCAAGCTCCTTGTTCCTCTTCGCCGGCTTGGCCCGGTCTTCCTCCCCGTTTGTGGCCTCCTTCTTCGATTGGACGAGCTTGTCATATTTTAGTGCGCCTCGCCTAAAGCCTTGTCTTTTCTCGCGAAATTCAGTCGACGGGTTGTTAGTCGGTCGAACAAAGATAGACGAAGAGTACAAGGCTAAAAATAAAATTACCATCGATTCGGCCACGGCCGGCCATGACTTTCGACTTCATACAGCAGAGAAGCGCAGAGCGCCATGGGTTTCCTTCGGTGCTCGCTTCCGGATCGGCCGCACTCCAAGCTTTCGAGTGAATGATGGGAACCTCCTCCGCTGTGTGGGCCGGACCCGACAATCACGCTTGGTCTGTTTGGGTGAGCGACGCAAGACCGGAGGAGGGCGACCGACCGCCGCCACGCTTCTTCCCCTCGCTCTTAGGGGTGTGAGGACTTTGGAGGAAGGTTCAGATTACCCCCGACCGAGAAGCGCCAGTCCCTTAGCCCTCCTTCGTGCTTCGGGATCTAAGCGAGCGGTTCCAGCCTTTTGCCGCCATCCTTCTGCGAAATAACGAGTCATGAGTTAGAAGAAAAAGAGAAAGTCAATAACAGAATATAAGGACTAAAAGTTCAAAAGCGAACCAATCTCGGCCTCCGGTTCATAGCCTTTCAGACAGACAAAGTGGCCGTAAGGTATGTCGCGCCTTAGATCTCGGACGCATCATGCCCGCCAGCGACTTTATCATCTCCAAAGTCTCGTGTCGGCCTCTCCGCATCTTTCATCAGATAGATGTAATCACCCTACCGCTCGCAGAAATGAGCCTCATTCCACATAATAGGGAAGTAAGGGGACCCAAAGATCCCGTCCATTGAACTCACAAACGGCCTTGCCACGCCTCTTGATTGGAACGATCCAAAAGTATCGCTTTTCAGCCGCTCCCAACGACTCTCGAACGCTTTGAAAAATCGGTGATGGGTCTTCGCATCTTCAAGGAGACTTGCTCCCTTTTCTCCTTGTTGGCCTTCTCTCGAGCACCACCAAGATAGCTAAGAAAAGCATCATCGATACTGGCCCGACCCAAATTTTGGTCAAGAAGACCTCAAAGGTCTTTAAAAACACCCATGCGTTTGGATGAAGTTCGTGAAGGCGATCCCAATATGGCGCAAGATGTCGCTACTGGAATTCGGTGAAAGGAGGTAATCTTCATCTTCTCGAGCACGAGCCGATACATCGTGAACTTGAAGTTGGAAGAGTAAGTCGCGATATCTTCGCCTCCTTCATACCTCTTATCCTCCACCGGTGAGTCTTCAAGGCGCCCGTAGATCGGGCAAAGCATCGTGACCGACCGTAAGAATGCTCTGTTAGAGCGAAGAGTCTCCGACACCCAAGACATGTCGACACCTCCCGAGCCACGCCGGTTTGGACTTCGACTCTCCTTGAACCTCTACCGACCTTCGCTCGACCTCCGATGTTGGCTTCCAAACCGTAAATATTGACTTCTGGCCGAGCCACCTCTTCTCCTTGGACTTCCTCGGCCGCCGCCGGCCTCCACCATCTCCTCGCCCACGCATCGACGCACTGCGCGCTTGTCATCATCAATGATAATCACGCCGGCGTTTTCTTCTTCTCTCCTCCACTCGGGATGCAACGCCCTTCGGCGGTGGAGAGTCGCTCACGCTTCGGCAGAACGGGAAGGTTCGGAACCGGCGCTCTTCGAGCTAGTTGATCCCCGACCGTAAGAACGAGAAACTCGAGCCCGCGGCCGCCGAGGAACTACTTGGAGAGCTAGAGCTTTGTCGCCCTCAAGACGACTTGGGTTCGCCCGGCCCGACATGTATGTGGCGAAAGATCGGGGCGGTTTTCCCGAAGACGGCGATTAACTTTTGTCTGTGGCATACACAAACACTGGTGGATAAAGTGGATCGAGTCGTCGATCGAGTAAAGCACTCATGAGAGGGGCGAGTGGCCATCCTCGACCGACACCCCCTATCACGAGGCGTGGAAAAGCACGAAGCACTTTAAAGAAAAAGCTCAAGTTTAAAAGAGTAAAGGAGCGGCCGATTCGCACTCTTAAGCAGATGTTGAAGATCGGCCGCAAATAGACGTAAATGACTTCAATGCAAGCCTACGGCAGACGAAAGTCTGGCCGCTCGGCAGAGCAAATCTTGAAAGCGTGAGAAATGAATTCAGCAGAAGGGCTATTTATAGTGCGATTTCGCGCGCGAAGGGACCGGATACGAAAAGGTCACAACGCTCCGTCTTCTCACCAATGGTTGTCTCCGCACAAACCTCTAAACACCAAACGCCACGCCTTAAATGTCAAGTAAAAACCAACCGCCACGACAAAGACGGCCGATGGTTGACAAGCTGGCCGACACCGCCTCTGCTGAAAGCGAACGGCCGCGCTCGCTTTCGTCAAGATAACTTCACCCCCAAGGCATCGATTCAAGCCTCACCCGCTTCTTAAGCGACCTAGGCAGGGGGCAATCTGCTCCAGGTGTATTAGCAATTACGAGGATCGCCAGCAAAGAATTGGACTCGCGCCCGACCCATCACGATCGCCCAACACGCCGCTTGAGCGCACTTCGCCGGCGAAATTCTCGCTATACGGCCGGACATCATCAGATATATACGCCATTCGCATATGGTATCGTGCACGTTCTCTAACCTTGTGCTATCGCCCGAGCGACCTCTCACTAGATCGCCTGAGTGTCTTTGCAGTACCACCCGAGGTGCTCAACGCGTGAAGCCGGACCTGGCCATTTCATTCATTCAACGACCGGCCCATAGACGAATCAATCAACACTTCAACACTTCATTGGTCAAGGTACGATCAGGTCCGTTTGGATAAATAAGTTAAATAAGTGTTTATAGTATAAATATTTATCATATAATATTAGAAAAAATCTAAATTTCACATTGATTAGAGATATGGTCTCTGGACCGTCATGAACTTTTGGGCTCGACACACCGCAACCGTGGGGCTCGAACCCACAACCACAAGATTAAGAACCTTTTCATCCTCCTTCACGAGCACCACCTTCCAGATAAGTTAATTATCATTATTGTCATTGTTGGGGCATTTGCATCGAAACTATTAAAGGGCGGTTGAATTCTCTTTATGATGATAACTTTAACCACTCATTCTTTAACCACCTATGATTTCTCCTTTTTGACCAAAAAATGATTTCCATTACTTTAAAAAAAAAAAAAAAACTCTGCATGTCTGACACCCATGGTTCATTAACCGACATAGTATAACCGTGTTGTATACTTGTTTATTTTCAAACGTTAAAAATGTTTTATTTGATTGGACTATTTTATTGATTAAACTAAAAGCATTACCGTTGTTTTGTTAACGGCGACACTGCTTTGAATTGATATAGTCGATAATTTAGTCATGCTTCCAAACGCAATCAGTCTTCACTACTCCTAACAACAACATTTTCAGTAAAGCTAGTTTTTTGTTATGTTGAACTATCGATTTCACTATATTTGAACATAGTATCAAAACAGATGCGTAATTATCATATTTATTGAATTTTTTTTTTACAAACTACTTGTTGCTACATTAAATCTCCGAGAGATTATTCTTTGGGCCCCTCCCAATAAAAGTCTCCAAGAGACCCTACAATAACAAAGGGCAAATACCTATGGGATACTCCTTTTGGCTTTGTCAATAAAACTTTCAACAAGAGACTCTCAACAAGAGAATTCACGCCAAGCTCTAAATCTGTAGAGAGTTTTATGTGTGATGATGATCGAATAATCGAGCTCTAAACTCACGCCGACATCTCCAATACCAAGCCCACGAGGAAAATGGCAAAGCTATGCAGGTGGCCTTTAACAAGGAAAGCACGTTTACAACGCAACAATTGGACAAATATGAGCATTGATAATGGCATTTTCAAATCGGATTACCTCGGCCTTTCTGACAAAGAAAATAAGAAGCATATGATCTTCAACTCCTCAGATGGCAAACCACCCAAAACCAAATCTGTTCCTCACCAACATCAATAACATCTTCCAGATAAGTCCATTATTATTATTATTACTATTATTGTAATCATTATTGATCTTAGTACATCATTCACAAAGAAGATACTCCAAAGTTATAATTTGTTACTATATCATCCATTTTTATTTCAAAGAAACGTAAGTTCGCAATTTTAGCTAAATGCCAACCATTTTATGATAATGAGTTTTCTCAAATCTTCCACATATGTTCAACATGCATTTTTCGAAAGTACGTTAACTGGTCGATTGGAAAATCAATTCGACTTCTTGATATTTTCTATCACTATTCTACCAAGTGATAACACGCATACACTCGGCCAAAATTCTTTTTTCAGCAGACATCTTAAATGTCCAAAGTTTAACAATCTCTATTTAACTTAGTATTGCCATTTTTGCGTAAGTTGCCTTGATCGTGATTTAATTGCACAATAAAGGTCCAAAATAAAATCTCAACTCGGCAAGCACTCTTTCTCTTAAGAAAATTTTCAACGAGACTTGACTAGTTGCACATAAACACTGGGTGTGTATGCATAGGCATAGCTACTCCACGCTGCATATGCACATAAATACATGATGGACTGAATTTTTATGAAATGAAACTACTTAGAGCTTTTACTCTAACAGAAAAAGGGTTGGTTTGCATCGTATTGTATGTGTTTTCTCAAAAAACGACCAACCACTCTTTTCGTTGCGGTCATTTTTTGTTATTATGATTATTATAATTATTTATGTCTTCCATTGCTAGAAATTTTGTATATAAATTGCTTTGAAAAGAGTCTCCAAATAAGACAATCTGGGTTAAATCTTCGAGATACTCCCTCTTGATCATATCAACTAAAATTCAAGGGTTAAAACTCCCTTTTAAGGAGATACTCCCACTTACTACGATAAAAGTAAGTAAAAGATAACCATAGAACAAAACAAGTGGATCATGTTTCACTCCACAATTTCCCCCTCTGAGTCTTAATAAACTCGAGGTAAAATTAAACCTCCTAGTCTTAATAAACTCGGCCAAAATTCTTTTACTATTGAGCCACAGTGATAACACGTATAATTCTACCAAAATTCTTTTACTATTGAGCAAACAAAATAAGATAATTAGCAACTCGCTTCCGCCAAAACCTTAGTCAAGGTCAATTCAAAACACCTCGGCAAGGCTTAAGACAAGCGATTTGATCAAAATCCCATGCGACAATGATCAGAGATCCTCTACTAGCAAAAATAAAGGCCAAACCGATTTGGGAGAACACTGGGTTAAAACTCTTAAGAAAAAGAGATACTCCCTCTCACGGGTTTAAAGTAAGAAAAAGGGACCCTTGGAATGAACAAACCGATCAAGTTCTACTCCATAGTCACCCCTCAAGTCCTTGTAAACTCAAGGTTTTCCCCAAGTCCTTATAAACTCGAGGCGATCACTCTAAAATTCTTTTACTATTAAGCCGCAGTTGATAACACAAACGCTCGGCCAAAATTCTTTTCCGCACGCGACATCAGAACTAAAAAGCAAAATGCGTTGTTTCATGGTTAAAACGCTTCTATTAAAAGGGATACTCCCATTTGCAATTTTAAAAATAAAACATAATCAATGGACACCTAACCTTGGCCAAGGTCGACCAAGCTCGCCTCTGTTAGTGACGCTTCACCCATCGATTATCTCTCCAATTCATTTTAAATCGAGATCTCGGCCCATAAAAGGTCAAACCAAAGATAAGGGCATTTGGAGGCGAGAGATTGTAACTTACTATTTCTAAAGTAAGTAAAAATCAACCATTGGATAAAACTATCAAACAAGCATTAAGTCCATGGTTCCTCCCTAAATCATAAGTCCGGAAATCGATTATTCCTAAACTAGGCTCACACCGACCTGGGGATAAAAGGAAATACTTGCCCAAGCAAGTGTACACCTCAAAAACAACTCGGACACAACATGTAAGCCAGAGTACAGACCCCTACCATGCTACACTTGGGCGGCTAACCACATAGTCAAATCAATAAGATGAGCTCGATCTACATGCATAACTGCTCCTCAAAATTACTCCGACCCTAAAAACAACTCTGGCCAAAGCATGTAAGACCAAGTGTACCCTACTATGCCACGCTGGGGCTCAATATGCATTAAAATTGAAATGCAGTCAATGAAAATTGCTTACAAACAGATCCCTTTAAATCACACATAGCTTAATGCTCCCGTGTTTGAAGGAGGTTAATTATTCATATAAAGTTTTGGGATCCAAAATCTCAGCAAATAAAGGTTTGAGATCCAAGACCATAGCAAATTCAATGACTTGACAAGGAAAAAATCAAGCAATTTACTAAAGGTCAAATCTCAAAGAGATGCCCCTTCTCGGCCCATGTCGAGTAAAAGACTATTAAAGATCAAATCTCATTGAGATTCACCTCCTCGTCTCAAGTTGAGTAAAGCGCTATCTCGAAGTCAAATTCCCCTGGGACAGACCAAACCTAAACAAAAAGGAAAGTCACCAAGTTGGCAACCATTGTAAAAAAGAAGTCAAACCTCCATGAGGTGAGCCAAGAGCCAAACCTCCAAGAGGTGAGCCACAAGACAAACTATCGAGAGGTGAGCCAAGAGCCAAACCTCCATGAGGTGAGCTAGGAGCCAAAACTCCACACGGTGAGTCAAGAGTCGATCCTACTTGAGGTGATCCATGCGCCAAACCTTCCAAAAGGCAAGCCACCACCGAGGTCAAGTCCCCTTGGGATGAACTGAGTATATTTAAGCAAAGGAAGGGACGCATAATGATGTCAAGGACCGAAGAGATCCACACAAGACCATCTTTCATGAGATAAATGAAACCGAGTTAAACACAAACATAGTGCATCCATTTAAGGGCCATTGATGATAATAAAATCGTGCCTTGGGGGGCTCACACCACAACTCGTCGAACGAGCATAAAGAATACCTTATTGACCTCACGCCTCAAGAGCCACCCATGCAACCATTTTTTAAATGCAAAAAGAAAGACCACCAGGTCGGCAACGACTACAAAAGATTAAGAAGCCTAAAGCCGACTTGTAGCCAATAAAGCCGAGCTAGGGAGCTCAACCACAACATCGACTGAACACATAAGGTGAAGTTCTTTAGACACTTCTGCATGTTGACCTCACACCTAGAGGATGCACAATGTGCAATGCCTAGTCTAAGACTCACACAATTCAAGGTCGCAAATCAACAAAAAGTGCGCCGATACCAAAAGCTCGCTCGTCAAGTCAAAGATTAATTCAAATATGGAAGTCAACTCAGAGAACACAAAATTATGGCTAAATCACTTGTCCACACAGGTTAAAGCAAGTTACTTGGTGAGCAAATAAGTCTAACTTCGCCCACACCGGAGGAGTTGAAACAACCGAGCAAATTAACACCTGTGTTTTATCTCTCCTTACCAGTATTTAATTAATTACATATGAGCATCTAGATTCTTATGGATTCATCAACTCCGCCGAGTTCGTCATCAACTCGGCCAAAGACCTTCCGTAACCGCAATGATAACAATGACATTCGGTTAGAGGGTAATTTACTCATCAATTTTTATTTAAAATTTGACTTCAATGATTCGCCTGCTACCTGAGTTCATCATTTAACGATATGACAAAGACAAATTGAATATCAATGTATATGCATGTGCACTAGATAAGTCGAACGAACTACTGCTCTTCTTCTCATATGATTGCAGGTGCACTTCAAGATGCAGAAACAAATAAAGTTACGCGGAGACTCCAAAAGAACTCGACAACAATCAAGAACTTTAAGCGCTTCACCCTTACAGAGCTTGCGCTTGGGGGGCTGTGGACTGTCATGAACTTTTGGGCTCGGCACACCGCAAGACGGATATCTTCCAACTTTACATGAAGACTTCGGCCCAATACAAGAACAGGCCCAATTAAGCCCATCAGTAGAGAACATAAAGAAACTACCCTCAATAACTGTTGAGGGGGGACTCAGACTCTATATATAGAATGCTTAGAGTACAGATAAGAGGAGGATACATTCTTGTACCCAGGACACATGTAAATTAGGCACGCCGAGATGATCAAAAAGCGGTCCGGCCTCCATTGTAACAATCCGAGTTCATCAATGGAATTCTACCCAAGAACAGTCTCTAAAGAGCTTATAAGTGGGAGACATTCATCACCTTACAAGCCGGTTTTGTGGGGTTGAATTAGACCTAAACCACATTCTAAGATGTAAGCGCTTATGCATAAGGTATTTATATAATAAAAGATGTGATCGTACCTTGACCAATGAAGAGTTGATGTGTTGATTGATTCACAAATAGGCCTGGTCGTTGAATGGGTGAAAGGACCTGGCCCCGGCTTCACGCGTTGAACACCTCGGGTGGTACTCGCAAAGACACTCCGACGATCTAGTGAGAGGTCGCCGGGCATATAGCACAAGGTTAGAGAACGATTGCACGATACCATATGCGAATGGCGATATATACCGCGAGGTCCGACTGCTTTGCGAAGATTTCGCCGGGAGAATCGCGCCTCCAAGCAGCGTGTTCGGGGCCGATCGAGATGGGTCGGGCCGCAGTCCAATTGCCGCTGGCGCCCTCGAATTGCTAATACACCCAGAACAGTTGCCCCCAAGCCTCAGGGTCGCGCAAGAGCTGGCCGAGGCTTGAATCGATGCCCCTGTGGAGTGGTTATCTTCGACGAAACGACGCGCCGCTCGCTTTCTCTGTAGGCGGTGTCGACCGCCACAACCATCGGCCGTCTTTGTTGTGACGGTTGGTTCTTACCGACATTTAAGACGTGACGCTTGGTGTTTCCGAGGTCGTCTCGAGACAACCATTGGCGAGAAGGCGGCGTTGCCAGAATCTTCGTGATATCCGGTCCCCTTCGCGCCAGGATTTACACTATAAATAGCCCTTCTGCGTAATTCATTTCTCACACTTCCAAGAATTGCTCGCCAATCGACCGACTCGTCTGCGCCCGACTTGCATCCAAGTCGTTTTTGTCTACTAGCGACCGATCCACCACATCCGCTTAAGGTATGAATCGATCTTTCTTTACTTTTTAAGCTTGAGTTTTTCTTGAAAGTACTTCGTGCTTTTCCACGCCTCGTGATAGGGTGTGTCGGTCGAGGATGGCCACCGCCTTCTCTCATGAGTGCTTTGCTCGATCGACCGACTCGATCCCTTTATCACTGTGTGTTTGTGTGTATGCCACGGGACGGTTAATCGCCGTATTCCCGGAAAAACCGCCCCGCTTTTCGCCACATACATGTCGAGGCGGCGCGAGCCCAATCTCCACGAGGAAGAGCCCAAGTCGCCTTCGGCGACAATGGTTCTTGCTCTTCGAGTGGTTCCTCGAGCAAGACGAGCTCGACTTCCCATTCCTCCGCCGAGGGTCGACTCAAGACAAAGCGGCTCGGGTCAAGGTCCGCTTCATTCGGGCGGCGACTGCGGCAACACCCCACCGAGGAGAGGAAGACGTGGAGGTGGTGATCATTGATGATGAAGAGCCTAGCGCCGCCCCGCCGCGGGACGAGGAGATGGTAGAGGCCGAGGGCGCCGAGATGAAGCGCCCAAGAGGAAGAAGTGATTCAGCCCGAAGTCAATATTTTCGTCCGAAGCCAACATCTGAGGGTCGAACGGGCGGTCGGCCAAGTCCAAGCCGATGTAGCTCGAGAAATATCCGATATGTCTTGGGTGTCGGAAACTCTTCGCTTCTAACAGAGCATTATTACAATCGGCCACGATGCTTTGCCCGATCTACGGAGCGCGCTTGAAGACTCACCGGCCGAGGGTGAGAGGTATGAAGGAGGCTAAGATATTGCGACTTATTCTCGCTAACTTCAAGTTCACGATGTATCGGCGCCGGTTCGAGAAGATGAAGATTACCCTCCTTTTACCGAATTCCAACGCGACGCCCCGCGCCATATGGGGCCGCCTTCTTCGCCTTCATCCAAACGCATGGGCGTTTTAAAGACTTTGAGGTGCCACGACTAAGCCGGGTCGGCCGGTGTCGATGATGCTTTTCTTTGCCATCTTTGAGGTGAAGCCGCTCGTCAGAAAAGGCCAACAAGGAGAAGAGGAGCAAGTCTCCTTCAAGATGCGTAAGACTCACCACCGGTTTTTCAAAGCGCCCAGAGTCGTTGGGAGCGCACCGAAAAGCCAATATTTTTGGATCGCTCCCACCGGAGGAGGCCGGGCAAGGCCGCTTTTGTGAGGTTCAACCGGACGGGATGCTAGGTCCCCTAACTTCCCGATCATGTGGAATGAGGCTCATTTTCGCAGCGTCGCGATTACATATACTCGTGAAGGACTTGGGTGAGGCCGACCGGAGACTTTGGAGATGATAAAGTCGTTGGCGAGTATGATGCGTCCAGATCCGGCGGCGACATACCTTGCCGCCCACCCTTTGTCTTGACGGGCGCCAAGACACGAGGCCGAGATTGGTTCGCTTTTGAACTTTTTTGTCCTTATATCCTATTGTTGATTTTTTTCCTTTAACTCATGACTTGGTACTTTGCGTAAAGAATGGCCGCAAAAAATCGACCTCGCCGCCTCCGGCCTGAAGCCTCAAGGAGGGGCTAAGAGATTTGACGCTTTCGGTCGGTGGATAACCCCGAGTCTTCCTCAAAAGTCCCCAAACTCCTAAGAGCTGAGGAAGAAGCCTGCCAGTAGGCCTGGCCGCCTCCTCCCAGCTGCCGATCGCTCACCCAAACAGGCCAAGCGTGATGGTCGGGTCCCGCCCGCAACGGAGGAGATTCCCGCCATCTCGCCGAGAGTTTGGGTACGGCCGATCCAAACGAAAGATGTATGAAACCCATGGCGCTCTGCGCTTTCTCTCGCATGGGGTCGAGAAATTCATGGCGGAGTGTGGCCGAACCGACGGTAATTTTATTTTCTTAGTCTTGTACTCTTCATCTTACCTTTGTTCGACCGACTAACCACCCTTCGACTGAATTTTGCAGAAAGGACAAGGCTTTAGCCGAGGCGCAGCAGAATATGACAAGCTCTCGCTCGCCGAAGAAGCGAGGCCTCAAACGGGGAGGACGCACGCCAAGCCGGCAAAGAGGAACAAGGAGCTTGCCGCTCGTGTCACGACTCAAAACCGATCTCGAGGCTATGGGAAGCGAGAGGCCAATCGGGCGGCAGAGAAGGCCGAGCTGGAGGAAAAGATCCGGAAGGTGGCCCCAGCCGGCCAGAGGTCGCTATTGAGCAATTTTACAATGCTCTCGCCAGCGCAGCATTGAACCTGCACTTGAGGATCAATTTGATGACAACATGATAAAGCCTACGCACTATGTTGAAAACAACAAGATCATGTTGCTCGCAGAAGTTGACGATCAAGGCAATGTCGTTCGCCGACCACCACCATTCTTTTAAAGCCCGCTGCGAGCGGTGTAATTTTGTAATCGTTTAACTTGCCTTCGCACAACAATTTCTCTCGCCCGTGCGCTTTTTCACTGCAGGCGCCGGCTTCGGCAAGGCCCCGTGTCTGTAATGACAATTTTTACTTGCTTTAATTACGCCTGCTTCAAATTTATATTGCTATGTCTCGCACTTCTCGCATTTATTCGCCTTTATTCATTTCGAACTTGTGGGCCGCTCGGTGGCCGCTTTCGTGCTTACTGATAGCGCTGCGTTTATGGTTGCTTTTCTTTACGCGCTTGTATGTTTATTTTTCTCTAAGTCTTCGAGTTTTAAGACCGCTCGATCGCCGCTTGCGCTTATTTCAAAGCATTCATTCTTTGATAAGTTTTAATGTCCCAACGAGGGCTCGATCGCTTCGGCGACCTCCAATCGTGCCCTTTGATGGCATTTATTGGGACCACACCGATGGTCGCCGAGATAGGTCGCTTCGATGGTCTAAACGGATGGGTTATTGCTTAACCTTGGGCCATTTCGATGGCACTTCGGTTGTCAGCCATTTCGATGGTCGCCGCGTTTTAGATCGTTTCGACGATCTAAGGTTTCATGAGTTTTAACCCTGGGCCATTTCGATGGCACTTTCGGTTGGGACCGCTTTCGACGGCCTTCGATTTAGATCGTTTCGACGATCTAAGGTTTCATGTCTTAACCCTCGGGCCATTTCGATGGCACTCGAGGTAGATCGTTTCGACGATCTAATCAACTTTGATAAGTCTTGGCCGCCTCGCCTTTGCCACGGGCAATCTTGAGCGACTCGGCCATACATCCTTGCGAGAAAGTAAAGAACACATCATATTTCTAAAGGTCGCCTCGTAAAAAACCCTGGGAAAAGAGCGCCGCCGCTTTTCATTAATGAGCCTCGTCATTACATTCAAATCATTTGTTACATTCAAACGTAATATTTCCTAAGTTTTTTCGCAAGATTCCATGTTTCGGGATAGTCGCCCCATCCATGGTTTCCAAACCGTAAGCCCCCTTTCCAGCTCTTGTTGATGACTCGTATGGACCTTCCCACCCGGGCGGTGCGAAGCTTCCTCTTGGCGTGCATTCTTGTTTCCCACGTCGGCCCGTCTTAGAACGAGCCGGCCGACCGAGAATTCTCTCTTTGAACTCGAGCGTTGTACCCGGCCGCGACCTTCTTTGATCAATGCGCTCTTAGTGAAGCTTGGGTGCGCAGCTTCTTCAATTAGGTCCAATTCTTCCTGATAGCTCTGGCCGTTATCAACCACCGTAGGGGTTTGAAGTCCTCCAATTCAGCTCGCCCATTTCTATGGGTATCACAAAGACGATTCCGTACACCAACTGGGCGGCGACTTCTGGCCGATGAATGAGGGGTCGATCCCAGTAGGCCCACAAGACGGATCGCAGCTCTTCGACCCGAGCCTCCTTTCGCTTCATCCAGCTCCGCTTTAAACCACGTGAGGATAACTCGTTGCCGCCTTCACTTGGCCGTTTGTTCGAGGATGCTCGACCGAGGTAAAGCGCCTGCTTTCACCCCTAAGTCGCCAACATTTCTCGAATCTCTTTGTCCGTGAACTGGGTGCCGTTGTTCGTTATCGATTCTTTGGGGATCCAAAACGGGCTAGTACACACCGTCAGAAGAACTTGGCCGACTTTGGCCGATGTGATTGTGGCAAGCGGCTCGGCCCGATCCACTTAGTAAAGTAATCCATCGCCACGATCAAGAACTTGAATCGCCTAGAGCGGGTGGAAACGGGCCTAGAAGATCCATGCCCCACCAAAGTAACGGCCAAGGTGAGACAAGACTTTGTAATTTCGAGGAAGGTGCAATGTGGACATCGCATGTACTTGGCATTTCTTGCATTTTCGAACGAGCTTCGCATCCTCGCCCATGGTCGCCAATAGTAGCGGCCCAGAGCCTTCTTAGCTATGGAACGAGCGCCCTGGTGACTCCCACAAACACCTTCGTGAATATCTCGTAGCACATGGTCGGCTTCGACCGACGTAAGACACCTCAATAATGGGGACGAGAACCCCCTCCTATATAACCTTCCTTCAATCACGGAGTATTTGGTCGCCCTGAGCCTGACCAATTTCGCCTGCTTCTGGTCGCTCGGTTCTTCGCCTTCAACGATGTATCGTAGGATAGGGGCGATCCAATCTGAATCAGAATTGACACAAAGAACGGCCGGTGATCGAGTTGGCTTGGTCGATACACTCTACGATTTAACGTCTCTCGAATCAAACTCCCGTGATTTCCTGAGTCTTCGTACTTGCAAGCTTTGATAATATATCCGCTCGAACATTTTCGGTCCGAGGTACATGTACCACTTTCACTTCGGCCGAATCGCTGAGCGCTTCTTCACTCTTGCTAGATAACTTTTCAAAGACGCTGCCTTTAGCATCATATAATTCTTTGATCTACGAGACTACGAGTAGGGAATCGATCCGAGTTCAACCTTGGCCGACATTGAAATCTCTCGGCGAGTCAAGGCCGCCTATGCATGCTTCGTGACTCGGCACCGTTGTTTGAAGTGTGGAATGCAAAGGTTAAAGAGACTTCAACGGCAAGGCCTTTCGAGTTTTCCAATATTAGGCCCGCTTCCACTCCCTTTGCTATTGGACGACCCATCTACATGCAAGATCCGTGTCGTCTCACCGCTTCTTCCGAGATAGGAGTCATTTCACTATGAAGTCGCCAACACTTGCGCTTTTGCGCCGATCCGGATTCAAATTTGATTCCAAACTCACCGAGCTCCACGGCCCACTTTATCATCCGTCCCGCCTGTGTCCGCCGATGTAGGACTTGCTCGATAGGTCGGGTCGGTCTTTACTACGACCGATGGGCCACAAAGTAGTGGTCTCAACCTTCCGCGGCTATTAGGAGTGCAAGAGGCAAACTTCTATCTTCTCGTATCTCACTCGCCCTCAAGTACTTTACTTATGAAATAGACTGGATTCTGCTTTTGCATCGTTTTCTCGACTAACACCGCACTTAGCACCTCTTCGTTATGGCCAAGTATAAATACAAAGTCTCGCCGCAATGCGCTTAGTCATAATCGGCGGGTTGATCAATGCTTGTTTCAATTCATCCAACGCCACGGCATTGGTCTGGCCCACTCAAAATCCACCTCTTTCTTCAATGATCCCTAAAGAGTGGGAGCGACTTGCAGCCGCTTTGGGATGAACTCGATAGAGCGCCACCATGCCATTTAGTCGTTGTATTTCTTTTTTCGATGTGGGCGGCCTCATATCGGCGATCGCCTCTACACTTTTCGTGGTTTGCTTTATCCTCTTTCGGTCAGTGGAAGCCCAAAATCTGCGGCCACCCCAAAGGTACATTTCGTGATTCATGAGTGAGTTCTTCCCGGCTTCTTCAAATATTTCCACGAGGTCGCCACATGATCCGGGTGGTCACGCTCTTGATGATCATGTCGCCCAAGTACACCTCGAGATGCACCGATCCGCCTCTTGAAAATTTTGTTCATCATTCATTTGGTAGGTCGCTCCGGCGTTCTTGAGGCCGTAAAGGCATCACCTTGTATCTTGAAAGTTTCCCGACGGTCATGAAGGTCGCTTGTGCCGATCGGGCGGATACATCGTGATCTCGATTGTATCGAGTAAGCGTCGTAAAAGAAAGCTTAGATTTGGCGAGGCCCCATCGACCGGCTTGTCGATGTTGGGCACGGGAAGGCATCCTTCGGGCATGCCTTATTTAGATCGGTATAGTCTACACACATCCTCCATTTTCCATTCTTCTTTCTTAACCAACACGACATTGGATAGCAGTCGTGTATTTGATCTCTTCTATAAAATTGGCCTTTATGAGGTCCTCAACGGCTTTGCGACTGACTGAGATTTTTCCTCGCTTTGAGTGCGCGTCTTCTTTGAGCGACCGGCCGACCTTCTTCATCGATCGAAAGTTGATGGCGTGCTACCGATAGGAATGCGGGCATGTCCGATGCCCGCCATGCTAAGCAGTCAAGATAGTCTCTCAAGCGCGCACAAGATCTTGCTTCACTTCGCTTGCTCGTAGGTCGCTACCGAGCTTTACCTGCTTTGGATGGGTCGTCACCCAATTGAACGTCTACCAACTCTCCATGAGGCTCTGGTCTTTTCACCGTTTTTGCTTGTCGAGCCAAATCATCATCATTGTCTTACGGTCGTTTATGCGGATCATACCGAAAGCGCCCAAATCGGCGACATTGACTTGATGGCCTTCACTAGTGCTCGAACGTTCGCCACGATCTACCTCGTCACATATTTCTTGGTATAGGCGTGGCTTCTTCTTCTTCGATTCAAGGTCGGCGCCGCTGTGGTAACCACTTGGTCATCTTTGTCAGAGAATTTCATTTTCGGGATGCACCGTCGATGTAACGACCTCTAGCTTACCCAAAGTCGGCCTACCAATAATACATTGATAGCGAGGATTTGAGGGGAAGTACGAGGAACGCCGCCCGACTGGCCCCGCATGCAGTACTATCCCGCTGTCGCCACCAAACGTGACTAGTACTCGATCGTTCCCAACCGGGTAGGTGGTCGCCCCATTGAAACTCGTTAGAGGGTAGCTCGGCACGGGAATTATCTCGCCCGATCAACCTTTATTTTGTCGATCAAGTCTTCAAACATGATATCGCCAAGCTACCTTGATCGACCGTGATTCTCTGCACCTCTGTGTTTGCCATGATGACTACGATTACCAATGGAACATAACTATTAAGCTTGCCGTCAAATGCAGTGTTGCCGCCACCGAACGAGATGGGGGTCCGCCGAGACCGGTGGTGGTCTTTGAAGTGGATGCGACCATTAACAACTCGCCCCACTTTCTCTTGGTGGCTTTGTTAGATTCCCCGCGATCCGTGGGGTTTCCACCATGAATAACCATCGCAACATTACGGCCTTTGGATTGCCGGAGTGTCACGATCCTCGATCGATCCTTGTTTTGGGTGCTCTCTATGGCCGTGAGGCCCCTTTCCTCCTGGCTCCGATCAGCTTCTTCTCGCTCCTCTCGAGGTCGGCCGCCTTCCTCCGACCTCACATACTTTCCCAACTTGCCTTTCGAATAAGCTCTTCAATATCATCTTTGAGGCCATACGATCGTTAGTATCGTGCCCCTTACTCTTGTGGTAGCGGCAAGTATCTTTTAGTCGGTGGCCGTGCCTTCTTCGAGCACGCAGTGGTTCAGCCGCTTAACTCCCACAAACTCATTATTCGACACTCGTGTTTGAGATCCGCGCAATAGAAGTGTTGAGTCGAGTGCGATGATCAAACTTTTTATCACGAAAGTCGACCGATTGTCGCGGCGACCTTCATGTCCTTTGGCCGCCCATCGCTTTCCTCTTTAGGTCGTGCGGACGGCCTTTCTTCGCCGCCAAGGTTTCTTCATATGCCATGTGGACGTTAGCCCTTGTTAAAAAGTAGCCGAGATCTTGGTAATGGTTAAGAGTGAATTCTTCTACGAACCGGTGGTCCTGGCCGAATACCACGCTTCGAGATACTTTAGCTTGTCCTTGTCTCGACAAGTCACGAACGGACTCGGCCTCGGTGTTAAACTGGTCGATATATCGTCTCAGCCGCTCTCATTGTCGCCTTGAACAACAGAGTCCAAGTATTCCTCATACCGATATTGGCGCGGTTTGCGGTGTAGTGAGACAAGAATATTCGATCGTGTCGTCCCACGAGGAGATGGAATTGGGTCGCAGAGACTCCCACCATTCCAATGCTCTACCGGTAGATCCAGATCGGGGAAAAAGCTCGCATTTCATGGTCGATCCCAATTCCCTATAGCAAGAAGAATTATTGAAGTAACGGAGATGCTTGTCGGGATCTCCTACTGGCCAAACTTGTTGAGATGGGCGGCTCATGAGGTCTCTCGGAATTTTGTAACGCCGATCTCCCGGAGAAGCGGGCGTGCTCATTCGAATGCCGTTCGACCCAAAGGGTTGCATCGCGAGAGCACGCCTCGTTGCGGCATTCCCAGAATCCTCCGGATGGGCCGGTTGGTGGAAGGCGAGGAGGCCTTTCGGGTCGCCGCTTTGCCTCTCCTAGGCCGACGCAAACGCCCCTAATTCTTCCATTTCGTAATCTTCCACTTCTTCATGAGAATCCCACGACCGCTTCTCGACCAAAGCGACCCGGACGACTCGTTGGAGGAGTATTCGGTAGGCGAGCGGCCACCGGTGTCGGGACGGTAGCTAGAATCTTCATAATCATAGGACATCGAGCGGCGCCTACGCCGTTTTGCTTGGGGCGATCTGCGCGCTCGCTTCTTCTTGCCGAGAGAGCGATGAGTAGGTTTCTCGGCGAGAAATGCTCCTTCGAGGAGGGAGCGGTGTCTTCGCGCGTCGGCGACGAGCGTATGTTCTCCGTCTTCGCGCCGTGGGCGCCCGAATCGAACCTCTCTCGTCTTCGAGACGATAGCGCATCTCGGATGCGATCACTTGATTTTTGTTTTGCGGGAGCCGCAAAACGCGGCGAAGTGACATGATCCGCAGAGGTTCTCGAATGCCCGCCTCAACCGGCTCGGCGGCAAGTCTCCGAGAACGCCGGTTGAACTCGTTGAAGGATAGGTCCGCGACCGTTGTGCACCGCGACGCTTGTCGCGGAAGTCTCGAGACTCGTGGGACCGTGACGCCACACGCCCGGGTCTGCTCACATCGCCGGGAGGGTTGAAGTCGAGAAGTGGCCCGCGCCTCGGGGCGGCCGCGTGGAGCCATGAAAGAGGTAGGATAGCGCACGCCTCCCATCGTGGTCGCCAATTGATCGTACCTTGACCAATGAAGAGTTGATGTGTTGATTGATTCGTCAAATAGGCCGGTCGTTGAATGGGTGAAAGGACCGGTCCCGGCTTCACGCGTTGAACACCTCGGGTGGTACTGCGCAAAGACACTCCGACGATCTGAGTGAGAGGTCGCGCGGATAGCACAAGGTTAGAGAACGTGCACGATACCATATGCGAATGGCGATATATACCGCGCGGTCCGACTGCTTTATAAGATTTATTGGCGAGAATGCGCTCCAAGCGGCGTGTTTGGGCCGATCGAGATGGGCTGGGCCGCAGGTCCAATTGCTGTTGGCAGTCCTCGTAATTGCTAATACACCCAGGAACAAGATGAAATAATGTTAAAACTATTGTCATAAGCTGTTCTCATAAGCTATATCCTTTGGAGCTTATGAAATTAGCCGCAAACCGCTTATGAACATGTCATAAGCTGTTTCCATAAGCTCAACCAAACAATTTTACAAATGTTTATATCAGTAGATAAGCCCAAATAAGCCGATCCAAACAGGCTCTATGCCTTCCTATATTAATTTTTTGAATAAAGCTCTTCGGTAAGAAACGAAAGTGACGAAGCCATCCATATTTTCCATCAACGTCTTCGATGATGTTGTGTTATTCAGCCCTTTCATTATAACGCGGTGCATTTCTTCTGGTTTCGCAGCAACTTTTTTTTGGTGTAAACTGCGGGTATCCTCTCATACAAGAATCGCAGAGACTAATCCTCGAGCCGGGTAGGACCACAATTGGCAGCAAAGCTCTCCTCAAGAGATTTAACATCGGGTTTCATGACAAGAACTGCTCCTATACTAAATAGCATCACTCATTTTTTTTTCACCTTAAAAGAAATAATAAGAGTGTTCCGTAAAAAAATAAAGTGAAAAAAGTTGCAATGAAATTGGTTAAATAATTTTTAAACATGTATCAATATCTATATATTTACATTAAAAATATATATATATTTCACCATATCCATTAGAAGTCATTTGTACCCTATCTGAAGGCGGGCAATCAGATCTTGAATAGTTAATAGGGCTCCTACGAAAGTCGAGGTTCAGAGTCAAGTTGGGGGTAGTACCTGACCCAACTTATGAGCTGGTATTTATAGGCGTCAGGTGTTCTTGGCCCACATCCAGCGCATGAACGAGCTAGTGTACTGTGGACCATCGGATCCAGGTTCACACTGACACCCTTGATAGCTGCCGTGCACGAATCACCAATGTGGGTAGGTGTGGTGAGTGGCTTGTTGATGCGAAGGTTCTGTGTTGCATGGTCGCTTCGTGTCAGTTTGGTCTTTTGTTTTTTTTTTCACTTTGGTCATTTATGTTTTCATATATGTTTCCATTTGGTCCTTTAAAACACAGAAAAATGAAGGACAAATTGAAACAGATATGAAAGATAAATGACCAAACTGAAATTTTGGTCAAAGATAAAGGACCAAAAGCGCAATTTAGTCTAATAAATAATATTAGGAGAAATCTAAGTCCCACATTGACTAGTGGTAAGGTCTCAAAAGAGTATATAATGAAAGAACATCTCTCAGCGTACAAATCGATTTTGTAGGGTTGAGTTAGGTCCTACCGTAATTCTTAGGTGGTATCAGACTCATTCTTAGATCCATCGAGCCACCTACCATCATTATCCACGCACCAAGCCCAATAGTGCTTGCGTGAGGGGTGTATTGGAAGAAAACCAAGTCCCACTTTAAATAGTGATAAGATATCAAAAGAGTATATAATGAAATGATATCTCACACACCTCATAAACCAGTTTTATAGAGTTGAGTCAGACGTAACCAAAATTCTAAGAAATAATACACCAAGTTTAAGCTTAAATTTCTTGATTCCAGCCTGATCCGATGTATTTTCACTACAATTTTTTTTGACAATGACGAATTTTCACTCCTATATCTTTATCCTTAATTATACTAAACATGTGTACTAGAAACTCCAAGCTTGAATTCAAGTGATTAGTGCATTCTATCTAAAAAGACAAAATAGACTAGTACCCAGATTCGATATCCCGAATGATGGAACAAGTTGGAGCTAAATTTTACTTACCTCCCGACCAAATTCTAAATTATTCAGAACCCTTTTCTTCTTAACAGTAGGGTGGAGGGAGAAAAAAGTAAAGATGTATACTAGATAAATTATAACTTTGTTTTAAAAGGAAAAAAATAGAATAAAAGAGATATATTTAATGAATATAAAAAATTCTGTTACCCATATACGGGTAAGTTATTTTAGTTAAGTTGCAGGTGGGATGTTGGAGCTTAAAAGGCCTCTCTCCCTGTCCCCCAGTCAGAACAAGAAACCAACCAAACCAAATCATCTATCTGTCTGTCTTCAAAATCAATAATACTACCAATATATAAGCTTTTATTTCCTTCTTTGCTAGCTTCTGAGTTCTGATCATGTCTCAATATGATGATGAAGTTGGTTTTGAAGGAAGAATGCTTTGGTTACCCTCTCATGAAGTTCTGGACTCTAAGGTTAATTAGTTAATTAATTGCAAACTAGTTTTTCTTGTCTTTCAAATCAACATAAGGTATTATTCATTAAAACCCAAGATTGATTAATTGGTTTTAGCTTCTCTCTCTGATTGGTCAAGTTTTATGTATTTAGTTTTTTGTTCAGCAATTTGAGTGTCAAATTTTGCTATTTAATTTTCCAACAGGTATGTGGAAATATGAGGAACAGCCACCAAAAACTGCAGCAAAGCCACAGCAGATTGCCTTCCGAATTACAGTCACAGCAGCAGGTAGTGTCGTGTAATCTTCACTTTGAATTCTCTCCTTCTACTCTCCCTCCCTCCTTCCTCTGTATCTGTCTTAGTTTCACTCTCTCTCATCATTTACTCATAATTTTTTAATGATGCGAAATACTAATTAAAATTAAAAGAGAAATAGAGAGGAGTGAGGGAGATGTAAGGAGAATGAAAAGAGATGATCCAAATCATGTAACGTTCTCTATATTAATTACCCACTTCGGTGTGTGTATAGAACGTATAGTATTAATTTTGATTTTATTTCTTCTCATATAATAAGATCATTGAGTTTAATTTATATACACATATTGTGTATAGACTTTTACAACTATCACCAATCACAATTCATGAAGTGATTGGTTACCAATTGATCAATTTCTTTTTGGTGATGTGTCAACCTCTGATTGGTAGATAGTGCAAAAGGTTTATACACTTATTGTGTATAAAATTAAATTAAATAAGATTTTAGTATCTATATAACTTTAATTTCATTGTAAGTATTTCTCTAACGTGGTCCGAGACATTATCCCCTCACCTTAAAGTGTGTTTATAAAAAAATAAATTATACATAATCATAAAGATTTAAAGTTATATCTTGTTTAAAAAAAATACATGACTTTCCGAGACATTATCCCCTCACCTTAAATGATGTGGTAACATGTATGTAAACTAGATGTATGTGTAAAACATTTTTACAATTGGTGTGCATATATTAAATTATATATATATATATATATGGTCCATTAATTATTGAACATCGAAATTTCAATTTGACAAAAAATTTATAAAAACAATATGATTTGTGTTTGGCTGAAAAAGCTTTCTTAATATACATATCAAACTATTTTTAAAATAAAGTGTAATCTAAAACATAAATTACTTCCGGCTTTTTTTTACACCCCCTCATTATCACTCCCACCCCTATAAATACTGTTTCGGACAAAAATGCCCCAGCAATAGTGAAAATTTCGGAATTACCTTAGAGAAGAGGTAAATCTGGTAGGGGGTTTGTGGTTTTAGGAATTACCAAAAATTGAGGTAATTAGGTTCACATTTAGTTTTTGGTAATTAGGAAAACTACAAACCTCTAGGAAGAAAAAATTAATTAAAAACAAATTAAAATTAATTAAAGACGCGTTTTTGATGACGAAACGAAATAATACATGAAAGTTCTGAACGGAAACAACAAAACATAGCAACAAAGAAAATGAAAAGACGGTAGAAATTAGTGAGATGGTGGTTGGAGACGTCGAAGGACCTCAGCAACGGTCCTTCTGGTTTTGACATACAGCTGAATAGGACTCCGCATCTGAAATATGTCAAAACGGTCCATCATTACTTGAACGTCATCGTTGTTCTTCACATCCATGGTGGACCACTGAACACGATTATTATCCACATACAGCTGAATAGGACACCATTTTCTCTGTTTGTGATTGTGCCCTGATTGACGTATTGTTATTTAAATCGTAAATCGTTCGTATCGTATTTTAAAAATAAAACACATGTAAATCTTAATTTAATATACAAACTTTTAAAAAAAATTAAAAATTTAGATTCTCTAAAAAGGTAATTAGGTTCAAAATAGGGTATTTTGATTTACAAGGTATTTTGATTTACAGGTAAATCAAAAATAATTCTATTTTTGAACCGGAATTACTTTTTTAGAGGTAATTCCGAAATTTTTAATTTTTAATTTTTTAAAAAAGGGGTATTTCTAGGTTTAATAGGGTTATGGGGGTGTAAGAGAGAAGGAGGGGGGTGCGAAAAAAAAACCCATTACTTCCCTTCAATCTTAGTTTTTAATCAAATTAATTTTATAAAATAAAATTTTAAGTTGCTTTCAGTTTATTGGGCGTTAAACCAAAAACAAAATCATATCAAGTTATATGATACCCTACACTTATTTAAATGATTTTTTTGATGACGAAATGTTAGTGTAAAATTATATTGTAGGTAAGGGAATGTCAAATATATGTCTCTACCAATGATCTTATTAATTAACAAAAATATTATTTGGACAAAAGTTTCAGACAAAAACAGACAATAACCAACTTACAACATGAATTAACCAAGTTTTTTAGACCATTTTACCAACCTGTTTTTTTACAGTTTCGAGGCATTGTTAAAAACTTGGTTAATTAATCACTTGGTTAATGACCTAAAAAACTTGGTTAATTGATGTTGTAAGTTGGTTTTTGTCTATTTTTGTCAAAAAAAAATTGTAAATATAACATGGTTGTTTAATTAATTAGGCTTTATACTAGTTAGTAGTATTAAATCTGTACTTTAAAGTTAAATAAGTGAGATAAATGTGATGACAGATATATTCCTAAGACGTGTTAGGCACTTTGATCAGCAAAGTGAAATACTAATAACATCATTAATTCTTCTATAATTTATCAAGCACGATTATTAACTTAACTGTTAGTGGGAACGTACAGGGAATATGCCTTGCATTTCTTTAGAAAGCAGTCATAAGTCATTTTTAATTTACTTTTTTTTTTTTTAGTCATTTTTAATTTACTATTATATTATACTATCATGATACTTAATACTTATGAATGATAATGACTCACCCGAGACAAAGCTTTCTTTGACAATAAGTATTTACTGCATTTCATTCATAACCAAATTGGTAATACATGCAAGAATATCAACATATATTTTCTTGAAGACTAACTGGAAATAAGATCATCCTAACTTGAGATGATCATATAATATTCATAAAACTTAAAGTATATATTGAAAGGATATATTGACGTGTCATCTGACAATTGTCAAAATTCAACTAATCTTAGTTTTCTTTAAAAATTAATTACTAAAGACGCATACTTAATACACAAGTAACTAATTAACTTTAATTAGTGGCCTGTCAGAAAAGTTCTACTACATGATGCAATGAAATTGGACATGTCATGACTCATGATGCATGCTTTGAAGTGATGGTTGCTTGTGGAGTGTGGATTGGCATGACATGGTTTTAATGGAAATTACTAGTAGTAGTTTGTTGAAAATGTCAATATTCTTTATGTCATTTTTCTTAAAACATTAAAATGAAATAGCGATGAAAATTTAGAGAAATAAAATAGTAAAATATGTCTCTAGTTCTATCTCTGATTATGCAACATTCGTTAAATTATAGACCAATTTCATTTTCTATCTCGACTTTTTTTTTTGGCTATTTCAGTTTACTCTAGTAGTAAATTTTGATATTTCAATATTTCAAATATTTTCTCTATTCCCCTTTACTTGTAAAATTATTGTATAGAAGAAATGTGATTAAGTCGCGCACTTCAACTTCAACTTTAACTATTTGCTGAATATATTTTATTGTTTACCTACCATTTTGTATACATTATTATTAGTAGTGTCTGATATATAATTTCTTCCTCACTTAATGTCAACAATTCAGTACCCAAAGTCAACTTCAAGATCATCATTTGAAAGGCCCAAACATGCAACGGGTGGGCCTGGAATGCAAGCTATTTTCTTAAGTTCTTCTGGGCAGAGATCTTGTGGTACAGGCGTTTTCTTACCCCAAAAAGCAGGCACAAAACCAACTAAGAACCCAGGTATTTTATTTCCACTAAACTTTCTCTTTCTCGGGCGGTGCATTGCACGGGTAATGGTCTAGTAATAATAATAATTTTTACTATTATTACAGCTTGTGCTCCGGTTCTTCTTCCAGCTCGAGTTATTGAAGCTCTAAATCTTAAAGTACATGCATTAGGCCTGCAAATTTCACCCTCTGATCAAGGTTTCGAATCTAAGCGAAGCGAAGAAATAAACAAGATTAATGAGTCCTCAACAAAGAAGAAAAATCACCGGAAAGATAATGGTCACCGTAAAAGTTCTACTCAGGATATATTTCTTCCAAAGGAATGGACTTACTAGCTAGCTAGCTCCTTTGATTTGAATAACAGAGGCAAAAATACGTACACAAATAAATAAATGGAGCTCATGCTGAATCTGATGATACCGTACACGTGCATGTTGTGAAGATAATTTCCTCATAAAAATTAAGCTGCAAAATTACTTGTTCTTCTGCTGCTAATAGGAGCTCTGATGATGCAGTATATTGTTAATTAAAATAATAAAAGCTCCAAGCTCCGGTCTCTATACTATTGCATATGGTATACTTTTTTTAAAGTTATATTACAAGAGTTTAATTTTTATGCACAATGAGAATCTTTTCTATACTCACGAACAATCACAATTCATTGCACTGGGTGGCATATAAGTACTTATGAGTAGACTCACATCTTTTGATAAGAGTCCCACATCGGATGTGATATGGCCTGAAAAAGAGTTTATAAGTGGGTGACATCCCTCACCTTATAAGCTGGTTTTGAGGGTTGAGTTAGACCTTAAACCACATTCTAAGATGGTATCAGAGTCAATCCAAGATTCATTGGGTCACCCGCTATCGGGCCACTCGGATCACACTCAAATAATGTCATTAAGTCAATCCAAGATTCATTGGGTCACCCGCTATCGGGCCACTCGGGTCACACTCAAATAATGTCATTAAAAGATACTTATAGGCGATGTTTATACTTCTGGCGGGTTGTGGCAAGCTAGTTCACCTTCCTCAACACACATAGTCTAAAGTTCTGTTTTTTTAGTTATTTTTGCCTTTTCTAATTTATGAACGTGCCAACCTACAATTTGTCCCGCCCTTTTTTGAAAGACTCGAGAATAAACGGGGCAAGTCGACCCATTTTACCATCTCTATTCACCAACGAAGGTGGGGAAGAGAGATGAGTGGATGTGGGAGGTGAAAAGTGAGAGAAGAATTAAGGGGATACTTTAGTACTCTCTCCGTCCCATTTTGTTTTTTTGTTTTATCAAAATTAATTTGTCTCAATTTGATTGTTATTTTATATTTTCAATGAAGTATTTAATTTTTTTTCACACATACCTTTATGAAATTTAAACTACTAGACATTTTTCTGCAATAGTGTATCAAAAGCTTAAACTACATGCAAAATTAGATGGAGGAAGTATTTCCATAACAAGAAGAGATGTGGAAAAAGGGAGAGGGTTAAAAAAAAATCCCACCCTATTCACCAAAGTTAAAGAAAATGCAAAATAATTTACTAAAAAAAGACAAAGTAACTTTCGGGTCTCTTAACTTATTTTCAGGTTTATAATGTTTTAAAATTATTACACAGTTGACCTTTTTTGATATTTCCAATTGAAATCTATGGTAGGGAGACGTAAAAAGTCTCTCTTTAAGTTCATTAAGGATCGGATATGGCGAGTAAAATAAATTCGTGAAGTGGTAGAATGCTCTCAAAAGTCGGGAAAGAAGTAATGATCAAATCGGTTTATTAATCCATTCCAACTTATTTCATAAGTCTTTTGCTATTCCAAACACCTCATTTTCGAGATTGAGAGATTGCTTAATGGCTTTGGTGGGGTGGAAATGGCAGAGAGGCCGTGGTATTCATTTGGATGTCCGGGAAAGGTTGTGTGTTCCTAAATCTCACGGTTGAATGGGTTTTCGCAATTTGAAGCATTTTAACTTAACTCTTTTGGGTAAACAAGCTTGGTGTCTCCAAACTCAACCGAACCTCTTAGTTTCCCGTTTGTATAAGGCCAAGTATTTTCCTCACTGTGATTTTATTCATGCAACTAAGAAAAGTAATGGGAGTTTTGTATGGAATAGTATTTTCTCATCCTAAGATTTGTTGTTGAAGGGTTCCTCGGAGTATTGGAAGCGGTAGTTCTATTAGATTGTTTGAAGACTGGTGGACTAAAATGCCATCTCAAATTAGGCCCCGAAATTTAGGTACTTATAATCCTCTACTTCGTGTTGACTACTTGGTAATTCCCGAAAGAAAGTGTTGGAATGAGCCTTTAGTACAGTTTATGTTGGATGATCATTCTTGTTTGGCGGTGTTGAATACCCCTTTGTTCTCTTGTGTCCAAGTTGATGCTTTGGCTTGGCGAGGTGAGCGTAGTGGTGTTTATTCAGTTAGAAGCGCATACCAGCTTGCTGCAACTACTAGTAGTAATAACGTTGCTCTTTTGGTTGATGGGTCTTGGAGTGTTTTATGGAAGTTGCATGTTCCACCAAAGGTCAAGAACTTCTTGTGGAGACCTGCAAGAAACTGTATTCCGACGCGTGATATTCTCATTCAAAGGGGACTGGATGTGCCCGTGGTCTGTCCTTTCTGTGGTGATGAGGCCGAAATTGGTCTTCATATCTTTGCTAACTGTGTCACTGCTGCAACATGTTGGATGGCTCTCGGTATTGGTACCATCGCTTGTTCGTGAAGCAGCAGAAGACAACTGGCCCAAACTTGGTTATTTCGCGTGCCGCAGCAATTAAATGGGGATCTGCAGCTTGCTTGGGTCATGAATTTCTGGAGCATTTGGTCAAGCCGCAACAATTTAATTTGGAACAACACGAGGGACTCTGCTGACACGATTATCAGAAACAGATCTGCACTTTATGCGCCGGCTTTGCGCCATCGCCAAGTAGGCCGGTCTTCTTCTTTGCTTTGCTTATGCAAAGATGCCGATGGTGTTGCTTCTATTTGGTCAAAACCGCCCCACAATTTTTTAAAGTGCAATATTGATGCGGCGTTTGATTCAAATGGTAATCGAGTTGGAATTGGATTGTGTGTCCGGGATGAATATGGAACATTTGTTGCTGCCAAAATCCATTCCATGTCACCTCTTCTTGATGTTTACATTGGAGAGGCTCTTGGCTTGTTAGTAGCTATTGATTGGATGCAGGATCTTCAATACCGGAATGTTATTTTTGAGATGGATGCTAAAATTGTCGTGAATGATTTAAACAAAACTCCCGTTATTGTTTCGGATCATGGTTGTATTTTAAACTATTGTAGGGAGGCCTGTGATTTTTTTAATGTAAACTCTCATGTGGAGTTCTCTAGGAGAGTGACTAACAAATTGACTTATACCCATGAGAATAGTGCTTTTCTTATTCTCACTCTTCATCACTTTTCTTCGATACGCCAAAGCGTATATCGCTTATTATTTTTCAATGAAATGAATTGGTTTCATTGTGTAAAAATTTTTTTTTGAACTCTGCTAAAAAAAGGGAAACGTGCAATGATATTAAAACATAAATCTATTCGTTACAAAAAAAAAAAAGCAATTTTGATTTTGCCTAAAGAAAACTTCTAGACTCTTCTCATCACTTGCATAGAAGTCCGCATTGTTGACTCCACATTCATCAGCATACTCCGTCATAAAAACATAATCCCGTTAAGCACTGGCTACTTTCTACACTCACTCTATCACTCTTCGAAGCTCTACTCATGGAAGCAACGCGACTCTCCTTCAATCACTTCCATCCGCATAGTTTCCTAGCCAAACCCAACACGCTTCCAGGTTAGTTTTCCCACTCTCTCACTTCCCATAAAACCAAACATCTATCGTGCAATTTGCATTTTAAACACGTTTCCTATCCCAGGTAGAAGACACGCACAAAGCATCCGCGGAATTAGAACTAGGGTTTCTCATTTCACATTCTCAGCATTAAACACAAGAATTTCACCTTCACTGAACCGGAGAATTTCCGTTAACTTCTCCGACCGACTCCGAAGTGATTATATGCGTGTTGAGGCTCCGCTTACGACTGAGGATGATGCTCACGAAACTCGTGGCGACGACGGGGAATTGGTTGTTGTTTCTCCCGGAAGTGATAGCTTGGGAACCCTACAGGTTAAACCAGTAACTTACAAAAATAGGTTTCTGAACTTTGTGCGTTTTGGTTCTGTTATTAACGGTGCTGCGGAATCGTTTTTCAAAAGCGAGATTCGGAGAAGGTTGTTTGTGACTGCTGTGTTAATTGTGATTAGTCGTGTTGGTTATTTTATTCCTCTTCCTGGATTTGATAGAAGGTTGATACCAAAAGATTACTTGAGCTTTGTTGCAGGATCATCGGTTGGTAAGTTTCATTCTTTGTTGCTAACCGTACACACATACGTTGGTTTTAATTCCCTGTTAGGTTCTTAATTGTAATTGAATGATACGATATTCCTGTTAAAACTCATGCAAAACCTATGAAGCACAAACACCGACACAGCCCCGGACACGTAGACATCGGTAATAATTTGAAAAATGGGCGTAATTGAAGTGTCTAGCACGACACGTGTTGCACACTAGACACATCTTCAATTAGACTTCAATTTGAAGTGTCAATGCTACATAGTGCAAAACCCAAAAATGGTCAGTGTTGAATGAGAAAATTACTGGGGAAAAGCAAACTTGAACCATCAGAAGCCAATACAATCACACTCATTTTCTGACACACTATTATTAATTGAAATTCATGCGCGTCTCATCAAGCTGGGCACACATAGGGAATGAGGGCAACGACTTATGATACTAAGGAATTCTCTAGTAATAGTTACTAAATTTTTCGGTGATCATTATACAACAACCCAATGGTTAGTACATATTAACCACAATTTAGTTTTGGTGTGGTGAGTGAGTGGGTAAATGAAAACACTGGTTAGTACATGTTTGCCACAATATAACTTTGGTGTGGTCACCAAATTTTTATATTGATGGGGAAATTACTATTATGCTCATTTAGTAACAATTACTAAACTATTGTTTAGTATCATAAGTCGGACTCGGGAATGAAACCCGTATAAATTAGTGAGATCCACATGAATTTTGGTCGATAATAGAGTGTTGTAAAGAGGGTGTGTTGCTAATACTTCTCTTTGAAGTTTGAACTACTGATGATGATATGCTGCTTTTGCATGTCCTTTTTCTTGCTTGGATATTTTCCTGAGTTTATAAATGTGAACAGTCATTCATGTAGCTTCTGGCAGATGAACTTGGTGACTTCACCTCTGAGCTCAAGCTATCTCTTTTCCAACTTGGAATCAGTCCTCAGATAGTAGCATCCATTATTATGCAGGTATACCCCTTTTTTTGTTGTGTTTGTTAGACAAATTTCTATTGCTAAGTTTTTCTGTCTGTTACTTTGAAGGTACTCTGTCATGTTGTTCCTTCTCTAGTAAAGTTGCGGAAAGAAGGTTTGGATGGGCATGAGAAGATTAAGAGTTATATGTGGGTTATTTATCCATCTCAAGTTGTGAGCTAAATTCCGGTTACACATTGTTTTTCTAATTCCATTTATGTGATTCATGATTTAAGGAATTTCAATTAACGAATTGTTCATTTGTTCTTCACATTTCAGTTGGTGGATGTCACTGGGCTTTGCAATTGTAGAAGCTCTAATAGTTGCTTGCTATTCACTTCCTTACTCAATTTACGCTGCTAGTTATAGGTAATTTACATAGAGTATTTTTCAAGCAGGAATGCAATATTTAAATAATTAATAAAGAATTGAGCCATTGATGTTTTCACCACAATTTCATAACATAAGCAAGCCAGTAAGGTCTAATGTATGATTTTCCATATGTTGTAATCCCAAAAGATGTCTTTAGGTAGTCTTAGTCATTGTTGAAATATTACCGAGTCATAAATATGGTGGCACAACTCTATCTCCGAATTCTTTCTATTTGGTTAAAGTATTTGTTACTTTTGCAGGTTCAAACATGTAATGGTGACGACTTTGTTGTTGGTTTGTGGTGCAATGACTATTACATGGATTTGTGATACCATATCAGAATCTGGATTTGGTATTCTTCTTACCACAAACCTTTTACTTTATCAAACTTGATTGGAGTTGTGGAAGTTAAATTTTAAAAGAATAACAGAGCATATGATGGGAAAACTTATGGCAGTTTATCAGCTTTGTATTTCTAAGAACTTGCACATATAATAAGTGGACGTTCCTCAATTGACCTGTCTATTTAGTTAGGATTTTGTGGTCATATGTAATCTCAAACCATAAATGACAAACAAATGTCTTTTTTTTACCCAGTTGCTTTTGCGACTTTTCAAAATTTGTGATTTTGCAATTTTATTTGCACATGTGCAAAACTTGTTTACGTCACACAGCACTTTATATTCGCTGGCACAATTGTGGATAGTGACTTGCATGCATATGTATTGTGACTTTCTATGTAATCAAAATATACTTGCTCAGTTATTTGCTTTATGCAACACGGGCTTTACCATCCTCTTGATTGAATATGTCATGCTATATAGAAAACACATTTGTATTTGTGTAAACTATACTACTATAGAAAGAATATTCATTCAGTTTTGTATACTCTTGAGTTTGGGCTTAGGGCCTAACTCATCCCCACAAAACCGGCTTGTAAGGTGAGGACTGCCCAAACCTTATAGGATTACTTTGGCCATATCTTTAGTTGATGTGGGACTTTAACATACCCACCCCCCCACCACGCTCAAGTATGGACATCTGAAGTGTGGTCTGATGTGGGTGCAATAATAAGGATGTCAACACACTCCCTCACACCCTGTACTGGACATTTGGAATGTGGACAAATGGGTGGAATAGTAGAGATCTGGCTCAATAACAGATCTAGGATGGACTTTGATACTGTTTTAAGTTTGGGCTTAGGGCCTTACTCATCTCCACAAAACCGGCTCATAAGGTGAGGAGGACTGCCCCAAACCTTATAAGGATCACTTAGAACATATCTCTAGTAGATGCCGGACTTCAACATATGCGATTCTTCTTTTATATACAATTGAATAAAAAGAAGAAAGTTGTATTTCCAAATTAATGCATAGGCCTACCTCTCTCACCCATCCACTTCCTACTTTTAAGTAATTTTTAATTATATTGGCAAACTACGGTTTCAAACTCAGTTTTGTATTCAAAATTTAAAAACAATATCATTGATGTTTTTATTATTAAAATAGAATTTAGTTTATATATAGCTTTATCAAGTGTCCTGTTGTTAGTTTGGTAAAAACAGAACTTGTAGAAATCTTTTAAAGGATGCCAGAAAACATAATTAATCTGACAATGTCAATTTTAACTGATCTGGCTGGCTTCATTATTTTGTCTCTTTGCCATACTGCAAAGGATGGGCAGGCATTGTTTATTCTCAATACTTAAGTCAGTGTTGTCATTTGATAAACACACTGGCGATGGGTTTTGGATGTTTTTGCTTTTATCATTGTAAATTTATTCTTTTATGACTGTTGATTCCTTCTTCAGGTCAAGGTTCCTCTCTAATCATATGTGTCGGAATACTGACGGGTTATATGGAGACATTACATAGAATGCTTACTCAGCTTTCAGGTACTTGGCTAGATGCAAATGAAGGCTTTGGAAATTATCCCTCTCCCTTAACTTTGCATTCCATAGTCTAGCTTAAATGTCAACTTATTAAACTAGCATGTACAGTATATATGGGAAATTGTGTATTCAAACTCCATATTTGACTATTTATGTTTTCTTTCAAGATGCATAATCAATTATTCATTCTATTTTGGAAGATGACAGAATCTGTCTCATACAGGCCCAAATAATAAAAGAAAAAGAAAAGACCAAAAAGATAAGGAATTGATATTTTTGAGGAACTTTTGCATTACCATCTGATTTGTCAAGCACACCATTGTAACTTGTAAGTAGGATAGCAGTTGAATTGTTTAACCTGCTTAAAGTTGCAATTTAGTTTTGCCGGTAGGAGCATTTATAGTTAAGCAGAGTTTGGCATATGGACAAAACAGAATGGGAACTACCTGTTCAGTTCTTTTGTTCACCCTTTTCAATTGAACTAAAATGTACCACTTTTTAACCTAAATTTTCTATTTTGTTCTACTTTTGAAAAACACCGGATGTAGAATTAGAATTGAGCTCATCATGCTCTACTCTGTCTATCAAATATTACCTTAGAACAATATTACAAGGATGTTATATAATTAACTTCAATCAGGTGAAATATCTTGTCACATCATTATATTTATTTCATTGAATCGTTTTTTGTGACTGTGTTGATTCATATTTCTTGTTATTGCAGTGAGTGCTGTTAGTTGGTGGCCATATGTGCTTGCAGTATTGGGTATCTTCACCATAGTCACTATGTGGGCTGTTGTAGTAACTGAAGGTTGCAGGAAAGTAAAGCTTCAGTACTATGGTTTTAAACTCGCTTCTGCTGCAAGGTAACGTCATTGTTGTTGGCCAGCAGTTGAACCTAATTCTCCTCGTTAAAAATCTAGATGTTACCATAATTTTGATATTCTCTCACCTGTAAAAAGTCGTATTTACTACTTAACATTTTCGGATATGATGGCTCATGAAAAAAGTTGTTCCGTACCTATGGTTAAGAAAACAGCACATTCTGTTGTCATATGCTGTGCCTCCTCACCTCCTGTGGCTTGAATATTAACTGATATTGTACTTATATATTCAATAGAACTTATCCTTATATAGGTTTAATTACTTTGGAGGTCCCTAAACTAATAATATTTATTATTGGATCCCTGAACTTGTCAGCATTTTGTTATTGAACTCTTACATATTAAAACTTTTATATAATTTTTAATTAGGTCCCGGAAATTTAAATAACTTGTAATTAGGTTCCTGTATTCGAGGATTTGAGTACACTTTATTTCAGAATTTAGAGACCCAATTAAAACACGTTGACTTGATTACTTATTTAAAAGTTTAGGGACCTAATTACAGATTTTTCAGGGACCTATTTAAAAAATCTTAAATAATTCAGGGATCTATGAAGTAATTAAACCCCTTATTTATTATGACAGACAGTTTGTGTGTTTCTGAAGGAACTAAATGATAATCCTGTGTGTGCTGAGGCTGACAGTTGAGCCTTCATGCCTTTCAATTTGAAACAGGGAGAAATCGCCAATTACTGAAGTGGAGCCCTATATTCCTTTCAATATTAATCCAGCAGGAATGCAGCCTGTTCTTACAACCTCTTACCTCTTGGCATTTCCAAGCATTGTTGCTAGGTTTGTACAATGCATTTTGCATTTCAACTGACATTCTTGGTTCAACCTCATGATTCAAGTTTTGTTAGTTTCCTAGCTTGCTAGCTCTCACTCTCTCTCTCTCTCTCTCTCTCTGTGTGTGCGCGCGCGCATGCATGTCGACGCTTTGTATTACGTTTTCAAGCCACTACTCAAGTGTTGTGTGAAAAAGTGATGTTTCCTTACTACTTTCTTATGAAGTGGAGTTTGTAAAATAGCTATTATTTGGCAGTCTGCTTAGGTCACCTTTTTGGGAGCATGTCAAGGAAATATTGAATCCTGAAACTTCTGTTGGTGCTGAGCCTTGGGTCTACTATTCCATATATGCCTTCTTTGTCTTCCTGTTCAATATATTTGATATTGTAAGTTTCTCTTCACTGCTGTCATATTATTGAACATTTTACTTGATATAAGGAGTTTCTAGTCTGTATTTTAAGTTTCATTTTGATATAGGTTATTAATTTTCACAAAAATAATATAAGAAAAGATAATAGATTTAACGATGGATTGAACTTAAGGCTGCAACAACGCTTTGGTTGCAAACAGATTCCAGTCTGAAATTAAACTATTAGAGAAGAAAAGTTACTTGTTGAAATTACCTTTGATCACTAAAATGAGTTGTTAACTTTTAACTAAATTTACATGATATCCTCGAATGTCACTGATGTGGCCCATTGTTTCAAATTCAAGTTACCTACATACTTGAATCCTAATAATGCAGCGCTTCGCCAAACTTTACAGAGTGCAACAGCTGAGTAAACCTAAACTAAACCATTGTATGTTCCCAAGTGATTTATTTCCTTGGTACTGTTGTAGGCTGAATTGGATTTCAACTGAGAATTGGGATTGGAACATGGGAAAAAAGATATAAAATCTGTGACTTATTGCAGTGATTAGAATTTTGAGATGCTTATTCTGATTATAAATTTTCAACACAATTAAAAATACACGTGTAATATTTCAAATTTGTAGTTTGATGCATCACCAAGTTGTTTCCATTGTATGTTTAAAATATCATGGTGACTTGAATCTATCTTTTAAATGGCCTTTTTTTTATGTGGATTGTGCACAGGCTAACTTGCCAAAGGAAATTGCTGATTACTTAAATAAGATGGGTGCAAGAATACCAAATATAAAGCCTGGAAAGGCCACTATAGAATACCTCTCAAAGGTCCAGGCATCCACACGATTTTGGGGTCCGTTATGGGTGAAAGCTGCACTTTTAGCCTAATTTTGATCTTTATCAAATCCATTCCTTTACTGTTATGTGATGTTAATTCACTGCCTTGTGGAAACTTTGCAGGTGGGCTATTGTTAAGTATTTTGGCCACTACATCAAGTGCCCTTGACCACTATCTACGGCGTACAAATGCTGGATTTGCTATTGGTTTTACATCAGTTCTAATTATTGTAAGTACAATAAAGGGTTCATGAAATGTAATTGTACTTTGCATGCGATCTTGGTGATACACATAATCAAGCAAGAAGTTCATGCCTGCTTTCTTTATCTGGCTTAAATTGATTTTTAGGTGATTTCAATTTGGGAGCATAAAATTGGCCTGTTATGTTGAGTCATTTCCCAATCCCATCAATTTCACAAGTACCTCGTTATAGTGTCATAGTAATTTATCCTTTCTACTATGTCATTAATGGTTTTGTTGATCCAGGTTGGTTCCATTATTGAACTTCGAAGATCGTATCAAGCATATAATGTGATGCCAAGCCTGAGCAATGCTTTGAAACGCTATGGTGTATAACATCAGTAAAAGCTATACTGTTACAGTGTTGATGTCCCTCAACTGTGCCATTTTGTATAAACCTTGAGGATGCCACTTTAGTCAGCATTGGTAAATGGTAAGTAATATAATAAATATTCGTGCTTGCAGATTTTCCAATTGTGTAATTTACGAAGACTGCCTATCATTTCTAGGAATTTTGGTTTTTCGGGGACATTAAATCTGGTTTTGGGTCTTGGAGAAATGTGATCAGCTAGCATTGCTAGTAGTGTGCTGCTAAATGCCGCCTTTCAGTGCATGACTGCATGGTAGTTGCTGCTTCAGAAGCCTCATTTTCTGATGTCTTTCCGGTAGGAATTTGTTTAGATTATTTTAGGAAAGTATTCAGTTAGGTTATAGTTGTAGCTGCAGCTGAAATTTGTATAGGAAATTCGGTGTTATATAAAAACGAGGCAGTTGGGATACAGGAGGTTAAATGCCTTATATTGGCCTTTTACCTCCCCAGAAAAAGCATCCATCGTAGGCATTGGCTATGTTGCTACAGAGAGATTCACCATCCGCTTTTTTAGTTGTATGTTATACGCCTGTATATGATCTGTGAAAGCTTCTGAGGTTTGTGCACTGTGCAATTGAAGAACTTAATGATCCATGAAGCCTTTTGAGCATCATACAATTGTATAAAAAATTTGTTGGAGTGATATAAAAATAAAATCTGTAATATATCATGTGTAATAGATATTGACATTGAAATTCCACATGATATATTACAGATTTGATTTCTGTATCAATATCTATTTTATTTAATAATGTGTTGGAGTGATATAAAATATATTGATATTAGAGTATGCAGCGTAATATTCTCTTGTGAAATGAACCAATTAAATACAGCAAAAACAAACACAAATTTCAACAGAAAATTTCTCCTTTTTATAACAGTTTCTCTGAATAAGAGAGAATAAAAAGCACCCACGATTAAGTCCAACAAATCAGAGTTTGGGAGTATCATTATGAAATGTAACGAGGAACTTCTAGATATGTAAAGCTTTAGGATAAATTTTATCTCTTGACAAGCAAATTAAGTAACCCATTGTTTAGCGAGTAATGATAGTTGGACAAAAAAATTTAGACAAATATAGCCAAAAACTAATTCACAACGCTAATTAACCAAGTTTTTTAGGTTATTAACCAAGTAACTAATTAACTAAATTTTTAGTTAATGACTTAAAAAATTCTGAAAAGACAGGTTGGTTAATCTCGTGTGGTTCTCTTTAAACAGAGTGACATGAATAATTTATTGTTACCACTTCTCAAATTATTTTTGGGCTACAAAGCATTGATGAGGTATTGTAAAAAAAACATAGGATAGAGGATTTGGGTCTCTTCAATTTTAATTAGAGGCTGTTACTTTTACCACACCCCCTCTTACTCCAAACACCCCCCCTCACCCTACACATTTACCAAACTAACCCCACTTACAATTCTATTTCCCTCTCTATCCCTCTCCCTCTTCTTCTCCAACACCCAAAAACACTCCCTCTCCGACACCTAAACCTCCCCTCTCTCCACTCCAAAACCCACCCATCCTCACCTTCATCATTCACTCCCATTCAACTACCCATCATTGGAAACTAGCTCAAGGTAATAACCTTACCAAACATTTTTCATTTTGGTTCTGTTTTGAGTTTTTTACGCCATTTTTTTTCTGCAAACGCGCTCAGTTCGAACAGGGTCGTTCGAACATGTTCGCATGAACGTGTTCGAACAAGTGTTAGCTGGGGTGTGAATTTGATTTGTTGAAACGACCTCATTCGAACATGTTCGCATGAGGCCGTTCGAGCAAAGCGTATGACAAAGAATCGATAAGTTGCGGCTTCTTCGTGCGTGTTTTTTGGTTTAATGGATGAAAATGAGGAGCTTGATTGAGTCAATCGTAGGTTTCGAGATGTCAAGCGTCGCGATTGACATCTCAACTGACGTTGTTGAATCCCAAGACTTTACTAGTTCCTTCCAAACTGATACGGTAAGAATGAATTAGTTGTTTTAATTTTAGCTAACTATTCAAATTATGTAACTGACACATGGTAATTGAATTTCGCTTATTTCCTACCGTGAGGAAGCACGACTTGAGTGCGTGCGGTTGGGAAATCTCTTGGGATGGTGATTGTTATAGGAAGATCGACACCGGACGACGATCGGGTAAACAACACTCGCATGTTGATTTGTGATAAAGTGGATCATATAAGACAAATGTTGAGGAAGGCACAAACACTAGAAAATGTTGTTGTCCCTTGCATCGAAAGGGAAATTTATTAAGAAGCTTGGAGGATGGATTTTGAGGGTTATGAATGGAACTCATAACCACAGGATGGTTACTTATCATGATGGACGTCCAGTACATTGGTAGGTTAACTTCGTAAGAGAAGGAACTAGTGGCTAGAATGACTAGGAATCATACTCGGCCTAAATTGATCCTTAATGAAATTTAAATTGATGAAGCTTGAGGATAACTATACGGTTGTGAAACAAATATACAACTGTTGATAACTCATATTTATATGAGTTATTTATACTCATTCAAAGAATAAGTCATGTAAGTTTTCTAGTAATGCAAGGAATATTTAATTAAGTTTTATATAATTTCGAGAGTCTTTAGTAAATAAATAGATGAAGTGGTGAATATGTGCATTTAGGCACCATTTCGTGCCCTCGAGAGCGCTTTTGATGCTTTTTGTGCGTGTGCGGGGAATTTCGATCTTCGAACGTTACCACGCCCTCACCACGCCTACTAAAGTGTAAAAGCAAAGCGGTGAAAAGATCTTCATTTCGCGCGAAGCATTGATAAGTCAAAGATATAAAAGTCGTAAGATTTTACATTTCCCATGAGCCGACGCACTAAGTTAATCGTAGAATACCAACGATGTCGGGAAAAAATAGAAGAAACAGATATGGTAGGTGGGCAAGTGACATCAAGACGCCGTAGCGTAAGCGAGGCTATTTAAAGCTCATTTCATTTCTCTCTCAAGATCATCATCTCTTCCACCAACTTCAGAAAACACTTCATCTTCATCATCCCACCGTCCCTCCATTAACTTAGAACTAGTTTTGTAAAGAAGATCCGGAAACAGACTTCTATATTTGACTATTCGAACTTAGTTTTTATTTTCGCATAAGTGTAAGGTTGGGACGTTGTAACGCCTATACAATGATATATGCTAAGAAGTTACTGGGTGTATCTTTTGCACTTGAGTTCTTTTCTCGTTATGTATGGTATTAGGATTTCACATCCTTTTCATTCGTAATGATGCTCGCATTGAGCTAAACACTTTGTAGTTGAGTTGTTGTTTTGCTATTAATGAATTTCTAGTTAATGTTATGAAGTGTTAGCGTTGTCCGTTTTAAATCTTTGCGTAATAATATTTTCAAAACTTGTTTTGAGGTGGCCTCTTAAAATAGGTAGATTCATAGGTATGGACATGGTCTATGAAAAGAAATCAAAGATTTATATGAATGAACAATGCACTAAAGACATTTAGGCATCTTTATCTAAGTCTAGACATAGAATGGATAATAGTTCATAGAACATTCTTTGTGGGTACTTAATATACGTGGAGTGGGCCTATTTAGAACCTAGACATAGGATTTCTTGTACTTGAAACTCGACGTTTTGGCTTTGAAAAGCACGACTCTTTTTAACAAATGACGCTCAAACGTGGCCACGTCTCGCACAGTTAACATTTGAACGTTATAACGCCTAAACGTTATGACGCCCGGCTAGGAAGGATTTAATCGCATACAACAACTCAACTCCTCTCTCATCCATATTCACAACCAACTTTTATTTCCTTGTTTTGTTTAAATCTTTAGCTTTAGAACCAACTCTTATTGTCGATTTGTCACTTGATTCTCTTGTGTTTTTGGAAACTTGAGCATTGAAAGCATATCAATCTTCGTGGGAACGATCTCTTACTCTAATCCACTTTATTACTTGTACGATGTGTATACTTGCACTGATTTGCGAATTCTATACTATTACACAAGCGCGAACAAGCGCCGCCAAAAGCAAGCTGGCTTCGGCTATGCGTGAGGTAGGACCGAGCTCCAACAACTCATGTTTTATTTGCAACGCGATAATTATGTTTACTGGACTCGACTTGCAGACGGAACTACGGTTGTGAAAGACATCTTTTGGGCCCATCCTGATTCTATTGAGCTTCTCAACACCTTCCCAATTGTTTTGTTGATTGATTCCACATATAAAACCAACCAGCATGACAGTATCCGTTGGTTGAGATCGTTAGTGTGACTCTCAACCGAGAAGACTTACTCACGTGCATTTGCTTATGTCAATTGGGAGAGGATGGATAACTTTGCATGGGTTCTTGAGAAATTGAGGGTTTATTTAGGAAACAGGATGAACTTCCTTGAAGTCATACTTCTTGACAGAGACACATGTATGATGAATGCTCTGGCAAAGAATATTTCCAACATCCGCAAACTTGTTGTGCCAATTTCACATTAAGAAAATGTGAGGGCCAAAGCAAGGCTCATTGTGAAAGACAAGTCGTTGTTAATGACATTATGGGTGCATTTCTATCGGTTGTCCATGCGAAGACTACGGAAGAGTATGATTATGAGTTGGAGGTCTGTTTAACGACTTGGCAAAGACCTTATCCCGCCATACAAGATATGTGAAGACCACCGGCTAGACCCGCTTCAAGGAAAAGTTTATTGATGCATGGATAAATAAGCATATGCACCTGGCAACACTACCACCAACGAGTTGAGTCCGCACACTCTCACTTGAAGCAAATATTACGCAGACAGTAGGGAGATTTGTGCAAGTCTTTGGGATGGAATGCGCACCATGCTTAGGATACAACATTCGACCTTAAAATGCACTTGAGCATAGTTTGAGTAGAGTGAAAGTTCAACACTTGAAGAAGAAGATTTTTGATGAAATTAAGGGTTTAGTTTCATCTAATGCTATAGACCATATTTTGGGAGAGATCACAGATGGATCCGTTTCACTTAACCCATCATTATGTCGATGCACACTAAGGACTACACACGGACTACCATGTGCATGTGAGCTTTCAAGGTATGATGTACACTCATCTTGTTATTTTGTCTATAAACTCAACATTATATGGGTTGTCACTAAATCAATGTCGCTTTTTTATAAGGTTATGATGGATCGCACTCCAATTAGTTGAGCATGATTCACCAACATTGACAGAGGTTGAATTTCAAAATACGATGCAGAGGTAATGGATGATGAGTTGAGTGTAGAAATTGAACTTGAAGCTATCGAGAAGAATGTTTGAGGCCTCCGATCACGCCCTTGGTAGAGTTATGATTAAGGCAAAAGCACGTGAATTGGCATTCCCGCACCACGACTTCTATGTGTCCACCTCCGGATACGATCATTACAAAGGGAGCAGAAAAAGATAAGAAAGGGAATGTTGATTACTCAACAAAGCGAGACAAGTCATTTTGGGAACATGTAGATGACAAATTTGACTCCCTGTGGTTCATCTAGTGGATGTTTTGCTCAGTCTCGTAAACAACCTACTCCCCCCCTGTTCTCGAGTGGGCTCAAGGCCCAATGCTGTCCAACAAGGCCCAATAACTATCACTATAAAGATGACACGAATCTCAAGAGGTAGGTACGTCATTATTACTATTCACTATTCACCATTGATTCTTGACGACTAAGGCCGGAGTGTACTCGCGGTACCACCCAGTGCGACCCGGACTTCGGCACCAAGACGCTTGGCGACCGAGCTACAAGACTACATCGAATCATATCTAGAGATCGGGAACGATCATTGGCGACCACGGTGGGAGCAACGAACACTTCCACCATGTAACAAAAGAGGCACGCCACGCGAGCCTCATCGAGCCGACCTTCCGGACGGAATGCAATCCTCAACAAACCCCGAGGCGCCCCACTAACCATTCACGAATCGCAGGATACCCGCCGCCGTGCGGGGAACCTCCGCATGTAGGCGCGAGGCCAATCTTGGAACAGATCATCGCACCGCCATCAGCCGATCGCCGACCGAGAAGTGGTCGATGCGCAGAATAGATGCCCCGCGTGCGAGCATGTGACTCAAAGCTTTCCTACGATTCTGCAAAACAAAAATCGATTATTGCCGGCCGGGAAGCACTTCTCTCTCACTACGAAAGGGATCCATCCTCCTCGCGCGTCGCGAATGGTGAGGACCCTCCGCACAAATGTGTCCTTCCAAAGAAGCATGCAACTCCTCCCGGACGGAATGACCGACCTTTCCGGGCTGGCCCAAAGACACCGATCCCAGCCGCAGGTCGGGACTAGAAGGTCTCCCACTCGCAGGGGCGTCTGCGATCGCGCTCCAGTCACACGGCCAAGATTATGAAGACTCAAGTTACAATCCGAATCGGACCGCCGCCCACTCAGGTATTCTTGCCGAGTCGTCCAGGTTTCACGCAAGTCGAGGAGTCGGTCGTGGGATTCGTATGGGGAGTTGGACAACTACAGCGCAGGACACATCCCACCTGGTCGAAAAGAGATGTGCTCGAGCGAGAGAGAGGCGATCGTTCCACCCCTCTCCGCATGACTGCCACATGACGGGCGCTACGAGTACCCGCCAATGAGCTACATGCATTACAACCTTATGGATCGGGAGAGTTGGCGGCCGGGCATGGGCCGCTTCAAGAGAAATCGACGTTACCGCATTCGGAGAGATTTGAGAAAGCCACCCAACATGAATAAGTTCGGACGGTCGCGGCGATCCGGATAAACACGTCCGTTATTTCAACAATTATCGCAGTATAGAGAGCTAAGCCCGACGATGAAGTGCGGATTTTTTCCCCGGGCCGCTCATGGGAGAGCGCTCGAATGGTGGGAATCATTGCGCCCAACACCATCACCTCTCGGGAAGGCTTGGTCGCAACCTTTTTGGCCAATTACACGCCAACCGTTGTCGGGTACAAATATGAGGAACACGCCCGACACGGTCGCTCGTGGGGAGAACGAATCACCGAGGCATTATATTGATCGCTTCAACACAGAGGCGGAGACTATCCGCGATTTGACTAACAAAGACAAACCAAGTATCTCAAGCGGGAATACGAGCGGATCACGATTTGCAGAGAGGAGTTCATCCTCAACCGTTACATGGATCTTGGGGTATTTTTAAGAAGGGCCAACGACCACATGGCTACGAAGAGACTTTCGCAGCTAGGCAGGGCGCCGTGTGCGACCCAAGGAAGAGCATGGTAGGTCGGCCAAAGAGCCGGAAGGCGCGCAGGAAGGTCGTTCGGATTTTCGTCGAGAAGAAGTTCGAGCACCGCATTGAAAGTGAACACGCCCATCGCACAAATCTATATGGATCGCCAGAATAACGAATTTGCTGATGTCAAGCGTCCTGACCCGCTCGTTCTCAAGAAAGGCGGCCGGTTCACGAAGAAGTATTGCAGGTACCATAAGAGCAAGGGCCACGATACTAACGAATGTATGGCCCTAAAGGATGACATAGAAAACCTCATTCAGAAGGGAAAGCTAACAAAATATGTCGGGAGGAAGGAAACGACCGATCGGAAGAGAAGGCGAGGTCGAGATGGTCGCTCAAAAGAAAAAGTAACCATTCAAGCTATTGAGGTCGCCGCGTAAAAGAAACTTCGGAGGAGGGCGCAGCGATCCGAGGGTCGCCGGGTCGTAATGGTTATCCACGGGGGGAACCCTTTAGATCGCTTGGATTCAAAGAAGGCGACCAAGAGAAAGTGGAATGAAATTCTCATGGTCGGATCTTCTTCAAGACACCACGATCGATCTCCAATGCATCGATTTCCTTTGGTGACGCAGGATTTGCTCGATGGGCGGGTCAACGATTACGCTCCGTCGATCTGCGGTCATGGGAAACTCCGGTTAGGAGAATCTTGGTCGATCGGGTAGCTCGGCAGATATCATGTTTGAAGAGTTGGTGGACAAATTGAGCATCGGCCGTAGCGAAATCATCCTCGAAACGACCGAGCCCTTTGCGCCGGTTTTAACGGAGCAATCACTTACCCGTTGGGCACCTTGGAGTTGTTGGTCACTTTCGGCGACGATGCCAATGGGAGCACATCTTACAGACTGGGCCGTCGAACGACTTTCCTTGTATTGCCTATCAAGTCATGCTATCATCGCATTATCGTACTACCGACGTTGGGAAACTTGAAGCGATCGTGTCAACGACCCACTTAAAGATGAAGTTTTACGATAAAAATGGCCAGGTCGCTACCTTAGCGGCAGATATGGAAGCGGCCAAGAAAAGTCACTACATTTACCAGGATATATGTGACGCTCAGGACGTTGGACCTCACGCTCACAATTCTGGGGAAGGACATCAAGTAAACCTAGTCGATTTGGATGCCCGCTATAACTCGGAGATAGCGACCGGAAGAGGGGATGATGATTTAGCCCGTGAGCTAAAGAAAAACTCAAACGACCCGAGAACCCCATGGGCAGTTTATTGACGTTCAGTTGGGCGATGACCCACCAAAACCGTAAAGATTGGAAGCGACCTTCCAGAACAGGTCAAGCAGGGACTAATCACTTGCCTCAGAAAATACGCCGATTTGTTCGCTTGGCAAGCATCAGATATGCCTGGAGTTCCTATGGAGGTCGCTTGTCATCAACTATCAGTCGATGTAGCGGCAAGGCCGGTCGCTCGCTCGAAGAAGAGTTCGGAACGAAGAAAGGCGGAAGCAGCGGCGAGCAAAGGAACGCGACTTGATAAAAGCGAATTTCGTTGAGGAGATTAAGTATACGACGTGGCTTTCGAACGTCGTGCTAGTAAAAAAGAAGAACGGGAAATGGCGAATGTGTGTCGATTACATCGACGAATAGGCGTGTGCCTAAGGATGCTTTCCCGCACCCGAGATCGACAAGTTGGTTGACGGCGCTTCAGGTTACAAGTTGCTTTCCTTCTTGGACGCGTATTCAGGCTACAACCAAATCGCTATGCACCCACCGGATCGTCACAAGACTGCTTTCATGACCGACCAGGGTAATTTTTGTTACAAAGTGATGCCTTTTGGATTAAAGAACGCTGGGGCGACTTACCAGCGTATGATGAGCAAGATTTTTGAAAAGCAGATCGGCCGGGTGGCAGAGGTGTATCTTGATGACATGATCATAAAGAGCAAATCAGATGATGAGCACGTTAGCGACCTTAACGAAGTTTTTGAAGAGGCAAGGAAGAATTCTCTCAGGCTGAACCCTGAGAAGTGCACGTTTGGGGTGCGAGCTGGGAAATTCTTAGGTTTCCATCTGACGGAGAGAGGAATCGAAGCAAAACCCCGACAGTGTAGTAGGCGGTCATTTGAAATGAGACCGCCAACCACTAAGAAGGAAATACAACAATTGAAGCGGCATGGTCGCCGCCTCTCCGCATTCATACCCCATCTGCAGATGCAAGTCGCTCCCTTTGTTCAAACTTCAAAAGGGCGATTTTGAATGGATCGTCAAGTGCAATGGCGTTGGGCGATCTAAAAGCGGCCTTGACCAATCCGCCCGTCATGACCAAGCCGCTCCCAGGGGATACACTGTATCTGTATTTAGCAATTACGGAGGAAGTTTTAAGTGCCGTCCTGGTCAAAGAAAGTGACACAAAGCAAAATCCTATATATTTCATTAGCAAAGTCCTACAGGGACCAGAAGCCCGTTATCAGAGGATCGAAAAGTTGACGCTCGCACTACTGGTAGCCGCCCGCAGGTTAAGGCCGTATTTTGTTGCACATCAAATAGTGGTAAGAACTGATCAACCAATACGACAGATTCTCCATGCACTGGACCGCGGCGCATGATCAAATGGGCAATAGAGCTAAGTGAGTTCGGAATAAAGTTTGAGCCAAGGTCGGCAGCCAAGGCGCAGATTTTGGCCGATTTCATAGCTGAGATGACCCCAGTCCCGGACGACCGACCAATCACCACCTGGACGTTACACGTCGATGGCTCGTCAAACTCCAAAGGAAGTGGGGCAGGATTAATATTGGAAAATTCTGCAGGCTTGGTCGTAGAAGTATCGCTTACTTTCGCTTTCCACACTTCAAATAATCAGGCAGAGTATGAGGCTTGCATAGCAGGGTTATTGCTCGCCAAGGAATTCAACGTCGAACAGGTGGAATTGCACTCTGACTCTCTCTTGGTCGTTTCCCAGATCAAGGAGTTATACGATACCAAAGATGAAACATTAAAGCATTACCTGGCTAAGGTAAGGGAGTTGCTCAGTAAATTCAACCGGGCTGAGGTGAAGCACGTTCCAAGAACAGAAAACGTCCGAGCAGACATTCTCTCGAAGCTGGCTAGCACCAAAGTGCCCGGGAACCATCGAAGCCTGATACAAGAAACCCTCACTCGGCCGTCTGTGGCGACCAAGATCGATAAGCCTGCTTCATGTCTATGCATTGACCCTGCAAAAGATTGGATCACTCCCATATTACAATATATCATGAGCGCATGCAGAGCCGGACGACCAAAAGGAGGCAAAACTTTTAAGGCAAATGAGCAACAAAGTATTCGTCGCCCAAAGAAAACTTTATAGAAGAGGTTTCTCATCCCCACTCGTTGAGGTGCTTGACGTCCACCGGCGGACCGTGTTTTAAGAGACATCCATGAAGGTTTATGTGCCAGCCATCAGGGAGGTCGCTCCATAGCGAAGCGGGCTTTGAGAGCGGGTTTCTATTGGCCAACCATGGAGGAGGACGCTAAAAACTTGGTTCAAAAGTGCAACAAGTGTCAAATTCACGCAGACGTCCACATCGCCCCTGCTTCCGAACTACAGAGCCTCACGTCCCCTTGGCCGTTTGCACGGTGGGGATGGATCTCCTCTGCCTTTCCCACCGCCTGTGCCAATTTAAATTTCTGATCGTAGCAGTTGATTATTTCACCAAATGGATCGAGGCCGAGCCTCTCGCAACGATCACAGCAACCAAAGTGAGCAAATTTTTTAGCCGCAACGTGCTAGCCCGGTTTGGCGTTCCCCAACAATTGATAACGGACAATGGAACGCAATTTGCAGACAGGAAATTTGGAGAAATGTTGGCCGACCTGGGAGTAAAACAGCGCTTCACTTCGGTGGAACATCCACAAACCAACGGCCAGGCAGAGGCGGCCAACAGGGTCATCTTGCGAGGGGTAAAGAGAAGATTAGACGAGGCCAAAGGTAATTGGGTAGAAGAGTTACAGTCGGTCCTTTGGGCGCGAACCGAACGACCCTCATTCAACGACGGGTGAGTCGCTTTCAGGTTAGTCTATGGTATGGACGCCGTCATTCCAATCGAGATGGGCGAATTGAGTTGGAGGGCGACCAACCCACCGGCTGCAGCAGAAAATGAGCGAGCCACCAGAGAAGAGCTCGATCTAGTAGACGAGCTACGAACCAAAGCTTCTCTCAAAGAACAACTAGTCAGCGTAAGGTCATTGCAAGATATAATTCTCGCGTGCAGAAGGAATTCTCATTGGTCACTCGCCCTCAAAGGCAAGCGGACGTGGGAAACAAGAACGCTTCGGCAAGGAAGCTCGCACCAAATTGGGAAGGACCTACCGCATAATCAACAAAGCGCAAAGGAGCTTATGAGTTAGAGACCATGAATGGGGCGACCATCCTAGGACATGGAACGCAGAAAAACCGAGGAAATACTATGTATAAATGCAAGCTGTGTTTCAAACGATCGTCGAAATTAATGAAAAGCAAAGCGCGCGCTCTTTTTCCCATAGGGTTTTTTACTGAGGCCCGACCTTTTAAAAACTTGTTGTTTATCTCATGCACGATTGTATGACCTGGCCGCTCATCATGCAAGTAGCAATAGAGCGACCAGAGATGTCACCGAGTTGACTAATGCCATCGAATGGTAAAATGCGAACCGCCCGAGTAGCGGCCCATAAATTGTAAAGTGCCATCGAATGGCATTATGCGAGCCGCTCCAGTAGCGGCCCATAAATTGTAAAGTGCCATCGAATGGCATTATGCGAGCCGCTCCGAGTAGCGCCCATAATTGTAAAGTGCCATCGAATGGCATTATGAGCCGCCCGAGTAGCGGCCCATAAATTGTAAAGTGCCATCGAATGGCATTATGCGAGCCGCTCGAGTAGCGCCCATAAATTGTAAAGTGCCATCGAATGGCATTATGCGAGCCGCCTCCGAGTAGCGGCCCATAAATTGTAAAGTGCCATCGAATGGCATTATGCGAGCCGCCCCAGTAGCGGCCCATAAATTATAAAGTGCCATCGAATGGTAAAATGCGAGCTGCCCCGAGTAGCGGCCCATAAATTATAAAGTGCCATCGAATGGTAATGTGCGAGCCGCCCCGAGTAGCGACCCACCACAAATTTACAAAGGTGCCATCGCATGGCCTAGAACGAGCCGCGCCGCGAATAGCGGCCGCAAACTCGCAAACTTTAAAAGGCGAGTAACAACTTGCAAATATTGAAGGTCGCAGAATGGCCGACAATTTGAACAAAGGAACCGTGGACTTTCATTAAACAACCGTGGACTTTCATTAAACATAAGTCTCCAATTTGAACAAAATGATTCCAAAATATTTAAAAGCCGCTCGCAGGTAGTAAAAATTCTACATACTAAACACCGCCGCAAAGGGCTAAACAAAAGGAAGTAAAGCTAAAGGTCGATCGCCAGAAAAACAACGACCTGGTCACGGACGACCTTTCCTTTCTCGACCTTCTGAGGAATAACGATCTCTTGACCCACCACGCAGTGTTCGTAATTAACCACGGTGTCATCGACGACCAGGGACGGGTTTACGAGCTTTAGTTGATCAACCGCATTGGTGAATTGGTATTTGGCGCTCCCAAAGCCCTAGTCACGGGCCTCCTTGAAGAGATCTACTTGTCTTGTCTCTTCTTCTCCACAATGGTCGGTGGTCTTCAAAGAAGTGACTCGATCGAACAATTCCTTTTTCTTTCGCTCGGCGCCCGACCTCTGTTCACCTCGCTTTTCAATGACCGCCTTATCCTCGGCAAATGATCGCGTTGTCACGGGCCTCTTCACCCGGTTTTGAAAATGTTAAGGCCGCTTATCCGAGTTTCGCATCTTGAAGCTTTTGCTCGTAAGTGGCGACTGTCGGGCCTTCGGCCGAGCTCTTCGATCTTCTTAGCGGCTCCAACCGCTCTTGGCCGTAACTATCAATTTAGACAAAGCAGAGGATAGTTTAAAATTTTTGTCCGACAGTCGTCTTCAAGATAAGAAATTTTATAAATAGCTCGCCACCGCCAAAGCGCTTGATTCTCTCCTCTTGATACTTGGCAAAAGAGTGGTGGTCGGCCGCTTTCATTACGCCCGCCATCACTTTGAAGCGGCTCTTCTTTAAAGCGGCGCGATCATCATCACTAAGACCGAAGCAGTCGATATTGGACGACCGACTTGAATGACCTTTACTCTTATGGTGTTTGTGCTTTTTCTTCTCATGCGGGCCACCGCCCTCAAGGCCCCGTTTGTTCGTTTTCCCAGCAGAAGCGAGTGAGATTGAGGATTCGCTCGCCACGACCTTTGGGAGTTGGGCTACTTTTCCAAATCAATAAGCAACGCCTCGTTAACGACACTCCCTTAGTGGGGCGTCTCCTCGGCGATTCTGCGGCCGTTCCCTTGGAGGAGAGTCTTCGCCATCTTCACTGTCCATTGGCTAAAGAAATCAAAATCTTGAACGCCCGCCATGTCAAATCGCAAAAAAGAAAAAGCGACTTAGAAACAATACAAAATATATTGCGCAAAAGCAAGATCTTAGCAAACATCTACCAATAGCGGCTTTGTGGCCTCCATGCCTCGGGCGTCAACAATCTTGTTGATTTTGATACGACCCCACTCGACGCAAGAGGCAAACCGTTTGAGTTCGTGGATCGCCTCAATATCCCCAATATTGAGCTCAATTTCTCTTGTAAGAGTACGCCCCGGTTTCTTCAAGAAATGGTCGAACGACCAAACGGTGCAGCACAAGTGGCGCCCGGCATTCTTTTCGTATCAAATTGGCTATCCCTTTATCGCCTCCTTCGTATAAGGAACGGTCCGTAAGAAATCGCTTTTCCACCCGCTTGGCGAGACTCCATGTATGGCTTGACAAAGTTGTATTGCGACTTGTTCTTCAAAGAAACGGCCTCTTGCGAGCCCCCTCGGTGCCGTGCTCGTAAAGGTAGCTCATCTCCCATCAGAAAAAAACGACCTCAAGGAGGCCGGTCGCCGGCGGCAGTCAAAACATCTTGAACCCTTGCAGAACGCCCAAGCATTCGGATTTAAATGAGGGGCGACCTTAAGGTATCGAAGGACTTGCCTTTGAAACCGTAAAAGGAGGACGATCCCCATCCGCTCAAAGACGCGACCCGATACATCGTGAATTTCACCTCGTCATGCCAGTCGCTATATTTTCGTCTTTCTCCATGCCTTCGACGCGCCCGGCGTCAACATAAAATCGGGCGGTCAAGTCTTGTTCATCCGAAGAGTGGCGGCGACCTTGCTCCTATGGTTCCGTAGAATCTCGGAAACCCAATACATGTCTCCCATTCGCTGCGTCGATATCACTTGATCCGCCCTAAGACAAAGACTCGGGCAACCGGGCACGATTTGTAAGGGGACCGGGTTTTGATGGATTGATTGCTAACGGCACCGAACCTCGAGCGAAGCGGTGGTCGAATCTTGGCGTCTCCCATAGAATGTTGATCCGCCCTGTGTCGCTCGGATCACGAGAGGAATCGAGGGCGACGACGCGAGTCGAACTCGAAGTTTCAGCACCGGTTTGGATCATTGGAGGCGATTGGCAGGCTAGAATTCAGGCGACTCGTTATTAGACGCCGGGCGCAAATCCCTCCGAGCTGAACTTGGTTGAGCCATCGCTTTGGCTATCGAAGCGGTAAGCCACCGGAGATGCGGCGAAGTTTGTTTCGTCGGGCAGTGGTAAACTGCGCAGAGGGGAGGCGGTCAAAATCAAACGTTGACGCGAGAGAGGGCGACTTGGTCGACCCCGACCGCTACCCCTCCACGGTTGGAATTTCAAAGGAAATAGTCAAAGTTAAAGAAGAACGGTCGTGTTACCCGAAAGGCCGATAGATGAAATGGCGCGGGGGCACGGGCGAAGTTGCTCTCGAACGAGCGACGAACGGGATGCAGCGAGCCAGCAAGGTCGTTCTCCTCTTTCAGAGCACAGAAGAAATGAAGAGCGAAAGATGGCTTCCAACAATACCCCACCACCTTATATAGTGGGCCAAGAGACACTTCAGGCCCAAAAACGGTGCGCGCACTCGAGGAGGCCAAACGTCACTCTCGGGAGATGTGAAATCACAACATCAACCAACCGTCGCCTCGGCCGCGATGTCACTGCGCAGAGAAGTCGAAGGCGACGCGACAAGACAAAGAACGATCGACATTTGGTCCCGCGCGACCCATTGGTCAGATCGCATCAAGGTCACCACATGGGGGCAGCAAATCAAGCCTTAGCCCGCCTACCAGCGACCCAGGCTTGGGGGCAACCGCTCGTGGGCAGGTGGGCCCAAGGTCGGGCCCAACAAGGCCCAATAACTATCACTATAAAGATGGCACGAATCTCAAGAGGTAGGTACGTCATTATTACTATTCACTATTCACCATTGATTCACGACTTGGCGCCGGAGTGTACTCGCGGTACCACCCAGTGCGACCGCACTTCGGCACCAAGACGCTCAAATGATCGAGCTACAAGACTACATCGAGAATCATATCTAGAGATCAGGAACGATCACCCCCAAAGCAAGAGTGGAACGTCTACAAACCCATACGATTCGGTTCAACTCCTCGCTCCTACTTTGTCAACGTGTCCAAAGACCTAATCCATCACAAAGCAAAAAGAGAACTCAAGTCGACAGTGCTACTACAATCCCTACTCCTCCACTACATAAGAAACCAACACCCACACCTATTGTTACAGTAAGTCGCCATCGCTCATCGTTTCAAAAGCTCTTACTTTGACACCGGCTCTTGTTCTTACAATCGAATCCTATATGTTACAGATGTTGCGATTATGGATGTATTTAATACATACATCGTAGGGATGCCGACATACATGCGCCCCTATGTTGAAAAAATTGTTAATGTGGTTGGTGATGGTAAGCGTGGATACCGGTGTATTGCAAGCATTTCTTGGAAGGGTGAGGAGGCTTGGCATCAATCGAATCGATCCGATGGAGGAGCTTAACCAATACAATGACTTCTACACTGATCGTATGGTGGTATTGGTAAGGTCACATTTTTGATGAAGTCGTTGTTGAGGGCACATCATGGGAACAATGTTGAAGATAATTGGATGACTATCTACGGACATGGGGTATCGATCAAGTAACAAGTACAAAGTTGTCCTCGGTTGTTGGTCACCTAATTGTTGTTACACAATTTTTCCCTTCAATGTTGCGCCATTCGAAGTGCCCGATTCAACATCCTATTCGCATGCGTAACACAAACACTTTGTACAAGTAAAGTGTCTTCTATTTAGATTCGGTGTAGTCATTCCAAAACATTACATAACATTATGTTTTTGTTGTCTTTTGAAGATCTTTATGAAGCACTGAAGTCAATGCCCTCACGGATTTGATGTGGATGACTAATAGGGCACACATAGCAAAGTGGTTGGGACTCGCTTTTTATTAGCCACATGCAAAAGTGGAAGTGTTTGCTCATACAATCACAACCCCCATCCCCTTCCTTGTGTAGATTTAAGTAAAGATATCGATGGTAGTCAATGTTAAGTTAGATTTATAATTTTGGTACACAACTTTGTATATGACTATTAGTAGGAAACTTTTGAAATGAAAAAACTCTCTTTCGCATTTTCGGTTTTAAGTTTTTCGTCAGATAACATTGGTTCGAATGATACCATTCGAACGCCTGTTCGAACGCCACCCTTCGAACATGTTCGAATAAAGCCATCCGAGGCACCAATAACACACCCTCACACCAAGAGTTGACAATATTCCTTAACACGCATGAGTTTGTTCGAACAGAGTTGAACGATGTCGTTCAACAACAAAAATTCCTTAACACGAACAAGTCGTTCGAACAACTGCTCGAACAAGGCCGTTCGAACGATACCACTTAAACCACTGTTTGCACGAGCCGCCCCACGCGAGGCCATTTTTGGAAAAAAAATGTTTGGGGCGTGCGATGAGTAAACGGGGGTGTGGGAAAAGTAAAAGCCTAATTAGAAGTTCTAAGTTCGGATCAATCCTTAAAATACAATCATTTGTGGTCCTACATGACTTGAGGATTAATCTCGGCAGTTTCGTCCAGATCATACTAAGTTTACACAAAAAGAATTATTATCTCAAGAAGGTAGCTCAATTGGCGAGCTAAAAGATATCAAAGAAACTCACCAAATGAGTGCAAAAAGGAGGTATCGGGTTCAAACCCAAAAACAATCATCTCCCCCACTAACACTGCCTATAAAAAAACACAAAAAGAATTATTTTAGCTTTTTTTTTGACAAAAGAATTATTTTAGCTTAACTTTCATGAATAATTTATTGTTATCATTTCTTAATTTTTTTTGGGGGCTATTTTTATGGGTCAATAAAGTAGGGTAAATATTATTTACACCAGAGTTCTGGCTCACAAACCTCCAAAATATGATTTCTTTTCCCAAAAATCTACTATCTATCTATACCTTTTTTTTTTTTTTTTTGTGATTTATCTATCTATACTTGACTAAAAAAAATCTATTTATAGCATTAACCTACTATCAAAATATCAATCTTATCATTTTTCCACTAAACAATTTTAGATATTTATGTAATTTTACTTTTTCACTTTTTCAAACTTTTTCACATTTTCGCTCTCTCTTACCTATTTTTTCAAACTTTTTCACTCTCTCACACAATTTTTTCAAACTTTTTCATTCTCACTCATATACATTTTCAAACTTTTTAACTTTTTCTCACACATATTTCACTCTTTCCTCCTCTTTCTTCCTCTAACTATATCTCATTTTTTTATTTTTCACATTACATCTACTTTAATTTCATCTACACGTCTCTTTCATTTTTTTAATATTCTATTTTTTCTTTGTCAATAAGTTTTATTTAATCTCTACGGAAAATACTACAATTTGTAAAATTTGAAACTTTACTACAATTTTGTTTTTTAATCTCTACAGAAAATATTACTTATCACTCACTCTCATATATTGTTTCAAACTTTTTCAATTTCTCACACAATTTTTCACCCTCTCCCCCTCTTTCTTCCTCTAACTCTATTTTTTTTCTATTTTTCACAACATATCTACTTTAATTTCATTTACACGGCTACTGCATTTTTAATATTCCATTTTTCTCTATCAATAAGTTTTATTTAGTTTCTACGGGAAATATTACAATTTGGAAAATTTGAAACTTTAATACATCGTTAAGGGAAATATTACTTATTGCTGGTAAATTTTCACATGGTAATGTTCGCACTAACTCAATTACAATTTAAACTTTTTGTTTATGTACTCTAAATTAGTCTTGATTTTCACGGGATAGTGTTAAAACTAATTAAATTATGTCTAAGTCTATTAATAAAAATAACACGAATTGACAATGGTGTGGTGTCACATCAGTGAGGTAGTTTCTTGCGGTTAGCTAATTTATTACTGAGACTGGGTAATTAGGTCTGCCCAATGATTGGCGGGATTTTGACATTTGAACGGAGCAACGTTGCCGGAGATGGATCGCACAGAGATCTGCACAGCATCAGATACCTTTGATGTGTCCACCATCTTTCACACCATAAACGACGTCGTTGGCTTCGTCCTTTACATGCACCAGCAAATCCCTTCGTAAGTCCTTTTCCTTCGCTTCAAAATTCTAACCACTCTCTTCTTTCACTGCAAATTCCCTTTTTGCCCTCCGTTTCATTTCAATTTTTCGCCATTCGATTCCATGCATTTTGTTTATGCAGCACAGTTCAAGATATGAGCATTGAATTCGATTCACTACATTCCGAGTATAATCAACTGGTATTTTACTTATTTTATTTTTATTATTATTTGTTTGAGTAGAAATTCGATTTGCATCAGAAGGTAGAAATTATCGATTCGATTCACTGTATTCCGAGGTTTCATATCCTTTTTAATGCTTAAAAAAAGTAGAAATTCGATTGAATCAAGTGCTTATTATGTATGTGATTTGCTTGGATTCTAAATTTGCTGAATTTGTTAACCTTAGGAGATGGATATGGGAACTGAAGTGAAGGCAGGGATTCGGAGAACGTATATGAGTAGAAAGAGGGAAATTAAAGTAGGAATAAAGAGATTGGACAAGTTGATGAGTTCTTTTTCCAATTTACAAACTGCACTTAAAGTGATGATCAATGAAGTTCCCTCCATAGAGGGAGTTATTTTGGCTCTTGGAGGTAGCATACTTAGACCTCAGAACGTTTATGTCTTGGATTTTCCAAGTGGAGTTGCTCTTTCCAATGTTGGGGATGATTTTGCAAGAAGCAAAGCAGCAGAGGGTCTTTCAAGAAAGGTGCCTTAGTCACTCTTTAGTGTGTGTTTGTGTGTGTTTTGATTTGAGATGCAATGTGCTTTGTGAGGGGAATGAGAGTGGGAAGTTATGTTTTTTGTGCTTTCTTTAACAGGCAATTCGAACGTTGATATCAAAGGGTGCTGGGTCTGTGACGTATCCTGGTAGTTACTGACTTTCTTAGCTGATAAAATTCATCTGAAGAAGAAATACTCCAATTGGTCCTCCAATGATACATGAGAATGAGATATTGAGTTGGTCCTTTGAAGATTTTGGACATTAGTTTGGTCTTTTCTAGTGTAAATAAGCATCCATTTAAGGACTAAATTGATGTTTGAAGGCATGTTGAGGGTCTAAAATAGATTGTTAGCATAAAAATTGAGGGTTGAAGTTGACGTCCAAAATCCTTGTTGGACAGACTTGCAGTCTCATGTATCTTTTTCAAGGACCAATTTGAATATTTATAATTGGTTTGAATGAATTTTCTTTGTGTTATCTCATTTATTTGTTTTCTTTATTCTATAATAATTAACAAGGGTTATATTTTACCCGCTTTTGTGTAGGTCCTAGCAAATTGTTTGTGTTAATCAAGGCCCCTTCTTCTTTCAACCAGCCTCTGCATTTTCTGCCCAAGCGTGATTTTAGGTACAACAAAAAGGTAAAATTCGCTATAAGGACATATTGTCTTTTTTGACATTGCAAGTATACATTGGTTCCTGTTTTCATAGGATATAATCATATGCTAAATTTGTTAGTATATAGTATCGTCTTTGTTGTGAGTGATGCTGATGACCTTGGTAAAGAAGATAAAAGGTTCTATCTATGTTTAGTTCTTTCTGTATTCAAATATGGCAGAAATCAGTTGTGAACTTGATGAAACTAGTGCCAATTTGTAATTCATCAATGATTCAGTCAGTCTTTGGAAATTATTCAACTAAAGAGCTGGCTATCTTACTTCAATTCCTTTTAAGCTATGGTTTTGATTGATGTTGTCATTTTTCTTGTCGACTTGTTTTCCTAAGGAACTAAAACAAAATGTTTTTCTATAAGCACTCTGAGTAAGCTTAAAGAACTTTTAGACAATAACATAAATCTTTCAGTATTTCTTAGGGGGGTGGCAAATTGCAAAACTAGTTTAACATGGTTGCAAAATGGAACCGATTATATAAAGGATACAACTTAGTTCAACTTTTATAGGTCAGGTTGGCCCGGGTCCTCTTACAAAATGAGATGGAAACTGCTTTGATAGTGGGGTGATTAGAGGTTGCAGATAGTGGGAGTGATATAAGGGATACAACTTAGTTCAACTTCTACAGGTCAAGTTGGTCCAGTTCCTACAAAAATGAGATGGAAACTGCTTTGATAGTGGGGTGATTAGAGATTGGAGATAGTGGGAGTTGATAGAGAGAAAACTTTTAATCCATTTTGTGAGGGGAACATGGCCAACTTGACATAAAGAACTTGAGCTAAGTTTTGTTCTTATATAAACCCCTATAAGAGCCCATAGAAACTTGAAAATGGAATCAACTTTGGTTCCAAACTATTTCACATTGGTTGTAATGTGATTGTTGTTTGACTTAAAATGAGAAAATATGTAATAAGTAATTTTATTATGATAGATAGTACTGCATAGCTTATTCTAAGCCTATTTGTAAGTGAACTCTACAGTAGCGTAGTTAGAGTAACTGCACAGTTCTGTTGTGCAGTTCCAGTTATTTAGCTTAGAAACAGTTTCTTTTAGAAACTGTTAGACAGATTCATCTACTATATAAGCTTGTACCAGTCATTTCTGATGTAAGCAATTCAGTTGAAATACAGTTTAATAAAAAACGAAATTCCAGAGTTCTATCAAATCTATTATATTAGATTGAAATCATAAGTTTTTGTCAATTTCATATTAAAAGATAAACATAATGAGAAAGAGAGAGTCTAGAAAAAGTTGGACTACGAAACACTTAAAGTTGGACTATTTAAAAACCGGTATCTTACAGCCCCACTGCACTTGGATCTATTGTTCTGAAAGTCCCTAAACACCTTATATTTAATATAATTTATAAATTCTGTATGTCAGTGATTACAGTTTTCCATTAGTTGTTGCATGATAATGTTTCCTAATTCCCAGTAATAGGATCTCATGCATTATATGTTTCGATACAACACTGTTTTTGGAGGGCTTGATGCATGTACTGCCAGTAACTGAGCTGCATTTTCGCCACAGGTTGTGCCTCTGAGGCTACTGTTTAAGTGCCGGAACCAGGATCAAGAAGTGGCTACTTCTGCTTCAGAAGATTTTATCTGGTAACTTTCTTATGTTAATATCTTTCTGATGAGGACACATTTTTGTTTAGATGAATTGCCTTTTATGCCCCTTACCAAGTTGGCAGTTATAACTAGGTGACTTATATTTGATGGTAGAAGGTGAAAAATTGCAGCAAACATCTGTAAAATCCTTCAGCTGATTCCTTATTTAGCAGTGGCACATTATAGTGTTAGCAGTAAAAAATTTCAACATTAGGATTCTTTAGCCATCTATAGCATGTATATTCAGGTTTTAGTGTTCAAGCAGACAATTACTGTTTGCCAGGGAACAATATTTTTTCCTTGCCGTTTAACGTTTCCGATCTTCCTATACCATTTCATTATACAACTACAAATTGTATATTTTTAATCCTCTTCAAGGATATAGCCTGTAGTAATTTTACTTCACTGTATGACAGTTGTATCATTCAGCATTGCCGACTTTTAAATGACTTACACCTACTACCACACAGGTTTCAATGTCGGCACGTGATAAAAGGCCTTGCAATGAACGTAATGCCAGAAGAATGAGATCCTCCATTATTAGATAGGAACAACATGTAAATACATATGATTGAAGCTCATGCTCCCTTGTTTAACTTTGATTTTGATTTGAGTTGTTAAGCTTTGAAATCATTTTTTTTCTTGACAAGAAGAAGCTTAGAAATCATTTGTTACAATATTTTAGACCAATACTATGTTATACCATAAATGTTAGACAAATAGGAAACGTTATGCATTGGTGGAATTACATATCAAACAAAGCCATTAGGAAAAGCAGTGATTGCAGCTTCTCATGGACATTTTAACCCCATGAATGCGGAAGTTATGGAAAGATGCCACATAATTTGACTTAACCACATTCTATACTCAAACTTATATCAAGATTCTGTATATGCGTATCTTTGGGGCTGTCGTTTACCACTGGTAGCCTGAGGAGCTTCCATTGGTAACTGCTTAGGGGGTGATTTCTAGGCCAATGACTCCTGGCAGTGGGGTGGAGAGGGCAGTCTGTATTTACCTCAAAATGCCCTTTAATTTTGCTGGTAAGTTAAAATTATTTGGTTTGGTTGGATTACAACAAGTGCACTTATGTGAAGGTGTAGTTGAATTGGTGTGACATCTTTTGTGAATCTGAGACTCGCATTATGCCATAGTCACTAGTTAGTGGCGTGTCATTTAGTTCAATTGGTGATTTGACATGTGGCATTAGTTGAAAACATTGAAAACAGAGGCCCCAAAGATTATAGGTGAATGGAAGAGAGATTTATTCACGCTTCTTTCATGTTTTCTTTCATGGATTCAAATTTACTAATTAAGGAAAAAGTTGGAACTACATCTCTTAGATAAGCTTTAGGCTTCCTTGTTTATAAGGGGGGAAATATGTGTACATTGAGTAAAGGTCCGACATTTTCTCTCCCAATCAAAACTTCTTTTCTATGAAGTATCGACATTTCAGGTTAAAGACATTTTCTAGACGTGTTGGTGTTCAACACTCATTTAACGTGTATACAACACGTGTCAAATACTCCATTCTAGTGTCTTCTTTTTGTCATTATGTTATTGGTGTGCAGTATCCACTGACTTTGTCGGTGAATAATCTACGTCGGACAAGCTGATGGCCACGTGTATACTTCTGGCTTTGTCGGTACGTGTGGTTCTCTCCTCTCAACAGAGTTTTTTCCACATCCAAAATTCGAACTTGAAACATTGGGGTGGAATTCGAGCTCAGTTACCACTCGAACCAATACTTGTTGGTTCCATTCTAGTGTCTGATGAATATAAAAATGATAAGTTATTATAATCTAAAATGCTATTCCAAATAATGTTTAAAAAATCATTACAAGTTTGCAAAATTAATCTATTTATCAAACTCCTATATAGTGGTTGGCATAGTTATTTTGTATTTTTGCGAGTTTTTGGTAACAGACATCACTGACCTTAAGGATCACATGAGATATGATAATATTTTGAACTCAATACTTTGGACAAATATTAGGCATAGGATAGCCACTCGTGAGACTTGAGGTGTTGTTGGGTCGGAGGATGGTCTTTGTAAATGCAACATGAATGAATGGCTTCAGTGGAACTTAGCAATGTGATTAAGCTTTCAGACAAGTGTATCCTTTTTTTTGATTTAACAGATAATTGTACCCTACTACGGAACTCCGCACAATAAACTGATAAGGTTCATTTCACTTACGTACTTGTTTCTCCAAGTGGTTTTGATTGCTTGTAACTTGTTATCTTTTATGTTATACAGCAATAATTGAAGTATATATCCTCAGGAGGTTGATTATTGTTGTTCTTAATTAGTGTTCCTCTTACTAAAAAATGACATGTTTTTTTTAAAAAAAAAGTTTTTTTCTTTTGCAATATGAAAGAAGGTGTTTCAGTATAACAAAAAGTCTTACGTTGTTTGGGAATCAAGATTAATGGTAGTTTATAAATACCTAAATCCTTAACTCATTGAGGCGCCTTTTATCTAAGGATAAAACTTCGATGTCTCGCATTACATGTGAGGTTAAGTGAATAATACGTCACAAAACAATGTCAGGACTTCAGGTTGGAACAAAAAGAAACAAAAACTAAAACCAGATAGCTATGTCTAAGGTATCTCTCGAAAGTAAGAAACCCATGTCACCATGGCGAAGGTCCTAACTCCCAAACCTTCTTAGGGATTATAGATCGAACACCCTTCTTAGCGATGAAGTGCGCAATAATAATTTAACTTAAGAAAGTATACAAAATAGAGATAGAGACAACCATGTTGAGCATCTGAGCTATGTCGGTACATATAAGTGGAATTCTCTTCTTTTGGAATGTTAACATTTTTCTTAAGACATTTAATTTTTTTTCCACAATGTCATTTTTTTTTAATTGAAAGACCATTCTCCTTATAAGCTTGGTTGGTGAATGCATGCGTGTTCCACTAAGGTCACTAATTAATATTAGGACCTCCTTTTTGTTTTGTCCATCTAGATCAATGCATAATATAATTTGCACATAAGAAATTAGTGGTACATATTCATTCTCCATAGTCATATCTTGAATAGAAGGGTTGGAAAAAGGGCTAACACGTCCACTAATGTTACTTCACAATTTTTCTCTAGTATAAATAGAGTCTCTCTCCAACAAGAGAGTGAAAGGGAAAGGGAAAGAAATAGAAGGGAGTAAAGACAAAATGGAATCAACTCATGTAATATCAATTACAAATGGAGAAGATTACATTAGTCATATAAATAAGGAAGAAAAAACACACAAATTTGCATGTCTTGGAGACAAGAAGGAAATGAAAAATGATGATGAGATTAAGAAGATGATACATAGCATAAAAGTAGGAATCTCACTTGTATTAGTTTCACTACTTTATATATTGAATCCTTTGTTTGAACAAGTTGGAGAAAATGCAATGTGGTCTATCATGACTGTTGTAGTTATCTTTGAGTTCTCTGCAGGTACTTATTATTATATATTACCTTTTAATTTTTATTATTTTCTAAGATGCCCTTGAAGATATATTAATCAATTTGATGAAGTAGGAGCTACACTTGGTAAAGGGTTCAATCGTGGAATAGGGACTATTGTGGGAGGAGGATTGGGATGCTTAGCAGCAGTTTTTGCACAAAGTATTGGGGGACTTGGCAACTCTATTATTGTTGGTACTTTGGTATATATTTTTGGTAAGCTTTTCATGTTAGATACTCTTACAATATATCTGTGAGAAAGAATATTGTATTATAGTTGAACCAATGTATATATTTCATAGGGACTATATTTATTTATTTATGTATGAATGATTGAATTTCAGGATCAGTTGCTACATATTTTCGACTGGATCCAAAGATAAAGAGTAGATATGATTATGGAGTGATGGTGTTTATGCTGACATTCAATCTAGTAGTTGTATCTGGGACACGTACTGGTTTCAAAATATGGGAAATAGCAAGAGAACGTTTATTCACAATCTTAATGGGTTTCTTTGTCTGCATTTCTGTGAGTTTATTAATCTTTCCTTTGTGGGCCAGTGATGAACTTCACCATTCCATTGTCTCTAGATTCCATCATCTTGCCAATACAATTCAAGGTATATTTTTTTGTTTTTTGTTGACATAGCGTAGTACAGTATTTTCATGGTCCCTGAATCAACCATAAGGGGCAGAAACAAAATATTTAAGTTAAAAAGGTTGGGTCCCAAGACCAGCAGAGAAATATTTTTGACCAAAAGACTGCGCTAATTAAGAATGTTACAAGATTTTTTTGGTCAAGTAAGAATTATAGAATATGGAATTGTTTAGTAGTAATATTATTTTATTGTACGTCATCCCTTCCACAAATTATTTTATTAATGATAGTGCAAGGCTATTTATTTATTTATTTATTTTATTGCAGGTTGCTTAGAGGAATGTTCTAAATCCATGAATGAGGAAGATCAACCTGATGCCAATTTCACCCTTTGCAAGTCGATATTGAACTCCAAATCAAAGGATGAATCATTGGTATTCTTTTTTTTTTTCTTTCTAATTTGTATTTTAATTATATTATATATCTTTCTTAGAATTAGTTAATGAAAACATATTCTATCTGATCTTGTCAAAGTGTGTTGAGAAACATGGCATCCATAGAAACTTGGAGAAGAAAGCTCTCAAATACTCATATACTCATCAAAGGGAATTGATACAAATGATAAGAGTAGTTTCTAAAATGATTACATGAACCTATTTATTATACCAACTAACAACTAATTCACTTATATTTTTTGAATTCAAACATAAATTATGACCGTTCTACTTTAATTCCAAGGGCCTTCTACTGAACATTTTTTGAATTATGACCCTATATTATCCTCTCCTTCTACACCCTTTCAATCACCCCAAGCCCCAAGGAGAGGATCTAAATTCATATATTAGGTGGCTTCTAAGTAGGGGTGGAAAAAGATTGTGCCGAGCGTGCTTTGCAGGCCTCAGAGTCTGGTTTGCGTTGAAAGTGCTAGACTTGAGTCTAACGTGTGGCTGCGTGAGACCCATTCTTAAGGTCTAGTCCGCCCTTTTTTGAAAGCTTGGCAACAGGAAGCCTCTCTTTACCAAAACCTACAATATTTGAGTGATGCATGCTTTGTAAATAGCAGAAGAAGCTAATAAATTTAATGAGATTAAGTTCTATTTTATATATAACATCCAATTTAAATTATATTTTAGAATAACAACTTTAAATATATCAATAATTAATGTATGTCAATATGTTTAAATTAACAAAAAAAAATGAGCAAATTTATGCTTTAACACAAAGTACAAAATTTACCAACAATAGTTGGTTTGAGTGGTAACTGGACTCGGATCCCAGGTCTCGAGTTCAAATCTAGGGTGTGGCAAAAACTCTGTTGGGAGGGGAGAACCACACGGGCTGACAAAGCCAGGGTACTGCGTGGTACCTGGTGGTTCTCCAGGCGTAGATTAGTATCACAAAACCGGTGGAAACCGCGCACCAATGACATGGTAACAAAAAAATTACAAAATTTAATATAATAATGATAGTAGTAGTAATAAAAATATTATTTATATTTACTTAAATAGACTTGTTTGATAGGCCTAAAATACTTTTTTTGATGGCTTGTAGCCCAACCTTTTAGCTAAATAAGCTTTCAGAAAAAAGCTCCGAGGCGTCAGAGGTTTTGCTTGTTTGGGATCGACCTATTCCCGACCCTACTTCTAAGGTGATGGATCAATAAAGTTCCTCACCGATGTACCAGTTAAATTGACTGTAGATATATTATAAAATATTATCAGTGACTGAGATTTCAAATTGATTGATATAATTTCAACAACTCATAGTATTTTATATTATATCATACAATCAATCTTAATAATACACCTAACGGCAGTTCTAGGACCCGAAATTAGGGGGTCAAAAACTTTACCACCATTCTAAAATATAAACACGAAAAGTATATTTAATTAGACTAATTAGTCCAAATACATGTACTTATAGTGCTTAATATGTTAAAAATATACAAAGAATGTGGTGCAAAATCAAAAAATTAGGTGACAAATAAAATTTTGGGTTCATAAATATTTTTTATAAGAGACTTAGATAATACAAAAATAAAATTTGAGGGTATGCAAATGACACCTCATTTACATGTGGCTCCGCTACTTAGTACAAAGATGAAGAACTTAATTAAGCCCGTGCTTCGTACAACCCCCCTCTACTCACTAGACACCCATTTTTGGTGTGAAAAGACCAAAAACCCTTATTGAAATTTGATTTTTATTTTTTTTAAAGATTATGCACGGTCGACGACGACGATTGATTGAACCAGTCGAATGGCAAAGACCGAACTCGCTAATTTTACTGAGAGACACCCCAAATTGGCCAAATTAATAGGTTCGACCAAGCGAGGGTCGAACATGGTCGAACATGTGATGGTCGAACGGTGCTGATGTTGGTTTTTTTTAAAGAGTGGTTAACCAAAACTACCTTGAACGATAAAATAACTCATTTGAACGATAAAATAACTAACTTTTAACAAAAGCGATTGCGGTCGGACGGATCCGCCCTCCCTCGGTCACGCTCTCCACGCCCACGCCCACGTCCCTGGCCGCTTCTAAACCAAAGAAGTGCCACCTCCTCTTGTGTTAGCCATACTGTAAAAAACTAGTAAAAATCAGTCAAAAACCTGCTCCAATTCAAGTACATTAGCAATTGAATTGTATAAAACCAGTAAAAATCAGTCAACTTCGACATACAGCAACAATCAAGGGTGTTCGACCGTGTCAGGGTCGACCACAAACGGCGCACGCGTGATCGAACACCCCCAAAGAGGTTCGATGCACACTCGATCGAACAGCAACTAAACAATTGCATCACTAACTTTTAAATTCGGGGTATTTTTGGAATATTAAGTGGTTTGAGGGTTCTGGTGAGTAATTAGGGGTTGTATGAAACACGTGCCTTTAATTAATCACTCATCTTAGAAGGTGACTGGTTTTGTGTTTGGAATAAAAATATATTTATTTATTTTTCCATAATTTTATTGAGTGGATGAAATCAAAGTTTGTTTATTTTTCAGGCAAATTTTGCAAAATGGGAACCATGGCATGGAAAATTTGGATTTTCCTACCCATGGGAAAAGTACTTAAAGATTGGAGAGGTTCTTCGTGACCTGGCTGCATTTATTCTTGCAGTGGGCCATTGCCTCCAAGTCTCAAAGCAGGTACCATATATCAATAATTATTAAATACACCTCTCTATTTTAATATCATACACCTCCCCTTCAAAATTATACTTCAGATATGAGATATATGCTTTTTATTTACCAGTTCAGTTGATAAAAAAAATGAAATGAAAAAAGAAACACCACACACACTATCAAGCAGAAACACCCGAGTTTGAATCCGGGAATCAAATCTTCTTATCGTTGAAAATTGTCAATACAATTAGCGATGGAGGGCAAATGCATGCTATCTAAATAAACTGAGATGAGAAGTGTATTTAATTTTCCATGTAAGAGAGATTTAATGGGCTAATGAGTCTTAATTTTTTTGAAGTCCATGGCATCTTTGAAGAATTCAACAAAATCGATTCAATTAAAACAATGTGAAGCAATTGGGTCAAAGCTTGCATGGACTCTAAAAGAACTTGGAGATAGCATGAAACAAATGAGAAAATGTGAAGCAGGATCCAACATTTCAGCTAAGCTGAAAGCGGTTAGAGAAGAGCTGAACGTGATAATTTCCACGTCTATGAAAGCAAAACTTGAGAATGGTGAAATGCTAGCAATTGCAAGCTTCGTGTTCTTGCTCATGGAAGTGGTTGAGAAGTTAGAGGAATTGGTGAAAGAGGTTGAGGAACTTGGAGATATTGCTGGTTTTCGTACTTCACTCTCTTCCTAGATATAATATATATAATAGTCTATACAGCATATATGCATGTGCATATAAATCACTCACATTTTGGGTTATAAGTTAGAAATATTGTGTGAGTGTAGAATCCATATGATACGAATTAAATAAAATTCGAAGGTAGTTTTATAACTTTTATTAATGTTTTGAAAATTGGGGTGGACATCAAATCGGTGAGACTTTTTGTTCATGGTTTAATTGTATTAAATCGTTATAACTGGGATTAACTTGTGGTTGAACCAAATAATCGAATTGTAGAATATGTCGGTTCATGGTTTAACTAGTTGAACCGCTTAATTGGTTCGATTTTTAAACAGACTCCTTACATTACATCAATGCCAATTTAATTCTATCTCTACAAGTTTGCAATTTATTAATTAATTATTATATTGGAAAAAAATTGTAAGCTATCTCATTTTTCAAAACTAGTAGGATACTTACAAGATACGCACTGATCACATCGTGTTCTTGTTATAAATGAACTTAGACATAATTTAAATAGTCTGAACATTACCCCGTGAAAACAAATACAAATTTAAAGTAGATAAAAAATGAGTCTCAAATAAAAAATAGATAAATATTAAAATCTAAAATTGTAAAAGTGTCATTTAAAAACAATCTGTGTATTTATCCCGTATTTTTTTATATATTAGTGTTGCTATCCTATGTTTTTTTATATATCAAACAGTAATTTATCTAGTGTTTTTATATATATATATATATATATATATATATATATATATATATATATATATATATATATATATATATGAGATTGTTGAGAATTATACCCCAAGATCCACTGAATCGAAGAAATAAAGAATGAAGGAGAAAGAACAACACACCACGATTGATTACCCAGTTCGGCCAATTTGGCTTACATCTGGGGGACTTGCAAAGCAATATCCAATTTTATTGAGTATGGTGAAGAAACCGAGTTGTTACAGGTACAATTGTTTACAAACCGAGATGCCCAACCGAGCTCCACCTAGACCTAGATGACCCTAGATATTGATTCCTCTAATTGATTCTCAATTACAATTGCAACCGTCCTAAACTCTATCAGTTTATCGTTTTCGTTATCGTTTTTCACGTTCCAGACTCAAAGGACCCTATCCCTATATATACTACAAGAACCGAGCTGATATGAGAGAGAGAGCTTCCATTTCGCTTCTAACGGCCAAAATGATACCAACGGAAATTCAAACCGAGCTTCCCGCGCAAATCTTCGCCAAAGCCGACTTGAGCCAACGACAGGTCCGAGGTGCAACCTTTGACAAGCCGATGACCTTAGACAAGCCGATAACCTTAGACAAGCCGGTATGACCTCGGCAAACCGAATTTAGACCATTTCCAATATGCCACATATCCAATAATCTCCACCTTGGCATATTGAACCTTCAGCACTCAACAAAACCAAAAAACCAGCTTGTGCATCCAAAGGAACATTACTCAACATGTTCCGATTTGGAGTAATTCAAGACAATGCTTAAATTTCCCCATAGAGACCACTTTCGTCATGAAGTCAGATGGATTATCCGAAGTGTGAACCTTCTCAATCTTCACTGCTCCATTTGCAATCACATCCCTTATCCAATAGAGCCTTATGTCTATGTGTTTTGTTCGATCATGGAAGGTGTGATTCTTGCATAAGTGAATCACACTTTGATTATCACAAAACACACTCACCTCGTCTTGGCCAATTCCCAATTCACTAGTTAATCCCTTCAACCATAGTGCCTCTTTGACAGCCTCTGTAATTCCAATGTATTCGGCCTCCAGTAGTCGACATACAATGCAACAATGTGTTGCAATGAAGCTTTCCAAGTAATTGTATTCCCAAAGAGTGTGAATACATATCCTGTCAAAGATCTTCTATTATCTCGGTCACCTGCAAAATCAGAGTCTACAAATCCTTGTAGAGCTTTCTTGTTTGGTGTTCTTGGTGTAGATTAAACCAGTATCAATTGACCCTTTTAAGTATCTAAAGATGTGCTTAACAAAGAAACCGGTGTTGAGGCACGGTTTACTCAAATACCTGCTCACTAAGCTGACACAGTGAGCCAAATCAGGTCGCGTACAAACCATAGCATACATGAGACTACCTACTCCACTTGCATAAGGAACCTTAGCCATTTCCCTTTGCTCTTGATCTGTCTTCGGGCAATCTTCACTTGATAACTTGAAATGAGACACAATGGGAACATTCACAGCCTTGGCATCAACCATGTTGAACCTGTGAATTATCTTTTCCAGATAGCCTTTCTGTCTTACAATCATCCTTCCATCACTATGATGCCTAATGATTTCCATTCCCAATATTTTCCTTGCAGGCCCCAAATCCTTCATATCAAATTCACCTTGCAGTAACCCTTTTAGTTTCTTAATCTCATTCATGCTTTTACAAGCAATCAACATATCATCTACATATAGTAGAAGATATATGAACTGTTGATTGTCAAGCTTCTTGTAGTACACACAACTATCATAGTTTCTTCTTTTGAAGTTAACGCTCAATATGAAGTTGTCGAAACGTTTGTACCATCGCCGAAAGGATTGTTTCAACCCATATAGAGATTTCTTCAACAGGCAGACCCAATTCTCCTTTCCCTTCTCTTCGAAGCCTTCTGGTTGCTTCATTAGAATTCTCTCCTCAAGCTCACCATGTAAGTGTCATACCCCAATTTTGTCCGACTAGTTGAAAATCAAATAAAATTGTATTTTTGTGAACGCCCATTTTTAACGGGTATTTTTCTCGCTTTCAAAAAGGCTCAAAAACATGTTCGGTGGTGCGCGCGTGTTATTTTTAATCGTGCACGTTAGTTTTAGCAATCTTGCACCATTTTGTTCTCGTTTGGCTCGCGTGTTAGTTCTAATTATATACGTGTGTACTCGTTAGCGGTTTTTACGTTATTTTATTATTAGTAGAACTTATTTACTTTTTATTGCTAGAAAAAGAATTAAAAAATCTGTTATTAGTGTTTAATCTTAAACTACTATTTTTGGTGAAAATCATGAAATTAAAAATACAAAAATGCAAGTAAATATAAAATCTGAAACTAATAATACAAACAAATATGAATTACAAAATTAAAAAAAAAATGTTTTGCGGTGTATATATTTCTAGCATTAGAGATAATTCCTTAATTGTTTCTTGCTTTTTCCATTATTAGTCAAAGTAAGCATAATTTTTCAAGCAACCAAGTTGGCTTCACGCCACTGCTTACTGAAAGCCTCCAACAGTGTACTTTTCTCCAATCCTTTACACCACCAGCTCACTTCTCTACCCAAAAAAAACACTAATACACAATAATGTTTATCCACATCAATCCTCATTACTTCACGCCACCTTCAACACATCTTTGAACCCAGCAACAGTAATTACACATTAGCTATCATGCTTCTCTTTTCATAATCTGTACAAACACATCAACCACACTTTCTCTATAAGGTGGAACACTATATAAAAGGGGGAGAAACAAAACTGAAGAGGGGAGGAATCAATTGGAAAATTAGAGAGAAAAAAGGGAAGAAAGAAATTAAACCAGAGAGAAACCAAGAAGAGCCCATCACCATACCCATTTCAAAAGATGAAGCACAGCCACTGATATCACCATATATTCATAACCTCAACACCCAAACATTCATCCCCCCAACTTTTGAGAATAAAAAACCACAGAAAGAAAACAGAGAAGAAAGAGAGTGAGAGTGAGTAAGCTTACAACCACTCCAACAACAACCGCACGCCGTCACGAGCTCGCCGTATCCGCCGCCACCACCACCAAACATCAAACGCAGAGCCGGCGTTTCCGACGCTGTTACCGTTCACGCTACCGTCACCGTTCACGCTACTGTCATCGTTAGCATCCGCTGCCGGCGACGTTCATCTCTCCGGCGCCCTCCCTTCACGGTGCGCGCCACCGTCACCATCACCAGAACCCCAGCTCCGGCGAAGCCCCCCCATCCGTCGTCTTCTTCCTCTCCCTCTCTCTCTTCCTCTCTCTCGCGGTACTCTTTCTCTCTCGCTCTCTCACTGTTTCTCTCTGTGTGCGTGGGTTACTTTGAGATTTCAACTTTCACGTCCCTCTGTTTACTTCTAACTCATACATCTGTTACACTATTCATATATCTTTTTTTATTATTTTGTTATTTGCCTTTTTCTTACTAATAATCATAATCATAATAATAATGAGAGTAGATTATTAATAGATCAGATTGATAGTTGCATCACCCATTTTTTGTAATGTAACCCCTTTATTCATTTTTTTATTTCAAGTTCAGATTGATGCTTGAACCCCCTGTATTTTAATATTACAACACTCAGCAGTTAAATAGCACCTCCATTTTTACTAGTATCCCCCTTCAAACAACTCCTTTTTGAATAACCGAACTCCCCATAAAAATAATTTCTTGCTAACGGTCACTCCGGGTTTTACTCGTTTGATCGTTAGTAACAACTCTAGTTTTCAAATGGGTCATTAGTGGTGACCACTCTAAACCGTTGTTGTTTGGTCTCCACGAACATTCCAACCTAAATAAAACCAATTGTCATTATTGATCACCGCTGCGCCGTAAGCTGCGTTTGGTTGTTAATGATAATTTTATTTTCAAAAAGAGTTAGTAGTATGACCACTCTAAACCGTTGTTGTTTGGTCATCGCGAACGCTCAACCCAATTGAGAACCATTTTCCAAGTTATCAAAACATTTTCCCCAAATCAACCAACGAAACACTTTTCAAAAACGAATCTTAAAAACATCAAAATCAAAACTAATTGTCATTGATGATCACTCGCGCCGTTGCCGTTTGATTGTGGGTGATGATTTCATTCCCGTGGGAGCTAGTAGTGAGGCCACTCTAAACCGTTGTTGTTTGGTCTTCACAAACGCTCCCCTTCAATTGCGAAAACCTTTTCAATAATCAAAATAAAAACTGATTGTCATCTGTAGTCACTCGCGCCGTTGCCATTTGATTGTTAATGATAATCCCATTTTCAAAAAGAGTTAGTAGTGCGGCCACTCTAACCGTTGTTGTTTGGTCACCGCGAACGCTCAACCCCTTTTGCGAAAAACTCTAAAAAAGATTAAAAAAACAAAAACCTTTTTCAGGACAAACAAGAACTACGTAGCATAGAATTCTCCATCGCACCGGGAGATACGTAGGAGCGAGAGGTTAACTCTCGTCAAGCGCCAAAAATAAAATTTTTCATTAAGTCTTCTCATTCCCTTTTCTATAAAGAGGAAAATTTAAATATATTCCAAATCAACACTTAAAACCACACGTTTAATTAAAGGTTCCCTTTCAGTAGAAAGGAGGTGTGGGGTGCTAATACCTTCCCCATGCCTAACCGACCCCCGAACCCAAATTTTCCGGTTTCCAAAAGGCCATTCGCTTTCCAAAAAGGTTTTTCTTCAATATTTTCCTTATAAAAAAATATTGGTGGCGACTTCATTGTTTTAAAAAGTTGTAAACGAAGAAAGATCCCCAGGGACTTTTTCAGGCGCAACAGTAAGAATGTTGTCTTAACATCCATTTGTTCTAAGTGTAGATCAAATTGCGTGACTATGAAGAGAATTACCCGAATGGAGCAGTGCTTTACAACAGGTGAAAAGATTTCATTATAGTCTATACCTTCCCTTTGTGTGAACCCTTGCGCTACAAGTCTTGCTTTGTACCTCGGTGGATCATGATCTGACACGCCCTCCTTTCTTTTGAATATCCACTTGCTCCCCACAAGCTTTTCTCCTTTTGAATTTTTCACCAACTGCCAAGTTCTATTTTTATGCAGAGAGTCCATTTCCTCCTTCATCGCTATCATCCACTTCTTGTGATCCTTATCTCTCATAGCTTCATTTAATGAGGTCGGTTCCTCACTCAACATTTTGGTTGCTGTATTTAGAGCATAAGCAATAATGTTTGAGTAGCCGAGTCTATCAGGAGCTTTAATTGTTCTTCTCGTCCTGTCTCTGCATAGCAAGTAATCCTGGTTTGGTCCTGCAACTTCAGTATCACTTTCATTGAGAGTATCATGTTCAGGCAGTTCTTCATTCCTGTCAACAAGCTCGGTGGAAATATTAGTTCTAAAATTAGGTTCATCAGGTTGTAACTCCACCTCAATTGGTGAGACCTCGGTTACAACTTGATCACCTGTAGTATTAGTATTGATCACAGTTTCAAGAATCTTTTCTTCATGAAATTTAACATCTCTACTGATAATGCATTTCTTATCTTTAGCTGACCAGATTTTAAAACCTTTAACACCTTCAGGGTAACCAACAAATATTCCTTTCTTGGCCCTAGGTTCTAATTTCCCCTCATTGACATGAAAATATGCAGGACAACCAAATATTCTTAAATTGCTATAGTCTGCCGACTTGCCACTCCATTTTTCTTGTGGAGTTTTAAACTCTATAGCACTAGATGGTGATCTATTAACTAGGTAAGCTGCTGTATGAACAGCTTCCCCCCAAAATTGCTTTGACAATTTTGAATGTGATAGCATGCATCTAACCTTTTCTAACAATGTTCTATTCATTCTTTCAGCTAAGCCATTTTGTTGGGGAGTATGCCTAACTGTTTTGTGCCTAGTTATACCATGCTCTTGACAGAATTCATTGAACATGCCTCCACAAATATCTAGTCCATTGTCAGTTCTTAAAATTTTTATCTTTCTATCACATTGATTTTCTACTTTAGTCTTCCAATTAACAAAGGTTTTAAAAGCCTCATCTTTAGTTTTAAGCAAGTGAATCCACACTTTCCTACTAAAATCATCTATGAAAGACATAAAGTACCTGTTACCTCCATGTGTAGGGGTCCTTGATGGCCCCCATAGATCAGAGTGTATGTAGTCCAACTTACCACTGGTTGTATGCTTACCTGTCGAGAACTTCACCTTTGTTTGCTTTCCAAAGATACAATGCTCGCAGAATTCCATACCTTTCAGCTTATCACCACATAGCAGACCCTGCTTCTCAAGTTCTTTCAAGCCTTTGTCACTCATGTGAGCAAGCCTATGATGCCACAGTTGATCTTTACCGCTATCGCTCCCTGCTACACAACTTTCCTGAGTGATTGCTTCTCCCTTGAGAAGACACAAGTTGTTGTTGATCCTTTCTCCTCTCAACATAACTCTTGATCCCTTTGAGACCTTCAAGATACCATCTTCACCTTTGAAAGTATAACCTTGAGATTCCAACACTCCTAGAGAAATGAGACACCTCTTCAAGTCTGGAACATGTCTAACATTTGTTAGAACTCTTGTAGTTCCATCCATGAGTTTTAATCTTATTGAACCGATTCCCACAACTTTGCAAGGTGCATTATTTCCCATTCTGACTTTGCCTCCATTGAAGGGTTTGTAATCAAAGAACCATTCTCCATTTGGACACATGTGGTATGAGCATCCAGAATCCATTATCCAATCTGAATCATCATGCCCTTCTGTGACCATCAAAACCTCCTCGTCTTCACTCCATTCTTTGCACATGTGAACCGAGTGATTAGAACTGATTATCCACTCCAATGTATTGTCTTCATGCGTACCCATAAGCACCTCGGCACTCTCATATCCATCTGATGCAATGGATGCATCACCATGACCTTCACCATTCTGGTGTTTACCTTTCTTTCTATCAGGGCAATTCTTTTTGTAATGTCCTTCCTTATGACAGTGAAAGCATTTGAACTTTCCTTTAGACTTTGATCTTCCATTGTTCTTGCCCCTTTGATCCCTTTTCTCACTTCTTCCTCTCACATACAATGTTTCTCCAGAATCACTTTCTTTGATTTCACCTTTCTTGGACAATTCCTTAGACATCAATGCATTTTGCACATCTTGAGGATAAAGATTCCTTCCATAGAGCAAGGTGTCAAAGAAGAGGCTATCATAGCTATTGTTTAATGACTTAATCAATAGCAATGCTTGGTCTTCATCCTCCACCTTAATCTCTATGTTTTCTAAGTCTAGAATTATCCTATTGAATTCATCAAGTGGTCTTGAATAGACGATACTGAACCCATTTTGAATGTGTAGAGTCTTTGTTTGAGATAGAGACGATTTGTTAGAGTCTTGGTCATGTACAGGCTCTCTAGCCTCAACCACAATGTTGCATCAGTCTTTTCCTTTGTCACTTCGCGCAACACCTTGTCACTGAGAGAGAGAATAATGGTGCTATGAGCTTTCCTCAAGATATCTTTCTTTTCTTTTTCTGTTAGTGTGTTCGGTAATTTGCTCTCCCCATCAAGAGCTTCGTCTACCCCTTGTTGAGCCAGCAGCGCACATATCTTCATCCTCCATAACCCGAAGTCATTTTTCCCATTGAACTTCTCGACGTCAAACTTCGTAATTGCCATTTCTTCCTCTCCAGAATAGCTCTGATACCAATTGTTGAGAATTATACCCCAAGATCCACTGAATCGAAGAAATAAAGAATGAAGGAGAAAGAACAACACACCACGATTGATTACCCAATTCGACCAATTTGGCTTACATCTGGGGGACTTGCAAAGCAAGATCCAATTTTATTGAGTATGGTGAAGAAACCGAGTTGTTACAGGTACAATTGTTTACAAACCGAGATGTCCAACCGAGGTCCACCTAGACCTAGATGACCCTAGATCTTGATTCCTCTAATTCATTCTCAATTACAATTGCAACCGTCCTAAACTCTATCAGTTTATCGTTTTTCACGTTCCAGACTCAAAGGACCCTATCCCTATGAGAGAGAGAGCTTCCATTTCGCTTCTAATGGCCAAAACGATACCAACGGAAATTCAAACCGAGCTTCCCACGCAAATCTTCGCCAAAGCCGACTTGAGCCAACGACAGGTCCGAGGTGCAACCTTTGACAAGCCGATGACCTTAGACAAGCCGATAACCTTAGACAAGCCGATATGACCTCGGCAAACCGAATTTAGACCATTTCCAATATGCCACATATCCAATAGAGATTATCAATAAAAAATATTTATCCTGTGTTTTATTATATATCGTGACAATTATTTGTCCTTTTCTAGGCATTAGTGACAAATATTTGTCACGTATGTTTTAAATATTAATCATTAGTTTAAATAGTGATTAAGTCATCTTGTTTTTTAGATATTAATACTGTGTTTTTTATATATCATCGCAGTTATGCCGTGTTTTTTATATATCGTACAGTTATTTCGTAATTTCAATTGATTATTTTAGTTGATCAGTAGATTATAGTAGATGGTGGGAAAATAAAGTGGGTAGGTTTGGTTTAAATTTTGAAATTTGGAAAAGAAAAGTAGGAGAAAGTAGAAAAAAAATTGAAAGAGAAAGTGAATTGGGAAAAATGAAATCGGAAAAAGTGAAAAGTTTGACCATAAAATGACATTTGTAGCCTTCATCCTTGTATTAGATAGTATATGTGTCAATTAAAGGTGAAGACTAATTTTGGAAGTTTAGTGGAGATATATTTGTATAAATAGATATTAGAAGAGAATAATATTTCTTTTGAAAGGAAAAAAAAAACGAAAAAGATATTATAACTCCTACGTAGTTTATTTTTCCGCTTAAAAAGAGGCTTATTTTATTTTCCTCGTGATAATGATGTGATGTCAGACCTTGTTCTGTTTGCACCTTTTTAACTGTCTTTTATCTGAAAAGTATTAATGTATTTTCGTAGAAGTGGTGACACCGGCTCTTTAGAAAGCTAGAGTTTTAGGTGCAAGAGTAAAGTGATTCTCTAGTCTCCCATAGGCCCCTAAATAGGGTTTACTCCCAATGAGTAGGGGCGCTTATCACGAAGTGATTGAGTCCCTTCGTCTGGTTAAGAACACCTAGGGTTAGATCTCTTACTCAATTGGACGAAACAAATGTCATGGGCGAGATGGGCCTTTGCCGGTATGGTTTTGACCATGTTGGGCCTAGTGCACTAATCTATTAGACTTCATCTCATGGGCGACCTGGATCATCTAAGTACAATTAACAAAGTGACAAATATTATAATATATACCTCATTTCATTAGGGGCAATGTATATCTAGACTTCAAATAAATAGTTAATAAGATCTTTTAAAATAAATAATGTAGTTTGTAAAATTATTGTAATTTTATTTGAAATATTGTTGATTTTAAGCAAAAAATAATAATATGTCAATTTATTGACTATTGGGAAAGCATGAAACAAAGCTTAAATGGCCGGCAACAAAGGAAAGCACGCTTCTCTTTATTTAATTTTTAAAACCATACATATGCATAAGATAGAAAACTAGTTTTACCATACAAAAAACCTATTATAATATCCTTTTCCAAAAAATAAAAAGTTTGGAGTGAATCTATATATGGAGTTGAAGTTTTTAAAAAATAAAACAATTATTAATATCAACAAGAATTCTGCTTTTTATCACTATGTGGCTCTTGGGGAAATTAGAGGACAAAATGTTCCTTCAAAAATGAAAGAAACATAGGTGAGTTACAAAGCTATTTGCTTAGAAAAATTTTCAAAGACAAATATTAGTGATCAATTAGTTAAAATGAGTTTTGTCAAAAAAAAAATAGTTAAAAGGAGAGAAAATGTTAGTTTTTAGAATCTGAATTCTATTAGTAGTAGCTGGATTCAACTTACAAATCTCTTGAAATTGTTAGACTGGATATCATGTTCTAGGTTCGAACCCGAAACCTCACAATTGTGTGTGTGAGTTTCTAGTTGTAGTGACCACGCCGTCTACATAAAAAAAGAATTTGAATTTCAAACTCTTTATTATAAATAAAATAAAGTTTCTTGATATCTCTTAACTCGCTAACTAATTAGGGAATATTGATAACAAATAATGTCATTACAACGAGTTTAGATTAACAAACAAGACAAAAATTGGTATTAATTTGCAACACACCACCGATTTGCAACACACAATCTCTCCAATTTGCAACACACCACCGACCAAAGCCATGTCAGGCGCATACAATCTCTCCATCCTGATCAAATAACGTTACTTTGTATTGCTTCGGATCCATCAAGTTTGTAACTCTAATTATTATTATTATTTTTCTATAAGCTAGCTATTCCTCAAAATCACCATCCCACATGGAACTTCACCCAAAAAGGCAGACCACTACTTTGGGTCAATCAATCATTTTGCATCAAATCAAACTAGATTAAATTAAATAAGCTATTCCTTAAAAGGCAGACCACTACTTTGGTATTTTCTGTAATTATAATATATTAGTAAAAATAGAAAATAGAAACAAAAAACATTTTCCATAAACCAAATATATATGTAGTGAATTTCTTAGCTTGCCAAGAATGAAATTTTTGTAACAACGCAAGCTAACCAAATATGTAGTGAATTAATTTCTCAAATGTAATACATACAAAATGCACGGGAGCATAAGTTCGGAAAACGACATAGTTTTGTTCGTGTTTACTTCACTCGAAATCCAATTAACTACTGTGTCCATTGATTTTCGGAATGAATGAATCTTCTGGAAGTAACAACCCCTAAGCAATACAAAGATCAAAGAAAGGCACATACAATTACAAATTCGATATATCAGGTCAAATATTATCGCATAGTTTCAATAAATTAATTTATGCTATGTCCAAGGGATTTCGATATTACGGACATAAACAGAGCATATCACAGTCTTTATATAAATCCTTTTCTCTGGTAGTACTGTCCATCTTTTGAGCGTTTTATAGCCAACGAGAATATCAATTTCAATCTACTAGAAAAAAATGCTGAGAAATATTAAGAATATATCAATCCAGCACAGCAGAATGACACAAAAGAATCCTTACATTTTGATAGTCTTCTCATTATTCCACCAATGTCCAGCATTGAGAACCAACCCATCTGCATCTCTCCACCGATTAGAACTCCAATCCATATGATCTAATCTGAATTAAGATTCCTCAGCTTTCTAGAAGCTGTGTGAGTAGATTTTTATTCCTAGGGTTTCTTTTCTTACCTAGGATTTGTTTTTGCAAATGATTCGTACAATGATAAATTTGTCAATCATCATTTGTCGTTTCTAGTTGTATTCTGTTTGTGATACTATATATAGTACCAGCTGCCTTTCAATCAAGCAATCAATATCAATTACACAAAATATTTCTCTTACCTCTTTCTCTCTGTATCTGCAACCCTAGGTTTTGTCTCAACGAGCTGTATTCTTCTCCATTGCGGCTCCTGAGCTTAATCTTGAGCTTTAACGGTGCTTCGGTGCACCCTAGAGTTCTCTGTTCAATATTGCTATCTGGCCGCACTTTGTTGTCTCAAAGAAGGAGAAGGAGAAGAAGTTGAAGTTGAAGAAGAAGAAATTGAAAAATGAGAAGCAAAGAGAGCGGTTCCTCCTCTGGAACGTACACCCTTGAAATCAATGTAAAAGAAGCAAGCGATGAAGAGAAGAGTTAGGAAGAAGAAACCAAGTATTGTTAATTTATACATGTTGATATAATTTCAAACACTCATAGTATTTTATATTAGGGGTTTGATAATTTACACCCACCCATTTTTTAGAAGGTGTAATATACTAGTATCCTTGTATCTTTTGTTGTGGATCATAAATCCAATCATTTCTCTTGAAAAGTAACTTAAATGATCGGAGGGCATTAATGTCATTTACGTTAGTATTTTACCGTGCAGATACGCATTTGAGTGATATTATATTTGTTATAATTTACTATGAAATTATAAATACGTTAAAAGTTACAAAATGTAATAAAAGAAAAAGGAAAAACTCCATAAAAGACGATTTTTCAAATTTATTAAAATAGTTGTGTTGCAAAAATGTTTTTAAAAAAAGTCGGTACTATCTTATAATATTAATAATAGAATAAAATGAGGAAAAATGTAATAATGATAGTATCTTCTTATAATAATGGCACTCCTGTTGGCGCTTGTTGTTGCTCCTCTTGGCGTTTTCATTGGCGCTCCCGTTGGCGTTTCTGTTGGCGCTGTCGTTGCTGCTCCCCGTGCGACTCACGAAAAAAGTAGATGAATTTAATTATTTATTTTTTTAGGAAAAATAGGTTTGGAACTTTTTGATAGCGGTATCGCTTATTTTAACTATCGGTAGTGGTTAAATTAATTGAATTTAATAATTTTGAGTAGATTAAAATAAATAATAATTTCTACATAACTTGGAGAAAGCATGAAACAAATGAGAAAAAGTGAAGCAGGGTCCAACTTTTCAGCTAAGTTAAAAGTGGTTAGAGAAGAGCTGAACGTGATAACTTCCATGTCCATGAAAGCAGCAGAACTTGAGAATGGTGAAATACTAGCAATTGCGAGCTTCGTGTTCTTGCTCATGGAAGTGGTTGAGAAGTAGTTAGAGGAATTGGTGAAAGAGGTTGGGGAACTTGGAGATATTGCTGGTATTCATACTCCACTCTCTTCCTAGATATAATAATATAGTCTATAGTCTATAGTTAGAAATGTGTGAGTGTAGAATCATATATGATACGAATTAACTACCTCTCTGTATATGAAAAAATAGAAATAATATTTGAAATTAATTATATGTTATAGTTTATAGTTTATAGTTAAATAGGTCATGGGTCTAACTGCATTTGCAATTTCAGCGATTAAAATAAATATTTAATAAGGTGTTTTAAAATAAATAAAGTAGTTTGTAAAATTATTGTAATTTCATTTGAAATATTTGTTGATCTTAAGCAAAAAGAACAATATGACAATTTATTGACTATTGACAAATACTATAAAATAGCAACGTTGATGTTAGTATGGAGAAGCAAATTTAGGTTGAATGAGAACAAACAACAAATGCTTATGCACACTCATCCAATGCATAAAAGAAAGCTTAAATGGCCGGCAACAAAAGTAAAGCAAATTCAATCACCTTCCACTCTTAACTTTGAGTTAAATATATGTTACCCCCTGCAAATATCACAATTATCTACTTACTCCCTTGTAAAAAAAAAAGTATTAAAATCTACTTTGTAAATATTAAGTGGTTACAGTTACCCCCCTGTAGTTAACTTTCTGTTAAAAAAAACTGATGTGGCAAATTGAGATGACGTCAACAATGACGTCATTGCCACGTGTCACCATATTATTGGACATTTGTATCACGTGGCACTAACACGCCACATCATCATCCTATGTCATCACAGGCACGTCAGCAACTAGTAGATGGCCGCCACATTGGCAGTGTTGTTACACTTAAAATAAATTTTGAAAATGGCAAGGGTAGGAATTGAACTCGTAACCTTTAACTCTAACACAAGGGAACTTACCGATGAACCAAAGTTTCATTTGTGTTACTATACCAGTTCTATTTTATTTAAGTTGTTAAAAAAGATAGTTTTTTAAAAAGAAATGAAGATCAGTACCCTTCACATAAACCCTTCGTCTTCTTCAAATCCATAAGAACACAGATCTCCTCTTCTTCTTCTTTGAATTCTTCTTCTTCAAATTCTTCTTCAAATCAAGTAGATTTATTTATTGATCTTCAAAAAGCAAAAAACGAAATGTGTTTAGAAATCGAAAATTGTTTCTACATTCATTTATACATTAACAATAAAAGGGTTAGTGAACACCATTGATATAGAGCGCTAAAAATGGATCAATGAACACCATTGATGCAGTAAAAACGAAATGGATTTATTCTTCAGATTTTGCAAAATCTCTCTCTGTTTCTCTCAAATCAAAGCGCTAAAATTGATGTGTTATATATTTTTAGTTGGCTACAATTACAGAAATATGTTTGTGGCCTAGTGGTAATGGTTATTGAGCACCACAAGGAGGTTGCAGGTTCGATACCATTGGCAACCAAAATCTTGCTATATTTTTAAGTAACAAGGTATCCCACATTTTCATGCAAACGCCATGTGGCAGCCATTTATTGATTGTTGATGTGGCACTGACAAGTGTCATGTGTCAATGCTGACATGGATGATGGCGTGGTGTGTGTTCCTAACTATTCCTTGAGTAGGGTTTAGCAAGAACACAAAAGTAAGAGAGAATAAGAGAGTATCGAATGGGGTAATCAGAGAATGTCCTCCTTCTCATTGTCCTCATGGGCTTATATTTATATTACAAGGCGCCATTAAGGCTCATTAATGCTCATAAACGTACATGAATGCCGCGAGATCTCAGGCGAGATTCTCGGGCTTACCTAATATGTCTAACTGGTCTTCCACTCGTAGCCGAGCTTACAAGAGGCGTCGGCCTTTCGGCCGAGGGATGTGTTACCGACTGATGCTTCGGTGGCAAGGGCGAGGTGGTCTTTGAGTGCGAGTCTTCGTCTTCTAGGCCCAGATGAGTCGGCTAGGAGGCGTATCGTATCCGAGTCTTCCTAGGCGGTTGGCTGGGAACATTGTGTTAGTGACACGTGGCAAATAGGTCCAATAATATGGTGACATGTGGCAATGAAATCAACGTTGATGTCAGCGCCGTTTGCCACGTCACTTTTTTTGGATGGAAAGTTAACAGAAGGGGGTAATTGTAACCACTTAATATTTGCAAGGTTGATTTTAAAACTTTTTTTTACAAGGGGTAAATAGATAATGGTGATATTTGCAAGGGTAACATATATTTAAGCCTTTAACTTTTTAAACTATACATATGATAGAAAAAGAAGTTTTATTATACAAATGTTAATAGCGCCCTTACCAGAAAAAACTACAAAAATTTGGATATAGACTTGAAGTTCTAAAGAATTGTTTTTTTTTTTTTTAAAAATGGAATAATTATTAAGGCTTAAATACATGTTACCCCCTGTAAATATACTCATTATTCATTTACCCCCTGTGAAAATAAAACTCTTAAAAAATACCTTGTAAAATATAAGTGTTTCTAGTTACCCATGTTGTTAGATTATGTTAAAATCCTTAATTGTATGCTTAAACACTTATTATTTGCAGGGGTAAATTGATAATAAGCATATTTCAAAGGGGTAAATATATATTTCTGTGAGGGAGTAAATGGATCTTGAGCATATTTGCGAGGGTAGTAATATATATTTACACTTAACATTGCGCATGTCAACATAATCTAACAAAATTGGAGGGTAAGCGTAGAGGCGGTTTATATTTGTAAGGGTTTTTTGAGTTTTATTTTTACGGAGGGTAAATGGATAATGAGTATATTTGTATGAGTAACATATATCTAAGCCAATTATTAATATCAACAAGAATTCTTTTATTTTGTATCTCTGCGGCTCTTCAGACTATCATGCAGAGGTCTCTAACAAAGATTAATTAGGTAAAATTAGAGGAATAAATGTTTCATTAAAAAATGAAACAAATATAGGTGACTACAAAGCTACTGCTTCCAGAAATGTTTTTATACAAATATTAGTAGTTAATTAATCAAGGGTTGAGAAAATATTATTTTTCATAATTTGAATCCTGATGCTCTTATTTTAAATTTCTTCAGCGTCTCTTAACTCACTAATTGAACTACTTACTCAGAACTCAGTTAGGAAATATTAATTACATTTTTCCTTGCAACAAGTTACCTGGGACACGGGGAGTCGACTCGGTACTCTCGGATTTGATTCCTCCGGTGAACAAACTCGGTATTGACTAGTACAAAGTTTGATCTTAAACACAAGCGAATATTAGTTTCGTTAAAAACGTTAGAACACTTTGTGAGTAGTCGGCGATAGTCTAAAAAGAAAAACAAGTTACGCCTAACAAAAGACAAAACTAAGTATTAACTTTGGAACATAGATATTATCTTTAGACAAAAACAACAGATAGATAAGATAGATGAACCTCAGTCACATAAGAGAAAAAAAATATTGTTTGAAGGTGAGAAATAAACACATAGAGATGGGTTTTCCTTCAATTATGATTGTTTCTTTGTTCCTGTGGAGTGAGGCTCACAGTGTTCCCAACACCAACATCACCAAGGTTCTATGCAATGGTGGCAAGTACACATCAGGGGATCCTTTTGGTATTAGTTTAAGCTATGTTCTTCAAGACTTAGAGAATGAAACTCCAGTTCAAAAGAATTATGAGTATCACAACATTTCACCTTATCCTAATGCATTTGCCTATGGACATGGTGCTTGCAACCTCAATTTGACATCCTCTGATTGCAAAACTTGTCTAGGTGTTGCTAAATCGGCTATGTTTAGCACGTGTCAGACACAAAGGATTGGGGCTCGTTCTGTGCTCCATGATTGTTCTATCAGGTATGAGCAATACCCTTTTGATGATTAGAGACAATCAAATTGGAGCTAGCTTTGGGGTTTTAAGGTTTCATCATAAAGCACGTAGATTTTATGTTGACTGAGAAAATACTGGATTTTATTTCTCATCTCTGTCTGATTTGGTGTGTTTTGTTTTAGTATTTATGGTAGAAACAAAGTATGATGATTGATTATATATGTTAAACATGATTTTTCTACATGCTTTTCCTTTTATGGTTCGAACATACAACACCCTCGTCTACATAGACATATTTGCTCTGATTCTTCTATATGTAAATAAGAGATCAACAGCACAGCGTGATGTTTTTATGATCACAAGGACATAAGGCACATGGTTTAATTGACATGTCTCGTTTGCTTCTATATATTTTTCTGAAGAATATTTCGGATCTGTTTATTAAGGTATAACAAAAAAATGATTTCACATATATAATAATCAAATATTGCTGCGTTTGACTCACGCAAAGTACATAATGACAATTTCAAGAAAAATAACAGTCAATAACTTGTATCATCCGGAAGTGATTATATAAAAAATACAAATTGATTTTATCAACCACCAAATTTTTCAAATTGATCTTGAAACTTGTACAAGATTACATGTATAAATCGAAAATAGAGCTCAAGTTATCTTCCTAGTCACCAGGCAAGCAATATTAATACACTAGATTTATGGAATATGAGCAAAATACAAAGCATCCATCATGCATACGACTCATTCTCAAGACAAGTATTTGTATATATTTTTGTTATATAAATGAAAGCAAGTTAACAAAAGAAAAATTCTTTTTTATATATAATAACTAGTCAAGTCTTCGTCCCTACGGAATGGAGGGCAAAATAACATCCCGTTTAATAACAAATTTAACGTGTGTAGATAACGATGCGAAATACTTTCTATATTCCTGAATACTTGTCACATTAGAGCCTAAAAATTGTTTCATTTTACTTATCACGTTTATAATTTAACTACATGTTATGCCTATTATACCCCTAACTTCCTTTATTGTTTTGCACACTTTATATAGATTGAATATTAAATTATTGAAAAGTCCAATAATTCATCTTATTTTTGACCACGTTCCATAAATTAATTACTGTTGTTTTCTAAACAAAAAATTAAAGCAGAATACAATTTTCTATGCTCCCTCTAGTACAACTACCAATGGGAAGAGGAGTGGACGATTTAAGCAAGATGAATAAGGAAAGGTATGCAGGTTAATGACTTATCGGTATGCGCATAGATGATAGCGTACATACACTATCAAAGAAGTTGTAATCATAATGATAACACAACATTGTCCACATAAAGTCCATAAATAAAAGAAATTAAACAACTAGGATAAAAACAAAGTTATACAATTGAGAAGGAGCACATCATGCATAATAATACTATGTACAAAATGCAACAACAGATCTTCCACTACTCTTTTGAAGACTAATGTCACATGAAGTTTTACAACACAAACAATATTGTTGTATGGCTTTTGGATCCATCAAGTTTGTAACTCTGATATTTTTTTTCTATAACCTATACCTCAAAATCACCATCCCACATGGAACTTCACCCAAAAAGGCAGCCCACTACTTTGGGTTAATCAATCATTTTGCATCAAATTAGATTTAATTAAACAAAGCCAGTTTGATTTAAGAAAAAATATTTTATGTTTGTATTTTCAATTTCAACTAATAATTATAAAAATTACTATCTTAATTTCACTTCATCTATATTTTCAAAGATTTGTACAATCACAGGAAAAAATGTCATTTTGTATTGTTTCCACTTTCCATGGTTTGATGTACAAATCTTTAAAAACAAGAAATGGAGTGAAAATAAGATGATATTTTCTGTAATTATTAGTAAAATTAGAAAATAGAAACAGAACATTTTCCTTAAACCAAATATGTACTGACTTTCTTAGCTTTCTAAGAATGAATTTTTTTGTAACACAATGCAAGCTAACAAATAGTTAGATGCACCAATTAGTGACACTAAGATTTCTATCAGTGTGTTCTCTGCAAATTGTATGTAGACCATTTTTATAGTGAAACTTGAGAAACTTTTGTTGTATTCCTTTCGCGAAACGTCTCCCTCTTGAGAAGAAGGGCATAAATAATCTCATTCCACGAATCAGGAACACCAGGAAGGCACCAATGACTACAATCTTGTCGCTGCATAGGGGCTAAACCTTTATCTGGCCCGCGATAGTAAATAGACGCATGGCCGTCTTTCCTGCGTACCGACATTTGCGTGACGTTAAGTAAGTCCAAATTCAAAACTTGTGTTTCATTCGCGCGTTCTGATAAGACATCAACGACGGTTCTGAAATGATTGTCGGACAGTATTGGTAAGGAACCTAAATCAGGTAGTGTTTCAAGTGACAACCACCGCCGGTGTTCCATTCACCACCCTGATACAATCAACAAATGTGTTATAACTCATTCATATCTTCTTCCACATGTTAACAGTTGATCAAATAAAGATACAAGGATAGGTACGTTTGTTTGAGAGTTTAGACAAACCTGAAATGCACAGGAGCATAAGTTCGGAAAACGACATAAGTTTTGTTCATGTTTACTTCACTAGCAATCCAATTAACTACTGTGTCCATTGATTTTCGGAATGCATCTTCTGTAGTCATATTCATCTTCACTTCCTCCCCTATTTGGAAGTAACAACCCCTATGCAATACAATGAGACCAAGATCAAACACACATACAACTACAAATTCGATATATCGGGTAAAATATTATCGCATAGTTTCAATAAAGTAATTTATGCTATGTCCAAGGGATTTCGATATCATGGACATAAACAGAGCATATTACAGCTTTCATATACATCCATTCCTTCTTGCTAATAATAGTGTCCATCTTTTGAGTGTTTTATAGCAAAAAAAGAATATCAAATTCAATCTACTAGAAAAAATTCAGAGAATTATTAAGAATATATCAATCCAGCACAGCAGAATGACACAAAAGAATCCTTACATTTTTTTAGTCTTCTCATTATTCCACCAATGTCCAGCATTGAGAACCAACACATCTGCATCTCTCCACCGATAAGAAGTCCAATCCATATGATCTAATCTCAAAGTCAACTTTACCCCTTTAGGTGCGCCAGAAGGAGGCCGTCCCTGCACTACTAAAAACGGCGACCTGAAGTATTCAATGGTACAGTTGAAATCTTCAAACTTGAACGCCAAGAAGCCCATGTGCTTTGAAATTGGACTCCCATTAACCTCATAGATGGAAGACTTGTTTGCAATTGCAGAAGAGAGCATACAAAGAAGCGATTCCCATTGGTTCCTTCCAATCGAATCGCCAACAAAAACTAATCGCTTGTTTCGTAGCTTTTCCAACATCTTCCTTGCATCAAATCTGTCATACAAGTAAAGCCCTAAATTATATCACACTCCAACAACTAACTTGACAGAACTTAACAGTAGACTGTATGCACAAACAAAATGCTTCATGAGAAGCAAGTCAAAAAGCATATAATTGCAGGCACATGAAGAAAATATTAAAGACAATGAAGGGGGTGGGAGAAGAAACGAATAAGCGGTCCAATAAAGAGCTGGAAACCGCATCTGTAACGCTGCTCAACTGATAAATGTCAAAATTGTTAGGCTGCATATCACCACTCGATTCAAATCCAAAATCTCAAAGTTGTGTGTGTGAGTTTCAGATGACACTTGTCACACAGACAATAAAAAGAGCAGGAAACAGCAGTTTACCCCCAAATCAAAATTGATTCTTTTCTTCCATTTGGAAAAAGAAATATGCTGAGCTTGAGTGATACGCCAATGTTTATGATAATGAAATTGGCATCACAGACAAAGACAATTCAGATCAACTCCTTTTGAACAAACCAAAAAGGCCACAAACACACAATTCCTTCATAACAATTCATAAGGGTAGCTTATCAAAACAAACTAATTCCATAGCATATATATAATAAAACAAAAAGGTTGATACTTGATAACCAATAAATATAACAAAAACTATTGTCTTCATATCTTTGACACTACCTTCTACCAACCAAAATCAAAACATAAAAATTACCTCCAAAATAAAAAATGAAAAAAAAAATCAAATAAACTAAAAAGGGGGGAAAATAATGAAAACCTGGGCAAGTTGCAATCTTTAGGCTGCCATCGCCATTTAGTGTAGAAAGAATCGGGTCTACCATTCTCAGAACATCGAAAACCTTGATCCAAGAATGAACAATTTAATGAATGATAAAGTGGATAAGTTTCATCCCAAGCCCAATTGCCATCAAATACATCACAGTTATCACCATCTTTACTAAGAAACTGAACTGGAAGAGAAGAAGTTGAAGAAAAATGAGAAGCAAAGAGAGTGGTTCCTCCTCTGGAACGTAAACCCTTATAATCAATGTAAAAGAAAGAGCCGATGAAGAGAAGAGTTAGGAAGAAGAAAGCAACTATGGTTAAAGAAGGTTCTAGTGGGTTAAAGCGTTTGAATTTCTTGAAGAAATTCAAATTCATGTGGGTCATTGTGAAACTGTGTTATTAGTTCCTGCAAAGAAACATTCATTCGTTGTTGATGCTATTGCTCACTGAACAACACAAGTACAAGAAGGAGAAGAAAGAAGGTGGGGTCCACTGTGGAGAAAGAAGGAAGCATTGCATTGATGGCAGAAAAAGGTAGTAAGGTGGGTTTTTGTTGTTTATTGAAGAAAGTTATTGGGGGATTATTGTTGTAGTTGTAGTTGGAAATCGAAGTTGAAAGACGGATTTTTTTTTTGTTTGGAGAAGAAGAAAGTGTGAAACGAAACGAGGGTGCAGAGCAGAGCAGAGCAGATACAGAAAAAAGCGAGGAGGGTTGATAAGATGAACAGGAAAGTAAGTGATTGGGTGTTGGAGCGTTTAAAGGTGGGGGGTGTAGGTTGTAATAGAGGGGGTATATGTATGGGCGGCAATTGTTAATCGTGTGTGGAGGAATGTGAAGTGGAGGAAGGAAGGAACAATAGGGATGGAATATTAATTAGTATATCATTATTATTAGGTTTAAATATGTTTTAGGCTCCTACAAATATGAGGTGTTTTGGTTTAAGCCTCTACAAAAAAAAAATTATTTATAACCCCTTGTAAGATGACATGTTTTATTTTAAGTCATTACATAAGATATTATTAGTTAGGCGTTAAAAATCTCTCCCACGTGTGTGTTTTTATTTTATTTTAAGCACTGCAAAAATAATTTTTTTATTAGACCCTTGCAAAATATTTTTTTGGTTTAAGTCGCTATGATGAATATATGGCGTGGAAGAGATTTTTAATGTTTATTAACGATTTCTAATGAAGAAGAAACTAAAACAAAACGTGTCATTTTGCAAGGATTTATAACTAAATAAAAAATTACAGAGGCTTAAACCAAAACACTCCATATTTACGTGCCTAAAACATATTTAAACCTTATTATTATTATAATTATTATGAAAATAAAAAAGAATATTAATTATCCCATCGGAAGCGGAAGCAATTATCACTATCTTTTCTTTTTCTGATTTCTAAATTGTCATTAAAACAGTCAATAACACGTCTCTTGAAATAAGAAAAAGTCTTGTCAAACAAAAAAAAAGAAATATATTTCAGAAAAAAATTGAATTCAGGTAAGTCTTTTTCATGGCATGGCATTATGGCAATAATCAGGCTGTCTGTGATAGGTCAAAGTTGAAAGAATAGGAAACCAAACCAAGCTGTCTAATTATGTAATGCCAGCTTATGAAACAAGGCCATTTTGCCCGCACTACTTACACCGCATATAACTCTTTCATCAATTTTTCTCAACCCTCTTTGGTGTATGTATCAAACCAGACATGGATACAATCAATTTTTTAATGATGTTGCTTTTCTCACGTCACCTCTTACTCAAAACACGCATAAGGGTGTGAAATGATCAAAAGGTCAGCCAAAGCGTCTTTTTTTTTTCAAAAAATTTCACGTATTCGAACACGGAGCTTCGAACAGGTTCGAACGACATCGTTCGAGTGTGCTAAATCTTGACTTCACACCCTCTTGTGCGTAATTTCACCTGTTCAAATGGGGTCACTCGAACCAGTTCGCATAACCTTGTTCAAACACCCTATTTTATTACAAAAAATGGACCTTCACACCACATTCATCAATTTTATTGTGTTCGCATGATGTTGTTCGAACGTGTTCGAATAAGGTCGTTCGAACCATCATTAAACACGTCCTTCCAGCGTTTCACGCGAGGTTATTTTCGGAATAAAATTTGTTAAGGGGTGTGAAAGAGTAGAAGGGGGAGTGGAAAAAGTAAACCCCTTTTTTAAAATTGGATCGGAGATTGAATTGGAGATTTTTGGGTCATGATTCAATTCGTTTACTCAGTTCAACCTCAATTATGGTTGAACCGGATGAGTAATAATTAAATAATAAATAATTGTTGGAATTTTTAATGAATTGTGTGTGAATTGAAAAAATCCCACATTGCTTGGAATAGACACTATGTGAGTGTTTATAATTGGGAACCTCATCCATTGGGTTGGACCCCAAAGGGTACCCAATTTTGTGGATAGGTGAGGACACACACAAAGTGACCACCACACACGCGCGCCACCGCTAACTGGCTTGGGGTGTATTATTTTATTAAAATCCGTAATGGTTTTTCCATCAATTCCCATAGGTTTTTTTTTCAAATAGAGTCGTTGGCTCTTTATGAGTTGCAATGAATTGCTCCTCTCTTCACCTATAAAAGGAGCACTCCTCCCATTAGCAAGAGGCACCAAAAAGTTTAGTGAATTAAGAATTTTCTTCACAACTTTTTCTCTCTTCTCCCTTATAAAACTTTTTTGATACTTTGAAAGCTTGAGATTTTATCCAAGCTAAGAGTGGTTTTTAAACCATATAGAGTGGTTTTGTATAAACCATATTGAGGGTGTATTTTTAGAGCCAATTTCTCACAGTGTAGTGAAAATTCGTAACAGTGTAACTGGACTATTTTGTCTTGGAGACGTCGTGGTTGATAGCCTACTTGCACCTTTGAGTAGTGCCACGAAACGTCTTAAAGAGAGCGACCTAGTCCGCGACTCATCCCAGTAATATCTTCGGTTTAATTTAAAAAAAAAAAACTTAAATACTGTTGTTTGGGGAAAGTTCTGGCTAAAGAAAGACTTGGTATTTAAGTGTGTCCATTGTGACCCACCTCTCTTTCCTGGGAACCTACTCGGATTAACAATAATAAATTTTGGAGAAAAAAATAAATTAAAAAAATCAAGAAATGCATTCCGAGCAGTTTAACTCAAGCATATTGACGGTTCAAAGCAGTTGAACTGCAGTTCAATTTAGTCCAACTGGGTTCTGAACAGGTCAACTGGACTGTGGTTCGAATGGGGTTGAACCGACCGTGGGACTATCCAGTTCTTACAATAATGGATACTATAATGTAACTGTTAGGGTTGGAATAGACAGGTTTAGATCCTCTCTCCTACTGGAACCATCCAGTAACTGGAGAATATCCCATTCTGGAGTAGAGAAATGATGTCTATAAGTATATATAAAGGGAAATTCAATGATGTAGCTATTTATCTATCAATAAGTACTAGTAGGGATACCCGTGCATACGCACGGGTGCTGCCATATTCTTTTCATGAACGAACTTAGACATAATTTAAATAGTCTAGACAGCACTTCGTGAAAAAAAGATAAATTTAAAGTAGTTAAAAAAGGAGACTCAAATAAAAAATTAGTTAAATATTAAAATCTAAAAATGTAAAAGTATCATTTAAAAAAATCTCTGCATTTATCCCGTGTTCTTTTATATATTAGTGTCAGTGTTGTTATCCCGTGTTTTTTTATATATCAGTGCAGCTATCTCGTGTTTTTACATACATCATTGCAATTATCCAATGTTTTTTATATTTCAATAAAGTTATCACGTGTTTTTTAATTATTGGTGAAGTTATCTCATAGTTTCAATTGATTATTTTAGTTTATTAATAGATTACAGTAGACGGTAACGAATAGATGGTAGATTATCAAATATTTCAGTGAAGTGTTTTTTATAAATCAGTGTAGTTATCTCGTGTTTTTATATCTACATTGCAGTTATCTCGTATTTTTTTACATATTAGTATAGTTATCCCATGATTTTTATATATCAGTGCAGGTATCTCATAGTTTCAATTGATTATTTTAGTTGATTAGTACATTATAGTAGATAGTAAAAGATAGATAGTAGATTATCAAATATATCAGTGCGGTTATCCCGTGTTTTTTTATATATCAGTATAGTTATCCCGTGTTTTAAATATTAATCAGTAGTTGAAATAGTCATTAAATTTTCCTTTCTTTTGATATATTAATATCGTGTTTTTTATATATCAGTGAAGTTATCCCGTGTTTTTATATATTAGTGCAGTTATCTCGTAGTTTAGATTGATTATTTTAGTTTATTAGTAGATTTGATTTGATTTAAATTTTGAAATTTGAAATAAAAAATATAGAGGGGAATATTTTTAAAAAAATGGGAGTGAGAAGAAAGTGCATTGGGAGAAGAAATTTGAAAAAAAAAATGTGATAGTAAATTACAATGTTGTCCTTAGTTAGATGAGTTGTCAAATAAATAGGGAAAGTTATTTGAGTAATTTAAGTATGATTTGTTTGTATAAATAGATATTAGATTAGATTAGTAGATAGTGGGTAAAGAAAGTTGGTGAGTTTGATTTGAATTTTGACAAAAAAGTAAGAGAAAGTAGGAAAAAAGTGGGAGTGAGAAAAAAATGCATTGAGAGAATAAATTTGATAAAAGTATGATAGTAAATTACAATGTTGTCCTTAGTTAGATGAATTGTCAAGTAAATATGGAGACTTGTTTGAGTAATTTAAATGTGGTTTGTTTGCATAAATAGATTAAGTGTATTTTGTTTGTATAAATAGATAAATAGATATTAGATTAGATAGCAAATAAGAGTAAATTGTAGATTATATAATATTAATTTAATTATATTAGATTATATAGTGGATTAAAAAAAATTGGGAAAAAATATTTTTAAATAAAGGGTGTGGGGGGCATTAATAATAGATGTGTCAAAAGTAAGAAATATTGGGAAATGTGAGATTGAAAGAGATTGAGTGAGAAATGAAGAGAAAGTAGAATTAAAAAATGATAAATAAAATAAAAGTGGTGATGTGTCAAAAAAGTAAAATGTCTAAAATTGTAATTTTGTAAGTTGTTTGTTTGTTTGTTTGTATAAATAGATAAAATAAAAGTGGTGATGTGTCAAAAAAGTAAGATGTCTAAAATTGTAATTTTGTAAGTTATTTGTTTGTATAAATAGATACTAGTAGATTACCCGTGCATCCGCACGGGTTGATCGCGTTATGTGGCATGATTATATTCAAATAGAAATGTTGATTTGAAATGTCATTCATATAATATCAGATAGATAACTCAAATTTTCTCTAATATATATAAATAAGTTTTTATGAACTAAATTGTTGCATGTTTTCCCGTTGAGAGGTAAGAATGTGAGCAAATATATATTAATAATAGAAAAAACAAATATATTGGGAAAAAATAAAAAATATATACAATTAAATTTCTTTGAACAAATCATTAGATGTTTTCCCGTTTAAATTTAAGAATGTGAATAGATATATATTAGTAATAGAAAAAACAAATATATTGATAAAGAAAAACTAAAGAAATGTTGAAGGAGATCATATAGTAGATATTTATTAGAGTAAAGAAAAAATTAAGAAAAATTTGAAGGAGAAATAAGATAAATAAAATAAGAAAAGTTGAGTGTGTGTGTGTGTGTGTGAGAGAGAGAGGGAGAGAGGGAAAAAGAGAGAGATGTGAGTTGTGAGGGAGTTTAAATTTGAATTAAAGGTAAAGGGAAAGAGAAAGAGAAAGGAATTGGAAAAAGTGAAAAGAGAAATGGAATTGAGAAAAGTGAAAAGTTTGGAGGAAAGACAAAATTGACCTTAATTTTGCTAGGTGTCAATGTTGAGAAATGTCTAGATTGGTATTTTCATAGGTGGTTTAAGTGTATAAATACTAGTAGGATACCCGTGCATACGCACGGGTGTTGCCATATTCTTTTCATGAACGAACTTAGACATAATTTAAATAGTCTGGATAGTACCTCGTGAAAAAAAAGACAAATTTAAAAGTAGTTTAAAAATGAGTCTCAAATAAAAAATTTGATAAATATTAAAATCTAAAAATGTAAAAGTATCATTTTAAACAATCTGTGTATTTATCCCGTGTTCTTTTATATATTAGTGTCAGTGTTGTTATCCCGTATTTTTTTATATATCAGTGCAGCTATCTCGTGTTTTTACATACATCATTGCAATTATTCCGTTTTTTTTTTATATTTCAATAAAGTTATCACATGTTTTTTAATATATCAGTGAAGTTATATCATAGTTTCAACTGATTATTTTAGTTGATTAATAAATTATAGTACACAGTAACAGATAGATGGTAGATTATCAAATATTTCAGTGAAGTGTTTTTTATATTTCAGTGCAGTTATCATGTATTTGTATACATACCATTGTAGTTATCTCGAGTTTTTTTTACATATTAGTATAGTTATCCCATATTTTTTTATATATCGGTCTGCGATTTATCCGTGTTTTTATATATCAGTATAGTTATCCCGTGTTTTTTATATATCAGTACAGTTATCCCGCGTTTTAAATATTAATCAATAGTTGAAATAGTCATTAAGTTTTCATTTCTTTTGATATAATAATATCGTGTTTTTTTATATATCAGTAAAGTTATCCCGTGTTTTTAAATATTAGTGCAGTTATCTCGTAGTTTAAATTGATTATTTTAGTTTATTAGTAGATTTGATTTGATTTGAATTTCGAAATTTGAAAGAAAAAAAAGAGTGGAAAGTTAAAAAAAATTGAGTGAGAAGAAAGTGCATTGGGAGAATAAATTTGAAAAAGAATGTGATAGTAAATTACATTGTTGCCCTTAGTTAGATGAGTAGTCAAATAAATAGGGAAACGTGTTTGAGTAATTTAAGTATGGTTTGTTTGTATAAATAGATATTAGATTAGATTAGTATATAGTGGGTAAATAAAGTTGGTGAGTATGATTTGAATTTTGAATTTTTTTTTAAAAAAAAAAGGTAAGAGAAAGTAGAAAAAAAGTAGGAGCGAAAAGAAAATGCATTGAGAGAAGAAATTTGATAAAAGTATGATAGTAAATTACAATATTGTCCTTAGTTAGATGAATTGTCAAGTAAATAGAGAGACATGTTTGAGTAATTTAAATGTGGTTTGTTTGTATAAATAGATTAAGAGTGGTTTGTTTGTATAAATAGATAAATAGATATAAGGTTAGATAGTAAATATAGTAGATAGTAACATAAGAAATATTTATCCCGTGTTTTTTATATAACAGTGACAATTGTTTGTCTTTTTTAGGTATTAATCAGTTTAAATAGTCATTAAGTCTTCTTATTTTTTTAGATAGTAGATTTATAGTAGTCTTCAAAAATTATAATTATCAATGGCAGTTATCCCGTATTTTTTTATATATCAACTGCAGTTATCCCGTATTTTTTATATATCAGTCTGATTATCCCGTTGTTTCAATTGATTATTTTAGTTGATTAGTAGATTATAGTAGTTGGTAAAAGTTAGATAGTAGATTATCAATAAGAAATATTTGTTTAATATTAATTAGTCGTTTAAATAGCCACTAAGTCTTCTCGTGTTTTTAGATAGTAGGTTTATATATATCATTGAAGTTATCCCGTGTTTTTTATATATCAGTGTAGTTATCTCGTAGTTTCGATTGATTATTTTAGTTGAATAGTATATTATAGTAGATAGTAAAAGAGAGATAGTAGATTATCAATATAAATATTAATCAGTAGTTTAAATAGTCATTAAATCTTCTTGTATTAATTTAAATATTAATCAGTAGTTCAAAAAATTTAATTATCAATGACAAATATTAATCCTTTGTTCTCGTGTTTTTTATTTATCATTGTAGATAGTAAAATATAGATAGTAGATAATTAATAAGAGGTGATAGTAGATAGTAAAATATAGATAGTAGATAATTAATAAGAGGTGATAGTAGATGTTATACCCCAATTTTGTCCGTCTTCTTTTTCTCGCTTTAGTCGTTTATTTTTAGTAAGGGCGTGTTTCGGAGTCGCATGATTACGAGAATTATTAGTGTAGAGTCTCGGTTACTAATTTCAATCACTCCGTTCAACTAAATCGAAACGCCGTTGTTTAAATTAGGCACGCACGCGAATGATCGATCTTTTCGCGCGTTCTTCAATTTAACGTCCGTATTCGAGTTTAGTAAATGCGTAAGCAGATCTACCTAAAGTCTTTTTTCACAAAAAGCTGGTTTAAATTCAGATTTAATAATGCGATTCCGAGTTAATTTTGGGGTTTTAGTTAACGCGCCCATTTCTTTTATTTTTGGTCTAGTTTTAGCGTATTTGTCAGTCCGCCCGTCCTCGTCTTTGTATTTGTATTTGGCTTTGACTCCTTTTTCTTATTATTTTATTCGTATTTTGTTTATTTAATTTATTTAAGCATATATACAGCCCAAAAATGTCAAAAGAAATTCTACTTAGTTTAATTTACAATTTAAAAGCACTTAAGAATCAAATAAGTCCAAAAATACAAAAAAAAAATAATACTAAAAATACAAAAAAAATAAGAAAAAAAACGAAAATTAAGTAAAGGAGCAGCATCAGTAATCTCTGGGGTCTGTTCTTGCTCTCCAAGACTACTCAGCAAGCCCACATTATCAGATCTGCAAAAGCCCAGTCAAACAACAATTAATGCTAAAACCTAATTTCTACCTATAAATAAACGGTTAACCTAGAGTCTAAGGAGACAGAGGAGGCATTTGCAAAATATTTGAAAAATAAGGATTAGGGCTTCACATTGGAACCCTAATCACCTAAACACGTTTTTGTGAGATCTGAAAATTTGAGCAAGCAGCAGCTAAAGTGAAGGATTAACGTGCAACGCTTGCAACACAGAATTCATTGATGATGCTGACCAAAAGCTTCATTGCAAATCTGAATGGCATCGTTACCATCTCAAATGCAAGGTTCTTTTATACTTTCTCCCTATTTGTTAAACCCTGATTTTTTATTCTTTTTTTGTTTTTTCTTCATGTTTCAATCTAGATAATGAAAATCTGTGAATATGCTTGTACCGACAATAACGTGATGAAATTTTGAGTTTCATGCCATACTTATATGTGGATATTGTTATTTTAGTGATGAATTTTGTGGAGAGATTTGTCTCATGTTCCAAATTATGGTTGGCTTAACTTGTAGGATCAATATAATTAACAACAAATCAAATGTATTACGAACACTTTACAAGTAATTATTGTTGACAATTATATAGTGTCTAGGAAGGTTCTATATTGGCTGGGGAGGTGTCGATTTAGGCTTGTAGCGTAAATGATTAGCCTTGAAAACAAGTGTTTGTCCTAGTTATTGAAATTAATGTGATTTATGTTTGGAAAATTTATAAGAAAAGTGATTTTTATCGGTTCATTCGTTTGGATTGTTTGGGTCAAAATTGATTGAGTGTAAAATTTCATTGAATTGAATTTTAGAGTCATTTCCACTTAGAATCAATTCCAAGCCACAATGAATGACTACAAAGCGGAGCTTCTATTTAGAATCGATTTTGAGGCTAAAAAATCAAATTCGGATGTAGGAGGTCAAATGTCTTTAAGAAGTCAAATAAGCGGCTAAGTCGGTTGTACAACCGGGTTAGTCATCATTTTAGGACCAATGAGCTGTACAGTTCAGTAATCCTATAAAAAACTTAATAAAATATAAATAAATCATTTTTCCATAAATAAACGGCTAAGTCGGTTGTACAACCGGGTTAGTCATTATTTTAGGACCAATGAGCTGTACAGTTCAGTAATCCTACAAAAAATACTTAATATAAATAAATTATTTTTCTTATAAATAGGGGACTAAGTCGGTTGTACAATCGGGTTAGTCAGCGTTCTAGAATTAATGGGCTGTACAGTTCAGGAGTTCTAGAATACCTATTCTAAAACGGACCCACCTCACACCAAACCAATTTATTTCAAAAACTCTAAAATTACTTTCAAAAAGTAGGGGACTAAGTCGGTTGTACAATCGGGTTAGTCAGCGTCCTATGAATCAGTGAGCTGTACAGTTCAAGGAATCATAGGACCCCTACATTAAAAAACACCAACCAATAAATCTTTTTCAGGAAGAACTACGTAGCTTTGATTCCTCCATTGCATCTGGAGGTACGTAGGAGCAAGATTCAACCCTTGTCAAGCACTAAAAAACAAAAACCTAACTAAGTCTTTTCTTTACAAGTAAAACGGTAATTATTAAATAAATCTTAATTAATTAGACAATGGATGTCGTGGGGTGCTAATACCTTCCCCACACATAACGACTCCCGAACCCTAACAACGCCTCGTCCTAAAACTAAAAGGGATTTTCCGAATTTGCCCTTAAACTAAAATTTGGTGGCGGCTTCCTTTCGAACTTGAAGAATCCTTTCCGGATTTTTAGATTGCGCTCTGATGAGATTATCAATAAGAGTGTAAACAGATTTTAGAGAGAAAAGATAAGATAATTTTAGTAGAGTAATTTAAGTAGAGTAGTGTTTGTATAAATTTAGAAATTTAGTTAAAAAAAACTAAAGTGAAGAGAATGAGAAGAATTGCTTATGGAAAAATAAAAGTAAAGTAAAAAGAAAAAAAAGAAGAAAGAGTGTGTAGGAGAAAAGTGAAAAGGAAGAAAAATAGTGTAAGAAGAAAGAGAAAAAAGTAAGAAAGAGAGTGTAAGATAAAAGTAAAAAGGAGGAAAGAGAGTGTAAGAAGAAAGAGAAAAAAGGAAGAAAGAGAATGTAAGAAGAAAAAGTAAAATAGGGTAATGACATTTTTATCCCTAAAATGAATATGTGTCTTGTTAATAAGGGATCTAAAGTGGTAATTTTGTAGGTAGTTTGTTTGTATAAATAGATAAATAGATATTAGACTAGTACGATACCCGTGCATACGCACGGGTGCTACCATATTCTTTTCATAAACGAACTTAGACATAATTTAAATAGTTTGGACAACACCTCGTGAAAAAAAGACAAATTTAAATTAGTTAAAAAATGATTATCAAATAAAAAATTAGATAAATATTAAAATCTAAAAATGTAAAAGTATCATTTAAAAAAAATCTGTGCATTTATCCCGTGTTCTTTTATATATTAGTGTCAGTATAGTTATCCCGTGTTTTTTTATATATCAGTGCAACTATCTCGTGTTTTTACATACATCATTGCAATTATCCGTGTTTTTATATTTCAATAAAGTTATCACGTGTTTTTAATATATCGGTGAAGTTATCTCATAGTTTCAATTGATTATTTTTAGTTGATTAATAGATTATAGTAGACAGTAACGAATATATGGTAGAATATCAAATATTTCAGTGAAGTGTTTTTTGTATCAGTGCAGTTATCCCGTGTTTTTATACATATCATTGCAGTTATCTCGTTTTTTTACATATTAGTATAGTTATCCCATATTTTTTTATATATCAGGGCAGTTATCTCATAGTTTCAATTGATTATTTTAGTTCATTAGTACATTATAGTAGATAGTAAAAGATAGATTATCAAATATATCAGTGCAGTTATCCCGTGTTTTTTTTTATATATCAGAATAGTTATCCCGTGTTTTTTATATATCAGTACAGTTATCCCGTGTTTTAAATATTAATTAGTAGTTGAAATAGTCATTAAGTTTTCCTTTTTTTATATATTAATATCGTGTTTTTTTATATATCAGTGAAGTTATCCCGTGTTTTTATATATTAGTGAAGTTATCTCGTTGTTTAGATTGATTATTTTAGTTTATTAGTAGTTTTGATTTGAATTTTGAATTTTTTTTTAAAAAAAAGAGGGGAAAGTTAAAAAAATTGGAGTGAGAAGAAAGTGCATTGGGAGAAGAAATTTGAAAAAAAAATATTATAGTAAATTACAATGGTGCCCTTAGTTAGATGAGTTGTCAAATAAATAGGGAAACTTGTTTGAGTAATTTAAGTATAGTTTGCTTGTATAAATAGATATTAGATTAGTAGATAGTGGGTAAAGAAAGTTTGTGAGTTTGATTTGAATTTTGAATTTTGAAAAAAAAAGTAAGAGAAAGTAGGAAAAAAGTGGGAGCGAGAAGAAAATGAATTGATAGAAGAAATTTGATAAAAGTATGATATATAGTAAATTACAATGTTGTCATTAGTCAGATGAATTGTCAAGTAAATAGGGAGGCTTGTTTGAGTAATTTAAATGTGGTTTGTTTGTATAAATAGATTAAGTGTGGTTTGTTTGTATAAATAGATAAATTGATATTAGGTTAGATAGTATAGGAGTAAATTGTAGATTATTTAATATTAATTTAATTATATTAGATTATATAGTGGATTAAAAAATTTGGGAAAAGATATATTTTTAAATAAAGGGTGTGGGGGCCACTAATAATAGATGTGTAAGAAGTAAGAAATATTGGGAAATATGAGATTGAAAGAGAGTGAGTGAGAAAGGAAGAGAAAGTAGAATTAAAAAATGATAAATAAAACAAAAGTGGTGATGTGTTAAAAAAAGTAAGATGTCTAAAATTGTAATTTGGTAAGTTGTTTGTTTGTATAAATAGATATTAGATTAGATTAATATAGTTATCCCATATTTTTTATATATCAGTGTTATCTCATGGTTTCAATTGATTATTTTAGTTGATTAGTAGATTATAGTAGATAGTAAAAGATTATCAAATATATCAGTGCAATTATGCCGTGTTTTTTTATATATCAGGATAGTTATCTACGCATATTTTATATATCGGTATAGTTATCCGTGTTTTAAATATTAATCGAGAGTTGAAATAGTCATTGAGTTTTCCTTTTTTGATATATTAATATCGAGTTTTTTTATATATTAGTGAAGTTATCCTGTGTTTTTATATATTAGTGCAGTTATCTCGTAGTTTAGATTGATTATTTTAGTTTATTGTAGATTTGATTTGATTTGTTTTGAATTTCGAAATTTGAAAAAAAGAAGAAGAGGGGAAACTTAAAAAAAATTGGAGTGAGAACAAAGTGCATTGGGAGAAGAAATTTGAAAAAGAATGTGATAGTAAATTACAATGTTGCCCTTAGTTAGATTAGTTGTCAAATAAACAGGGAAACTTGTTTGAGTAATTTAAGTATGATTTGTTTAGATATTAAATTAGTAGATAGTGAGTAGAGAAAGTTGGTGAGTTTGATTTGAATTTTGAATTTTGAGAAAAAAAGTATGAGAAAGTAGGAAAAAAGTGGGAGTGAGAAGAAAATGCATTGAGAGAATAAATTTGATAAAAGTATGATAGTAAATTACAATGTTGTCTTTAGTGAGATGAATTGTCAAGTAAATAGGGAGACTTGTTTGAGTAATTTAAATGCGGTTTGTTTGTATAAATAGATTAAGTGTGGTTTGTTTGTATAAATAGATAAATTAAGTTAGATAGTAAATAGGAGTAAATTATAGATTATTTAATATTAATTTAATTATATTAGATTATATAGTGGATTTAAAAAAATTGGGAAAAGAAATATTTTTAAATAAAAGGTGTGGGGCCACTAATAATAGATGTGTAAGAAGTAAGAAATATTGGGAAATGTGAGATTGAAAAAGAGTGAGTGAGAAAGGAAGAGAAAATAGAATTAAAAAATGATAAATAAAATAAAAGTGGTGATGTGTCAAAAAAGTAAGATGTCTAAAATTGTAATTTTGTAAGTTGTTTGTTTGTATAAATAGATATTAGATAAAGTTATCACGTGTTTTTTAATATATCAGTGAAGTTATCTCATAGTTTCAATTGATTATTTTTAGTTGATTAATAGATTATAGTAGACAGTAACGAATATATGGTAGAATATCAAATATTTCAGTGAAGTGTTTTTTGTATCAGTGCAGTTATCTCGTGTTTTTATAAATATCATTGCAGTTATCTCGTTTTTTTACATATTAGTATAGTTATCCCATATTTTTTTATATATCGCATAGATTATCTCATAGTTTCAATTGATTATTTTAGTTCATTAGTACATTATAGTAGATAGTAAAAGATAGATTATCAAATATATCGGTCTGCGATTATCCGTGTTTTTTTATATATCGATTATAGTTATCCCGTGTTTTTATATATCGATCTGATTATCCGTGTTTTAAATATTAATTAGTAGTTGAAATAGTCATTAAGTTTTCCTTTTTTTATATATTAATATCGTGTTTTTTTTATATATCAGTGAAGTTATCCCGTGTTTTTATATATTAGTGAAGTTATCTCGTTGTTTAGATTGATTATTTTAGTTTATTAGTAGTTTTGATTTGAATTTTGAATTTTTTTTTAAAAAAAAGAGGGGAAAGTTAAAAAAATTGGAGTGAGAAGAAAGTGCATTGGGAGAAGAAATTTGAAAAAAAAAATATTATAGTAAATTACAATGGTGCCCTTAGTTAGATGAGTTGTCAAATAAATAGGGAAACTTGTTTGAGTAATTTAAGTATAGTTTGCTTGTATAAATATATTAGATTAGTAGATAGTGGGTAAAGAAAGTTTGTGAGTTTGATTTGAATTTTGAATTTTGAAAAAAAGTAAAGAAAGTAGGAAAAAGTGGGAAATGAGAAGAAAATGAATTGATAGAAGAAATTTGATAAAAGTATGATATATAGTAAATTACAATGTTGTCCTTAGTCAGATGAATTGTCAAGTAAATAGGGAGGCTTGTTTGAGTAATTTAAATGTGGTTTGTTTGTATAAATAGATTAAGTGTGGTTTGTTTGTATAAATAGATAAATTGATATTAGGTTAGATAGTATAGGAGTAAATTGTAGATTATTTAATATTAATTTAATTATATTAGATTATATAGTGGATTAAAAAATTTGGGAAAAGATATATTTTTAAATAAAGGGTGTAGGGCCACTAATAATAGATGTAAGAAGTAAGAAATATTGGGAAATATGAGATTGAAAGAGAGTGAGTGAGAAAGGAAGAGAAAGTAGAATTAAAAAATGATAAATAAAACAAAAGTGGTGATGTGTTAAAAAAAGTAAGATGTCTAAAATTGTAATTTGGTAAGTTGTTTGTTTGTATAAATAGATATTAGATTAGATTAATATAGTTATCCCATATTTTTTATATATCAGTGTTATCTCATGGTTTCAATTGATTATTTTAGTTGATTAGTAGATTATAGTAGATAGTAAAAGATTATCAAATATATCAGTGCAATTATGCCGTGTTTTTTTATATATCAGGATAGTTATCTCGCATATTTTATATATCAGTATAGTTATCCCGTGTTTTAAATATTAATCAGTAGTTGAAATATTCATTGAGTTTTCCTTTTTTTGATATATTAATATCGAGTTTTTTTATATATTAGTGAAGTTATCCCGTGTTTTTATATATTAGTGCAGTTATCTCGTAGTTTAGATTGATTATTTTAGTTTATTGTAGATTTGATTTGATTTGTTTTGAATTTCGAAATTTGAAAAAAAGAAGAAGAGGGGAAACTTAAAAAAAATTGGAGTGAGAACAAAGTGTATTGGGAGAAGAAATTTGAAAAAGAATGTGATAGTAAATTACAATGTTGCCCTTAGTTAGATTAGTTGTCAAATAAACAGGGAAACTTGTTTGAGTAATTTAAGTATTATTTGTTTAGATATTAAATTAGTAGATAGTGAGTAAAGAAAGTTGGTGAGTTTGATTTGAATTTTGAATTTTGAGAAAAAAAGTATGAGAAAGTAGGAAAAAAGTGGGAGTGAGAAGAAAATGCATTGAGAGAATAAATTTGATAAAAGTATGATAGTAAATTACAATGTTGTCTTTAGTGAGATGAATTGTCAAGTAAATAGGGAGACTTGTTTGAGTAATTTAAATGCGGTTTGTTTGTATAAATAGATTAAGTGTGGTTTGTTTGTATAAATAGATAAATTAGGTTAGATAGTAAATAGGAGTAAATTATAGATTATTTAATATTAATTTAATTATATTAGATTATATAGTGGATTTAAAAAAATTGGGAAAAGAAATATTTTTAAATAAAAGGTGTAAAGACCACTAATAATAGATGTGTAAGAAGTAAGAAATATTGGGAAATGTGAGATTGAAAAAGAGTGAGTGAGAAAGGAAGAGAAAATAGAATTAAAAAATGATAAATAAAATAAAAGTGGTGATGTGTCAAAAAAGTAAGATGTCTAAAATTGTAATTTTGTAAGTTGTTTGTTTGTATAAATAGATATTAGATTAGATGATAGTAAATTACAATGTTGTCCTTAGTTAGATGAATTGTCAAGTAAATATGGAGACTTGTTTGAGTAATTTAAATGTGGTTTGTTTGCATAAATAGATTAAGTGTATTTTGTTTGTATAAATAGATAAATGTTATAAAATTAACCAAAACAAGAATAAGATAGTACCACTATAATAGACTATAGATGAATAACAACTAAACAAAGAGAAGAAGAGAATGGAAGAAGAAGAGAGATTGTTCATTCTACTCTTGAAGGTAACTTTTACAATGCAACATGAGTCCTATTTATAGGACATAAGATATGTAAGTTACAAGCATATGGATGGTCTACCATTATGTGTCATAAGCATCTTATAGAATATGAAAGGACTAAGGGAAATGAGGAGATGGACATCCACAAATATTCATAACACTCCCACTTGGATGTCCATTGATGATATGCCTCATTAAAACCTTACTAAGAAAAAACCCAGTGGGAAAAAATCTTAGTGAAGGAAAAGAGTACAATATCCTTTATATGGGAACTGCCTCGTTAAAAACCTTTCCAGGAAAACCCAATGGGACAAAACCGTGGAAAAGGAAAAAAAAAGTACAGTTTTCTCCCCCTGTTTGAAGCATCAATTAAGAATATTGATACCAATATTTTCTCCCCTGACACATTTGAACCAATATACACTGTGATATATATCATCTTTTTAGTTGAGCTTTATCTTCAATGCCCCTTCCTTGAATTGCTGGTGCTTGAGTCTGATATGAAGAACCAATAACCATAGATTGCTTGTAGATTATAATGATGTTTCAATGTCACCATATGTTGAAAATAGTAGTTTTGGAATTTGACTTGATTTGGGTCAAAACAAATACATTGTATCTGCATGATTAGTTTTATGAACAGATATGCATAAAATAATTGCTTCATCTGTCTCATGAAAATATAAAAACAAATATATTACACTCTGTTCTAGTACATTTTGATTGTTGATAAATTCTATCTCACTAAGTATAAAATAATACTATTACATCAATTCATATGACATTTAGTGACGTGCGCGCACTAATTTAAAGTCTTCGAGACTGTAATATTTGTTATCTTCTTGACACACACATCATGTACTCAATAGATATAATTTATCATCATTCACTTAGCTAATCGATCGATCTGCAGGTCGAGAAAAAACTTTGTTTCCCAAAAATATTTATTTTAAGATATTTCTCTATATCTTTTATCCTTCTAGGATTTTCTAGGTGGAGATCTATTTAAGGTTCAAACTCTAAATTCATCAAATATAATTTGAAGTCATTTTCTAGAATTCTTTCTTTGAGCAAGCTATAGTTTTGAAATCTCTTCAAGAGTTCCAATAATAGTAAATTCATTTCTAGATCTTTCCATAAAACTAAATGGACAAATCATGTCTTCATATAATTATTACTATCAAATGAGCCATACAAATAAGTTGTAACACATCCATCATATGTAAATTGAGTCATTCATGTGCTAATAGACTAAGTATTAAATATTACTTACATTCACTACAGGTGAATTTTTCTTCAAAATTAATGTTAGGTTTGTGCGAGTACTCTTGAACAACAAGACTAACTAGCTTTACATCTTCAGGTGTACAGACTACAAGTTGAAAAAAAAATTGCTTTGCAAAGCGAACTTAGTGCACTTCAATTGATCTTTTCTATTTTGGCCAATCATTGTTTTGTCTAAATTCTTGTTAGACATTAGTTCATGATCCTCTTCATCACTTATCACATTTAGTGTTGTATTATACATATCAAAATTGTCAACGTTGACTTTGTTTCAGTTCCTTCATATTTCATTGTTGACATAATTTATTGAGATCTCATTTTCAAAAATTTCAGGTACCTGACTAGTTCTTCTGGAACTTGAAAATTAATTATGTCAAATTACTTGTTTTGAGTTTTCATATCCTCTTTTGGGCCATCTTGCTTTTAAGCTCATTTTCTTGTGAGAAGATTTTTATTCTTTGGAACCGACCAATCTACATGCTTCATGCATGGTTCAGAGTCATTTGCAATGTTTGAGTGTCCAACAGGGACATCAATTTATATTTGAGTATTGCAACTAGTGAGTAATTTGCTAAATTTTGCAAATGAATTATTCTTTGAAATTCTGGTTCACATTGGTTTCTAGGAGGATCAAGATGATAAAATAATAATTTATTTCACATAATACTCATTTCCAGCTGCTTATCTCTCCCCCTAATGTTGAGAAAACTAATTCACCAAAATGATAATACTGAGCTATAAATACATCTCCGATTATTGGCTCAACATATTTTATCATGGATGGAGATTCATATATTCATGTATTCTCAACATTCTTTAAGGATCCATCTTATTACGTTGTGATGGATTGACTATAGCATGCACAACACATCAATAATATCTCAGATGGAAAACATTAGGTCATTGACCAAATATCAATTGTAAAGGGGGGAAATTACATATGATAACATGTTGGCTTGATGCGTATCAATGTCTCTGTCTACAATATTTCATGTTCCCAAGTAGAAATTTTGGAAGTTCGATTTCATAGGTATTAGTCATATAATTAACTTTAGGTGTCTAATGAATGGTTCTTCAAGACCATTATATGAGTGAACATATGCTTTGTGATGTTCAATATAAACTCTAATAGTCATAAAATACTTATCAGATGCTTTCAAGATAATTCACATAATGAGCTCTTACTCGAATTAGTTGAGCAAAGAGTCTCACAAACTTACAGTTGTGAGTTGATGACAATTATATTTATGTAGCCATTTAGTTGATGCATCAATTAAAATAATAAAATATCTAAATGGCTCATCAACTTAAGCACATTGTAGAAATGTGAGAGACTTATTCCCTCAAATTCTCCACTTCCTTTGGGAACTGGTAATACACAAAAGTTAATAGATTGAAGAATCTACAGGCTCTTCAATACAAGTTCTCAAAAGAAAATTCTTAACTATTTTTGCATCATAAAGACCGGGATGGCCCAACCGGTATTGCCAACGACAAACAATCCATAAACTTCCGGTTTAAGTTAAGTCTCATGATATACGAGACATTTGAGATTTCTCTCGATAGGATATATCCACTTAGATGAATATCCTTGAGACTCAATTAGTTTCTATGATATTTAAGAGAATATAATACAATATTAATGTGTAAAAACTTTGTTCTTCAAGCTAGGTAACAATACAATTAGTTCTTCTAGAGCCTTCACTTACATTTGCAAACTTTTGATTGCAAGTATATAATAGGAACTTACGCCACCTCATGACTTCATGTCATAACTAGATAGTGCACGTAATTTAGACTATTAAACTTCAGGTGTAAAACAACATTTTCTTTTCTTTTATAAGTGGATAGCAAACATTTAGTTTGCCATAGCATAATTTTAATGTCTCTCACATATATTTAATATGAGAATGAAAAAAATTGTATTAAACTTTGATCACTTAAGTAGCAAAAAATAAAACTTCTAACTAATGTATATAACTGAAGTGACTATTTATAAATATAAAATTAGCGGTACACATATTTTCTTTTACATGTTTATATGGAATTCCAAGTTTGAGAAAGAAAATAAGTTACATTTTTCAATAATCCCAAAATAAGAAATCATTATTAGGAATAACAAATGTCATTACTGTCAATGCATCATCACCATAACTTGATGCTTAACCGAGGTGAGAAGACGACGATGGTCGTCGTCGGAATGCACTAACCGACGTGAACACACACGAGCCGAGAACGCAAGAACTACGACGGAAAGCGCGCGTAAGCGTAAAGCGAAATATTATTGAAAAATCTGTTTTGTGATTTACAAAGAGAGGGAATTATATCCCTTTGCTACACTACTGGAAAGCGACTAAAATGCCCCAGTAGCCGAGTTGAAAATACAAATGAGTCCTAAGGTAAAACCGATGTGAAATTACTATATTTACAACATCCTCCCTTAATTTCACAATCAAACGACAATTACTGAAGAAGATGAACCAAACATAGTCCAAAACTTCAACACCTCGGACATTCACCTCGACGCAGCGAGACGACCTTAACACCTCGGAAATCCGAACCTTTGACACCTCGGCACTCGATCGAGCGGCTTCAACGCCTAGGTCATTCCTCGGCTTCACTGGCTGCTTCGGCCTTGGCGCTTTGGTGAATATGTGCGCTACTTGCATTTGAGTGTTGCGATGAGCGGACTTCAAGTACCTTTTTCTCAACCTTTGTTCACGCAGGAAATGGAATTTGGTCTCTATGTGCTTGCTTCTCCCATGTGAGGCGGGTTCTTGGCAAGCATTATTGCCGATTTGTTATCAATCATGAGTTTAATCGGCTCCTTGCTCTCAAGCTTCAACTCTGTCATAAGCGATTTAAGCCAAATAGCTTGGCATGCGTGCGTGAGCAGCACTCGCTATGTATTACGCCGCAGGCGACAATGCGACCACCGGTTGCTTCCTCGAACACCATGAGATTGGTGCTCCAAAACACATGAAGATGTAAGCCGTAGTGCTCTCATACATGCGACCTTATCGCCACACCAATCCGAAGTCGGAGTACCAAGTAACTTGCGGCTATTACGATGCGGTTTAGCGAGAAACAACAAACCATACTTCAAAGTTCCCTTCAAGTACCTTAGTATTCTAGTAGTTGCCGAGTAGTGTATCATTTTTGGCTTCTCCATAAACTTGCTAACAACACCAGTAGCATAGCATATATCCGGTCTACTATTGCACAGGTACCTTAACGAACCAACCAATTGCTTAAACAAGGTCGGATCTACACATTCTCCATCAACATCGATCGTCGAGTTACGATTTACCTCGGCTGGTGTTAGAACAGGCTTGCAATCAAACATTTCAAACCTCTTCAGCACTTCTATTGCATATTTCTTCTGATGTAACACTATTCCTTTAGGAGTGTAAAGGAATTCCATTCCCAGGAAGTACACAACTCTCCCGAGATCACTCATCTCAAACTCGGACATCAACCTTTCCTTCACAGTATTCACCTCGGTTTCACGATCACCCAGGTTAGCAATATGTCATCTACGTGAGAGGCAAACTAGGATCATTTTACCTCGGCTAGATGTTTTCATATATATTCCATATTCGACCTTTGCACTTCTTAAATCCACGACTTCCAAAGAAGGCATCTATTTTCTTATTCCAAGCTCTTGGAGCTTGTTTAAGGCCATATAGAGCCTTGTTCAAACTTAAACACCATTTGTTCTTTCCTTTTATTTGAAGCACGGTGGTTGTGTCACATAAACCTCTTCCTACAGTGCACCATTCAAAAATGCCGACTTAACATCTAGATGTAGTATAGTCCATCCCCTACTACATGCTAGAGCTATCACTAATCTTATTGTCTCATGTCTAGCTACAGCGCAAATACCTCCTTGTAATCTAGACCTTCCCTGCGAGAATCCACGAGCCCTGGCCGAGCTTTGTGTCTTGCCAGCGATCCATCGGCCAGTTTCACTTTGAAGACCCACTTCACACTTATCGGTTTCTTGTTTGGAGGTATATGATTAACTCCCGAGTCTTATTCCTTTCAATTGCATTCAATTCTTCATTCATTGCGGCCTTCCACACCTTATCTTTCACGCTACGTATGACTAAGTGGCTCGATGATCGCCTACTAGTGCGCAGTGCGATAAATCACCATCATTGTCTATCAAATAAATGCGCAATTAGCTCATGTCGGTGGCCGAGGTGGTAAATTTCTCTGTCTCGTGGCACGCCTGTCTTTGGAACTTCATCATCATACCCAGTCGTCGAGAATCATTCCCCTTGTTGTTCAATTTCATTGACCCGTGTACCTCTCTCCTGTCTTGGTACTTCACTATGATCTTCTTCAAGTATTGCCTTTGTCAATGTCAACCGATGTTACTCCATTTGAATTCCAACTCCACCTTTCTTGTTCTTTTACAATCACATCTCTACTAACTTCAACTTTGTTGGTTGTCGGACAATACAATTTGTAGCCACTGTTGAATGATATCCTACAAATATCATTGGAGTACTCTTGTCATCTAACTTCCTTCTCCTAGCATCCGGTATATGCTTGTAGCATGTAGGTGCCGAATACCTTCAAGTGACTTACATCGGGTTTCTCACCACTCCACATCTCCAAAGGCACCTTATTCTTCAACCTCCTTGTCGGACATCGGTTCGAGTATGTATCTGCAGTTGCCTGACCTCACCCCATAGAGTGTTTGGTAGTTGCATCTGTTTAAGCATGCATCTTACCATATCAAGTATCATCCTATTCCTCCTCTCAGCTACTCCATTGTGTTGGGGTGTATAGGGTGGCGTGACCTCATGTTCTATGCCCTGCTCGTCACAAAACCTTTTGAACTCGGTGTAGTTGTACTCTCCACCACCATCACTCCTTAATACTTTCACCTTGCAGCCACTCTGTTTTTCTGCATATGCTTTGAACCTTTTAAACTGATCAAAGACTTCACTTTTCTGTTTAATCAAATACACCCAGATCATTCTTGTAAACTCATCAATGAAGGTCACAAAATATTTGTTTCCACCCAATGAAGGAACTTCAAACGGTCCACACACATCGGAATGTACCACACCCAAGGCAAGTGTTGCTCTTGGAGGTAGTCGATGCAAAGGGTAATCTAGATTGTTTACTCTTCATGCACACTTCACAAGCTACACTACTAGCGATTACCTTTGGAATGCTGAAAGTACAAGTCCTTTGGATTGCAATTGACTCAAACTCGCATAATTGAGATGACCATACCTCTTGTGCCACAATGCACTCTCGTCCTCAGCCTTTGTAACACTCAAGCACTGAGCTTCACCAGCTTCAATCTTCACTTTGAAGGTTCTGTTCTTCTCAGTGGAGCCTTGAAGATCATTTTCTTATTTTTATCAAACAGGTCATCACATTATCCTCCATATTCACTTTGAATATCCCTTTTCTAGCGGTTGGCGACAACACTCATCAAGTTGTTTTTCACCCTGGTACATACCACACATCCTCAATTAACACCTTTGAGCCATCACTCATTTGTACCAGAATGTCACCCATACCTTCTGCTGTCAAGTACTCACCATCAGACATCTGATCTTTGTTCTCTTGCTGCCATCGAGATTTTGATCAACCACCTCTTATTTCGGTCAAATGATTTGAGCGCCTGTGTCGAGGTACCACATATCTGTAATCACCCCTTCCTCATTTGTTGTCACCATCAAGATCACGGGTTCCTCATCAGAATCCCCTTGCGCTATGTTAGCTTCTTCCTTCTTTTTCTCTTTATTCGACCAGCACTCATCGGCAAAGTGGCCGAATTTATCACAATTGAAACACTGAACCTTTCTTTTATCAAAATTTCCTTTCTTGTTTGGATTCTTAGAGTTCTTTCCAGGTGGTCCTCCCTTATCACTATTATTACTGCTACTACCAGTTTCTTTCTTATTGTTCTTAGCAAGTCACTCTTGTTTCTTTTGTTTCCACTTATTTTCTTTCCAATTCGGTTTGTTTCCACCACCTTTATTAAAGACTTGTGCTTGCAGTGCCTTTTGTTCAGTTTCAACTTGAACATCCCTATCAATTACAAGTGTTTCATGTGCTTCTAAACTACTTTGTAATTCATCTAACTTCATTACACTAGTGTTCTTAGATTGCGGATTGCTAACCATGATAATATCAAATTTTGGAGTTAAGGAACGAAGTACCTTTTTCACGATCATTTCTTCAGTTACTGTTTCACCGTTCTGCTTCATTTCGTTGGTGATTGTAACCACACGCGTGATATAGTCTGCAATTCTTTCATCACTCTTCATGTTCAGATTTTCCTATTGTTTTCGTAGTGATTGCAATTTCACTTCTTTCACAAAGAGCATCTCCACCATAACCGAACAAGAATATCCCACGCGACCTTCGCGATGGTTGCCTCACGAGATTTTTTCAAACACCTTGTGATCTACGCATTGATGAATGTAGAACAAAGCCTTTTGATCTTTCTTCCTTGTCTCCCTTTGTGCATTTCTGCGTGCCTCGTTGCACCTTCACCTACCGGTGTGTAGCCATCTTCCACCAGTTCACACACGTCTTGCTGGCGCCAAAAAGAACTTTCATTTGAATCGACCACCGATTCCAATTTTTCCGTCGAACACGAAGCTTCGTGTTCAATCCACCGTTACCGCTGCGTTCATCTTCTCTTTCACTCGATCACTCAATCTCTCGTGTTTCCCTAACCCACGAAATCAAGAAAGGGCGATTTCGTTTGATCTTGATTTGCAATCCGATGTGAATTACAAGAACAAGATCGAATGCACACACCTCACAGAAGAATCACTTCACTCGTGTTTCCCCAAGATCCTCTAAAGCGCGCAGCTCTAGATACCATGTCAATGCATCATCACCATAACTTGATGCTTAACCGAGGTGAGAAGGCGGCGGTGGTCGTCGTCGGAATGCACTAACCGAAGCGTGAACACACACGAGCCGAGAACGCAAGAACTACGACGGAAAAAGCGCGTGGCGTAAAGCGAAATATTATTGAAAAATCTGTTTTGTGGTTACAAAGAGAGGGAATTATATCCCTTTGCTACACTACGGAAACGACTAAAATGCCCCTAGGCCGAGTTGAAAATACAAATGAGTCCTAAGGTAAAACCGATGTGAAATTACTATATTTACAACAATTACCACAAATAACACTTATATATATATATATATATATATATATATATATATATATATATATATATATATATATATATATATATATATATATAAATGAAAAGAAAACAACAACTCCTTTGTTAGAAAAAATTGAAGAAATTAAGCGTGTCAAAATATGTTACTTCATCATTATATGCTTGAAAAGAGAATTGCGACACCATTATAAACACAAATTATGATGATGAAAATCTACAATATGAATGGTCATAACCATTCAATTCGGGGAATAAAGTTCAATTTTTATGTGACATTTTATATTTTAATGAACAACCAATCTTTTGTTCAACCAAATTATGTCTTAAACTTTCAAAATATTCTTGAAAGTATTTTCTCAATTTTGCTACTTCAAAAGTATAATTGTGAGAACGTAGAAATAAATTACTTGTTTTTCTCAATTTTCTTTGTTTCAAAGAATACTAGATCAAGTAATCTTAGAAATTTTAATTACGCTCTAATGGTGGTTCTTCAGGAACTTGACCATAAATCTAACATATTTTGGTGGTCAAAAATATTCGAAGAAATCTTTTATAAAGGATGATGACAACCTTTATTTTACCAAAGATCATAATCACAACTTTTGTTGTAACCCAAACTTTTAATTTAATTCATTCTCTTCTAGGAATGAAGTTCAATCAATTGAGTGGTTTGTGATTATTCTTTCAATCACAATATCATATAATCTTTATTCAAAAAATATTATTGAAAATATTTTCTCATTTATGCTACTCCAGGAGCATATTCAATTATAATCACTAATATTTCTTTGATTCAATTATACTAAGATCAAATTGATCTTTTAGATTATAATCATTGCCTAAAAGTTTGGTTCTTCAAGAACTCCATCATTAACAATGACCAAGGAAAATTTTATTTCATTTGTTCTCCAGGAACTAATTTTCAAATCTAAGCGATGACAAAAAAAATATTATGCTTTGAGAAATCTCTCATGGATGCTTGAACATATTTTTTTCCAGTTCTTCAAGAACTATATCACAAACTTCACACTTTGGGGAATCCTATAGTATGTTTCAATATTCATTATTTGTGCAATCCTTCCTGAGCTTGTTTGAATGATGAATTCTTACGAATTCATCGAGAATAGAGATAAACATGATAATTGTCTTTATGCAATCCAATAGAGATGCTTGAATGTTGAACTCTTGGAATTCATCATGAATAGGCAAACATGATAATTGTCTTTTATGCAATCCAACGGGGATCTTGAATGTTGAATTCTTTGAAAATTCATCAAGAATAGAAAACATGATAATTGTGGTAGCTAAATAAAATTCTCCTTAAGTTTCTATACTAGAAATATAAAAGATTAACATGATAAAATAAAAGCTATGAGGAAGAACATCATAACATGAAACTAAGTTAGATTAAAGGAAAAAGTAGAAGAAAACATATCTTAGCAAATTAGCCTCAAAGTTGATTAAGCCATCGTTTTGGTAGAGAAACGTCATTGATAACGTGTTATAAAATTAACCAAAACAAGAATAAGATAAGTACCACTATAATGTACTATAGATGAATAACAACTAAACAAAGAGAAGAAGAGAATGGAAAAAAAAGAGAGATTTTTCATTCTACTCTTGAAGGTAACTTTTACAATGCTACATGAGTCTATTTATATAGGGACATAAGATATGTAAGTTACAAGCATATGGATGGTCTACCATTATGTGTCATAAGCATCTTATAGAATATGAAAGGACTAAGGGAGATGAGGAGATGGACATCCACAAATATTCATAACGATAAATAGATATTAGGTTAGATAGCAAATAAGAGTATTGTAGAGTATATAATATTAATTTAATTATATTAGATTATATAGTGGATTAAAAAAAATTGGGAAAAAATATTTTTAAATAAAGAGTGTGGGGGGCACTAATAATAGATGTGTCGGAAGTAAGAAATATTGGGAAATGTGAGATTGAAAGAGATTGAGTGAGAAATGAAGAGAAAGTAGAATTAAAAAATGATAAATAAAATAAAAGTGGTGATGTGTCAAAAAAGTAAGATGTCTAAAATTGTAATTTTGTAAGTTGTTTGTTTGTTCGTATAAATAGATAAAATAAAAGTGGTGATGTGTCAAAAAAGTAAAATGTCTAAAATTGTAATTTTGTAAGTTATTTGTTTGTATAAATAGATATTAGATTAGATTAGATAGATTAGTTAGATATATAAAGGGATATAATTTCTTTGGAATATCCAAAGAAATTCAATTCGAGTTTGGAATAGTATTTATAAATGATTATAAATAATTGAATTATATCCCTTTACATCAGGAAACTATCATTTATTTATAATCATCTACACTGGAGGAGTTAACCTCTAATTAGCAAGGTCAACTGCACATCCCTATAAAATATATTCGTTAAATTTCTGCTTTGGTCATTTATCTTTGGTCTTAATTTAGTTTTAGTCCTTTATCTTAATTTTTTCTCGTTTTGGTCCCTCATGTTTCATTTTTGTGTCAATTTGGTCCTTTTTTGTAATTTTTCATCCATCACCTTAATGGACGCCACGCTGGCAGTGGCGTCCATCTGACGTGTAATCATTAAATGATATGACCAATGGAGGACCAAATTGAAACAAAAAAGAAACATAAGGGACCAAATTGAAACAAACACAAAACATCAATCACTCTCCATCTTCTTCCTCCTTCTTCATCTTCTTCTTTTCCGACAGCCACCACTACCTCCGGCGAGCCACCGCCACCCTCTCTCCACCGCAACACCACCACCACAACACCAAAATAGAATCCTAAATCTCAATACCAATCCTAAATCCCAAATCTCAAATCCCAAATCCAAGAGATAAACACTATGAAAATAGTTTTTTCTCCAATATTATTATTCGATGCCTAGGCGTCGCTGTAGCCTAGCACCATCCAATACTGCCACCATCACAACCAAATTTTCCATCGACGCCGTTGTTATTGATGCAAGAACCCCACACCACGGTCATCATTGTTTGACAATTCTCAAACATCACAACTTAACACCCTTCACTACTGTTGTTGTCACCACTACTTTGACATTCTATCACACAACATTTGTTGTCGTTATTGTGACACTAATACCCCATGAACGAAATATGTAGCAAAACATGCAAAGTTAACTATGGAAAATCATAATTTATTTAAGGCTTAAATATATGTTATCCCCTGCAAATTTACCAATTATCCATTTACCCCCCTGTAAAAATAAAACTTTTAAAAAGGCGCAGAATATAAATTATTTCTGGGCTAATTCTACGTCTTTGTTAGATTTTGTTGCTAACGTTAAGTAGTTCGTAAGAAACAACAAGTAGTTCCCCATTGAACCATAGCTTGTTAACTCAGGTATAACTAACGTGTTCTTTGGCACTCGACAACAGTTCACCATGAGAACCCCTTAGGTCTCGTGGTCATACAACACGTAAACTACTCAAACAGGTAGTCCAACAAGCGCCAAACGTAGGTATAGTTTTACATTTGCTCACTAATTTAATCATGGTATAGTTTTGGTTAGCTAACTCATAAAAACACATATCTTACAAAGAACCCTAAGTCTTATTTAGTCACCTTTCCATAAATCTATAATGCACACGTTTGTTTTCACATTCAAACCCACGGTGGAATCATTTGAATGCAAAAGTTACCATGTGTAACTTTAATATCAACGCACGTCAGATAGAGTTGTCAAACTAGGTCGTCGAGTCCAACCAACCCAACCTAGTCAAATGAGGCACGATGCAAAAGCGAGATGGGCTGAGCTAGCACAGTTATCCATTGAGTTGTGTTTTTTGTAGACCAATCCAAAACACGAGGCCAGCGGGCCGACTTGCCCCAGACCAATTTTAACCAAGAAAAGCACAAAAATGTTAAAAAAAACATAAAAAGACAACCCCAATCTGACCCATGGACCAATTCGGCTGCACCAAAATGTTTCATTTCTTTCTGAACCTCTATAATGTCAGACCAATAGTCAACATGGAAGCAAAGAGACTAAATGATTGAGTTCAAACAGAAAAATTACGAACACAACCTTTTGCAAATTTTATAATCAAGTTTAAACTCGTTTTGATAGTTAAACATTCAAAAACATTTTTAATCAAATCAAAAATATCCAAACAAGGTAAATTAATAGAAATCATTGTTTTTATTTTTACCTAAAATCAGTTCAATTTAAAAAAAAAACTTATAAAACAAATCATTTAAAACCAATTTCGCATTTCTTACAAATTACTAACCAATTATCAAACACCTACTATGCATTCTAGCTTCACCTACGAAAATAGGCAAAAAGGTATATGAATACACCAACCAGAACAGTAAACAGAATAAGAAGTTCCAAATACAATTTCAACAAAACAAAACGCTAATGTTATTTCACTTGAACAAATTTACGAAATTCACAATGCGAGAAATAAAGAGCACAAGATACATGGACAAGAAGAGACTTAACAATACTGCGCTCAAAATCAAATTCAGGCGTCGGGGACGGCATTTCCAGCGTCTCCGGCATCTCCGGCGTCGGCGTCGGGTGTAGCAGCAACGATATCAGGAACATCGTCAGGATCTCTGGTCAGGTCAGACTTATCGATAGAATCACGACCCTTAGAAAGGAAGGGTTTGAAAGCAAGCTCAATTGCAAGCCACACAACTGCTAGGGCACCAATCACAACCACTGCTTCTTTTCCCTTACCCATTCTTCTTCTTCTTCTTCGTTATCTCGCTTCTTCTTCTACGACGCTAGTTTCAATTTATGTAGATTGCGAATTGCACAGCACCACAATTTTGTTCCCAAACCTTAGCAGGTACTACCACTGAAAGACAAATTGAAATTGACCACTTTCTCAATCTGCTCTTTACACGTTGCAATCACCATCGCATTATTAAGTAAACTTTTTTTTTTCTCTTACTTTCAATTATTGGACTACTTTTTTTTTTCCTAATGAAAACAAAATCTTTAATCAATTAGTATCTATTTTGGTCATGTGTCTGGTCAAAATCTATTTTTGACATGTGTCATCCCACAATAGTATTTTTTTTCAAAACCATATTTACTTTTTAATTATTATTAATATTTTTTTTGACAAATATTATTAATAATTACTTGAATATATAGCCACTATTACATTATGTCAATTAACATTAGAGTAAACTAGGACACACGCCTGCCGCGTCTGCATCGTGAGGAGGTGATTATCATTTCTGAGATGTAGTTTGAAAAAACATCAACATTTTATAAGGGGCATAAAAATACGCAACACATATATATAAGATAAAGAGGCAACATAATAGCGCGGTAGGATGAAGTCTAGGCGTGTCCAAAAGCTCATTATATAGAGAACTCATTTCTACACATGCGATGCACAGGCGTGGTTATAAGTTGTGAAAAAAAATTTAAAAATTATGTATTACAAACTTAGTGGTTGATACGAATGGTGCATGAGCCTCTGGATGTAGTTTGAAAAAACATCAACATTTTATAAGGGGGTATAAAAATACGCAAACACATATATATAAGGCGAAGAAGCAACAATAGCCTTGGTGGGATGAGGCAACAATGTCGGTCCCAAAATATAGAGTGGGGGTATATTGGTAAGCAGTAGGGTACAAAATGAGGTACATTTTGATAATAAAAAAAGTGTTGGAAAAAAATTTGTCGAGGGGTATGTCGGTCAAAAAGATAGAGTGGGGTATATCGGTAAATAGTGAGGTACAAAATGAGGGGTATATTGGTAAATGGTGGGGTACAAAATATAGAGTGGGGTATGTCGGTCCAAAAATATAGAGTGGAGGTATATTGGTAAGCGAGTAAAGGTACAAATGAGGGTATATTGGTAAATGGTGGGAATAAAATTTTCCAACCAAAAGTGGGAAAAAAAAAAGTGTTGGACAAAAAAAAAATTGTCATGGATATGTCGGTCCAAAAATATAGAGTGGGGGTATATTGGTAAACAAATGACGTACAAAATGAGGGTATATTGGTAAATCTTTGGGTACAAAATATAGAGTGAGGGTATGTCGGTCCAAAAATATAGAGTGGGTATATATTGGTAAGCAGTGGGGTACAAAATGAGGGGTACATTTTGATAATAATAAAAAAAGTGTTGGACAAAAAAATTATCGAGAGTATGTCGACCCAAAAATATAGAGTGGGGGTATATTGGTAAGCAGTGTAAAGTACAAAATGAGGGTACATTTTGATAATAAGAAAAAAAGTGTTGGACAAAAAATATTTGTCGAGGGTATGTCGGTCCAAAAATATAGAGTGGAAGTATATTAGTAAGCAGTGGGGTACAAAATGAGGGTACATTTTGATAATAATAAAAAAAGTGTTGGAGAAAAAAAAATTGTCAGTGTATATATCGGTCCAAAAATATATAATGGGGTATATTGGTAAGCAGTGAAAGTACAAAATGAGGGTATATTGGTAAATGGTGGGGCACAAAAATATAGAGTGGGGTATGTCGGTCCAAAAAAATATAGAGTGGAGGTATATTGGTAAACAGTGGGGTACAAAATGAGGGGTATATTGGTAAATGGTGGGAAAATTTTTTCCCCCCAAATGGTGAAAAGATGCGTTATTGTATTAATATATAAGGATAAGGATAATAATCTCATTTCTTTAGAGATGTCGTTTGGTAAAGCGATGTATTATCCATGGTGATTATGAACACCAATTCTTGAGTGATCGAGAGATCTTTTTTTTTACAAGAATAAAGTCACATCATTTCATTATGTAAGATAGTCTCAATACAGGATGAAATGAAATCAAAAACATACTAGTATATAATCTTGATGTCCGAGCTAGACTATGAGCGGCAAAATTTGTTTGACTCTGAAGAAAACTAACTTGAAAGCTTGGAAGATTAGTAAGTAAATTACCAAACTTGGTTCTTGGTAATGGGTCTATCTTCAATCCACTTACAACTATAGCTCTATGGAAACAAAAGTTAGTCTCAACTCTTCCAACCAAAGTAAGGTTTGCCAAAGCCCCATCGCCTTTGTCTCTTGTGGCGTGAGAACGCCTATGAACTATTGAATTTTTTCACAACTTCTATTGTTTTTTACTTTGCAGGATGTAGTTAGCAACAGAGGGGAGGTGTGATTAGTGAAGCCCAGCTTCACTCTGGCCCAACCCAATGATGTCTTTCTATGCTACTTCAAACAATTTTGTTTGCTGGGTTCTGCGCACCCGAACCCGGAGTAAAACAGATCACACGCGGTTGATCAAGACCAACTACTACCAACTATCTCGGATCAGACATAGATTAAGAGATACGGTACAGAACATTGGCGACCACATTGGGAGGATCTTGTACTTTAGTTCCTCTCCCATCTCCTTGGTCAACAATGGCTCCAACCTTACGACATACAAATATCCCAAGTGTCATTGAGAGACCGGTTCTACAGCAGGTGACTCCCGAAGGCGTGGCGGTCACTCTACCCCCTAGCCCAGCACATGCTCGCAACTCGGGCACAGTTATGGTTCCCGGAACCGATTTCCACCTCCTCCTCAGACGATTTAGGTTTCGGCCGATGTCGTTCAACAGCTCGTCCAGCTACTAACTCGACAGGCCGAGGCCGAACAGCAGAAGAGCCAACGCCACACCCAATTGGAAGTAGAGATAGCTGAACTTTGAGCTCGTAGCTTCCCAGACCGAGATAGCTAAAATCAGGCCCAATTAGACAAATGACTAAAATAAAGCCCAATCTGAACAAGTTATTAAAATCAGGCCCGATCACATGATGTATGCCCAAATTATTCGATAGGTGCAAATCGCACGCAAACTAAAATGTGATTCTTCTTTTTTATAAAAGGGCAAAAAAAGTTGCCGCCTCAAATTCAAAATGAGATAGGCGCAAGAGTAACCACGTCTAAGTGTAATCTTTCTTGAAGATTAGACGTTTTCCATTCCATATGCACTCTAGATGTCTCTTAAGATCTGGTAGACAACTTTAAGATGTTCCTCATACGACCAATATGTGATAGATAAATTGATTTCCCTAATAACTTTGAAAAATGGGAAATGTCCAAGTGTTCCCACTTTTCCTCCCTCAAGTTTCTTATTTGGATCAATAGGGAGTATATGTTGTTCTATTTTTGGTTACAAAAAATTTAGGATGAGGGGATGGCGCCCCAGTCCAAAGTAGGGAAGACCTTGGTCTAGCCATCTAGAGTTTAGGGTTTAGGGACCTCTCGGATACAACTCCGAGCATGCTCCACTAGACCAAACCCATTGGGATTGGAGTATATGTTGTTGGGTTTTTTTTTTGGACCCCCACCCCATCCCCTCCCACCCCCACCCAATACCAAAAACCCCAAAATGCCCTTTGAAACTTAATTTTTTAAAAAAAAAAAAAAAATCGTATATACCCCTTTGGAGTGCGATATACGATGGCTATTTTTGTCCAATCGTATATCACGTACTCAAAGGGGTATATCGATGCACTTTTTATTTTTTTAATAATTTGTTTTAATTTTTATTACTAAAAGGCTACTAAAAATTCGTTAAATAGTCAAAACTACTCCAAAAATTATAAAAACACCACTAAAAATCTAACAAAACCAAAATAAGGCTATACAAATTTTTTAGATTTTTGGAGACTATGAAAAATTAAAAAAATCGTAAAAAATAGTAAACGATGGAATTTGGGATTTTGAGGTCGTAGTCCCGTAAGAAGTCCCTTCTAGGAGTCTTGATTCTTCGATTTTTTCGGATTTAATGGGTGTGGTTTCATTACGATTGGAGTATGTTGCTAAAAACCGATTTTTAGCCTAAATTATTCGTTCGACGTATAACATCGCCGTTTTAACGAACTACACACAAAACCTATTTTCGAGGACTTATATAATTTTTATTTGACTTAAAAAATTAAAAAAATACAATGGGGGTCGATATACACCGAGGGGGTATATATATGACCCTATTTTTAGGCATCATCGTATATACACCTCCCAAGGCGTATATACGATTATGGTGAGAGTTTTCCAATCGTATATACGTCTTGGGGTGTATATACGATGCCTAAATGCATAAGGTCGTATATATACCCCTGGTGTATATACGATTGGTCAAAAATTTGTAAAAAAATACGTTTTGGAGAAGGGCATTTTGGGGTTTTCGGTGTGGGTGGGGTTTATGGGGATGGGGTGGGGTACAAAAAAAAAAACCCTATGTTGTTCTATACATGAAATTCGTGAATAATTCAATCTAAATTGGTTGTATGCACAATTTAATATTTATCATAGAAAAGAGAATAAGTAGCAATAAACATCAATATTTGTGAATGAAGGTTGGCTCATTCTCAGTAAAGGTGTGGATTCAACTCCGGTTGCCGACGTGAAGATTCTTATGAGCCCTAGGGTCCAACTCACCTAAACTTTTTTTATTACAAAAAATATCAATATTTTTTTGATGGTATTAAACACCAATGTTGAAGAAGTTTATTATTATTAGAATCACCAAGTTCACGTGAAATTTACTTTTCTGTTGCTTGTACACAAAAAATTACTCGAACGCTTATGTTTGAAACACAACCATTATACTGCCGAAAATCAATAGACGAGCTAACTCTCCCTAATTTTGTCCCTCTAGTAATGTTTTAGTCTTTACATTTCAATTTTGCAGTTTGTGAATGCTGCTAGGCTGCAGGAAAAAAGCCTTCTTCATGAGAAAGCAAAGCCTTCTACATGAAAAGTTGAGTATTGCCATAACTTCTTTATCAGTGATAACATTAATGTGACTCACTGGTCCTAATTCTAGTAATTTGACAAAGCAAATCGACCAATTTATAATGCTCCAGTAGACTTCAAATGGTGCTAAAGAGCAATAATCTTGCCTTTGAAATTTCCACGCAGGGTATGCAAATAAGTAGATTTCTAAAATTAGCTTTTCATACAAATCACAATTCATATTTACTCATTGTCATCTACTACCAGTACTCAGAAAATTTGCCAACTCATCATTATATTTCTTCTACACCAAATTTTTTAAAGATTTAATTGAATAACTTAGATAATTTGATAGTCTGTGTGGTCAATTCCATTGTTCAAAGTTCAAACCACCACCCCAATGAGGTTCTGAGCTGCAAGGGGCATCTTCCACTACTTAGCTGTTCCAGAATATCAGTAGGCAAAGCTGCTCAAGAGAAAATAGCGTGGCAACAACCCAGTAAGAGGTGGCTGTCAATTGTCATTATTCAGTGGCATCTCAGACATCAATGGCTACAAAATACCAAAGACAAACCCCTTTGTCATCACGAAAAACCACTACGCAGTGTCTAAAAATCAGTGGCCAGACACAATCTGAAGCTTTCACTGATCTGTTCCAACAGATAAATGTCCTCAATCAAAATAATATATTTCAGCCATAACTTTATGAACAAAGAATAGAGCATTTTTTGTATAACTACAGCCACACATTAATAATTTTGTTTTGTAACCATATTATGTTTGGTAACAAGATTCTTGATGCAAGGAATTTTGATTGAACATGATATTATCAGCTTCTTTGAACTGAAACTGTTTCTATGCAGAAAGCAGAAGCATTATTTACATTACATTATTGCTAGGTAATCAGATCAAGCTTATCACTAAACCGATTTTACCCGTGCCAAAATGCACTACGAAATTACCTGTCATATGAGTTAATTCCGTTTTGAAAAAACAGGCATCAGAATTGACATAATTTCGTTTGAATTAAAATTTTGCCTACGGAATTACCTATTTTAGAGATAAATCTGTTGCCTAAAAAGAGCGAACGAAATTATCTCTAAAATAGATAATTCCATTTTGTTATTTTTTTTCTAAATAAATCTATTTTTTTAAATAGATATATATATATATATATATATGTTAAAAAAAGTAATTTTTTTAAAAAAAATAAAATAGATATGGATATTGGTGACCCTGCGTGTTTGGTGAGTAGATATTAGATTCTGATTGACACAATGTTGTGCGCTTGGGTAGGTAGTTTAGGCTAAAAATCGGTTTTTGGGCACCCTATTTCGATTTCTCCGAAACCACAGCCATTAATTTCGAAAAAAATATAGAGTCATGACTCCCGAAGAAAGGACTTCTATCGGGACAACGGGGCTCAAAAACCCAAATTCAATCATAAAAACCATTTCTGATAACCGGATTTGTAACCAAATGTATTCAACCAAATTTATTTTCTCAAAACCAGTTATAACCATAACCATTTTCTATAACCGGTTTTAATTTGTATATCCGGTTTTCGGTTTTATAACTGGCTCTCTCTCTCTCTCTCACACACACACACACACACATTTTCATGAGGATTTATTATCCTCCTCCAAAATGTACATCTTTTCTTTCTATTAATTTATATGCTTAAGAAGCTGAATTTATATGAAGACAGCAAGAGAGAATTATATGAAATCAAGAATGTAAACTCTCAATTTCGCACACAATAAGTGGGGAAATAACCAAACAGGATCAAGAACACAAAAGAAAATATAGCAAATGATAACAATCTTAAATACCTGCTTAGTGGCACCATCAAGAACTTAATTCTGCATGGCATAATACTGAGGAGCCAATTCGGTTAACCAAAGGTTGTCAACTCTGGTTAAATTACGGACATACTTGTTAGTAGTTTTGATCAGTTCATTAAATATTATGCATTCTGGTTTTTTCCGGAACAACACAGAAGAAGGGTGGATTTGCACCACCTGATCACTTGCCAAAGCCCTGTTATGATACTAAGCAATAAGAGTCTTTTTATAAAAGTAAAAGTAAAAGTAAAAGCAATAAGTAATAGATGATAACTTTATACATGTAGTATGTACGGATTCCAATTAGAGAGTCCGATAAAGAAATTCAAACTAAAAGATATTCTCAAGAATGTAGTCTGACTTCACTACCCAGGGAGTAAATGACAAGTGCCAAAGAATTTTTTAGTTAAATTATATACCTGTAGGTTCCCTCTGGCTGCTTTACAGCTGCATTGAGGAAGAAGGAAGCAACAAGGCATCTGCGGTATTGAAGCATATCATCTCCACAAGAAACAATATTCAGGCCCATTTGTTCAACATGTCCCTGAATCTGCCTGCAAAAGGTATTTTAGAAATGAGAATGCATAAAGGTCAAGATAATATATGGATACCCTGATATATAGTTTGATTTGAGCATAATAAAACTACCTGTGAATGTCACGAGCATGTCTAAGAGAACGGCTGTTAATAAAATTTTCTTTGCACCATTTTCTCAAAGCCTTTTCGCTGTTTGTTGTACTCATTTCCATTGATCTCTTCTCCAATAAATCATTAGCTGCTCTATACACATTAATCAAAGTGATGTGGTCTCCCTCTGGACTAGCGAAGCATTTTGTTGCAGCTTTTGCCTGGCCAAAAACCGGAGAAGCACAATAAATAAGTGTAGAGAAGAAAGAAAGACCAGTTGATGTAAATGTACACGGACTATGATCTTCTTCAGTCATTACCAATTGCATATATTTAAACCATCCATTTTATATTTACAAATATTTTGTTAAATGGTCAACATAGTGACAGACTGACATAGCACATGATCATGCAATCATCTTCTAATGTACGTTTAGCATACCATCAAAACAGGATAACAGAATATGACAGGAATAAACTACAAACAGAGTTCACCCTACAAACCTCTTCAAACTTGTCACGAGGAGTATAAAATATAGATTCCACAGACAGCATTGCAACAGTTATCAACATTTCTTCCAAGCAGTTAAACTGAGACTGACTAGCTAAAATAAGAGCTTTGGAATAAACAGGATCCAAGGGCAGCCGGGACATTTGACGTCCAACATCAGATAGATGACAGTCATCTGTTAAAGCACCTAATAAAAATAGCTGCTCCAATGATTTTACAATAGCTTCCCTGTTCAAACATGTGAAAGCATTGAATAATATGTTGTCTGGTAAAATACTTATTTCAAAACTAAAGTAACAAACAAAGAACCCACAAAAAATGCTAATTTACTACTGAAGTACACTTAGTGAGAAAACACCAAAGAGAATCAATAAAAATTTCAAATATTTAACTCATACTGTTTCTAGTGCCATGCATCCTTCAATTTTTCAGAGGCTTACAGCATGCTGTTCAGTAAAACATGTTTGCCTCAGAGATACAACTACCTCTTTTCTGCATTTAAGAACCTATTACTCCATCTGGAATAACCGACTATGATATATTGATACATAATATTATTAGTTTTTGGCAGGAAAATTGAAAGCTTCTCATTGCATAACAAGGCTTCTTGGCCTAAATTTATTTTCCTCATTCAGTGCAAAAGTTCTCGCTGAAATATACTTCAAAATATTTTGTTGTTTCAGGTTCAAAGAGATTTATCTTTACATATACATTTTAATGTGCAAGTTCATGATCCAAGCAAGGTTTTCATAGGTGTTGTCTGCGTATTCTTCATAGTTACTACATCGGTATAAAAACCTTCCTAATAGGGTGTTTGGATGAGGATTTTAATGAGGTAATATAATTTAAGAGGGTAATGGATGAGGATTTTAATGAGGTAATGTAATTTAAGAGGGTAATTTAAACGCCTCAAACCAAATTACCATGTTTGGATAATAAATACGGAGAATTTTCAAAACAAAAGGTAGGTATTTTATAAAGACTAAATTTAGGGTATATGAAAGACCATCTAAAAGCTAAGAACCAATTTGAAAGTTAAGTTGACGTAGCTGTACAGGGACCTATTCATTGTGCTGTCTGTCAAACCCTTTAGTTTTTCCACATTTTCAAATAGGTTCCTATAGTTTTGCAAAAGATAGCAGAGCTTAACTGAACTTGGCACTCATTCAAAAATCTTCAGAGGCATAGAGATTAGAGACTGTTTGAAAATTTTGGAAGCATAGGAACCTATTCAAAATGTAAGCAACCAGAATTTATCCACAAATATGCAAATGTAGGGAATTTGTCAAACTAAAATTCTGAAAAGGTTCTCACCTTGAAGGTTTCTCTATGAAATCGAAACCTAATATGTCATCAACACCCAAAGCCTTAAGCTGCAAGATGACATTACAAAGGTTGCATCGCTTAATTTCCGGCGTTGTAGAATCCTCCAGTTTATCGAATTCATTTTCTGGATATAGACGGAAGCATTTCCCAGGTCCTTCACGCCCTGCACGCCCACTATTACCAAAATGCAGATAATCAATTTGCACAAATCTTCTAGCAAAATCAATTTAAATATATTAATTTCATTAAGATAATTTAGCTAAAATTAACGACATACATAACGTATCGTTCTTAATGAATAGAATATGATTTAAAAAGAAAAGATATACATAAATTATAATCCAAGAAAAGCTATACTTTGAGCTCTTGTCGTTTTATTCTAATTCAAGATGTATTTACTGAACATATACAAGAGACGATGTCATGGGGCATGCTTCCTGGAGATAATGTAATTTTAGTTGGAGCATTGATAGAAGAAATAAATGGAAAGTTGAAAGAGGAGACAAAAGCCTTTGAAACACGTGACTTCTGTCTAAGTAGGAGTCAAACAGAGTATTTTAATTCTGCCTAAGTTGGAGTAAAACAGAATACATGGAATGCAAATTTAGTAAGAGACAGACAACTATAACTTAGAGGTGACAATTGGAGAACATATAGCATCACAAGTCTCGCATTTTAAGTACCTCGAGTCCAAAATGACAGGATAATAGAGAGATGTCAAGCATAAGATCAAAGCAAGGTGGATGAAATGGAGGAACAAATGTTTGGGATTACAATTTACAATAGCAAAATACCACTTGACACCTGCAATGTTATATGGGGCTAAATGTTGGGCGATTAAGAGTCAACAAGAAAGTAAACTTAGTGTTACTAAGGCGAAACCATTAAGAGAGATTTAGAGGAAGGTGATCTAATTTTGAACATGGTACGTGATACGGAAATATGACATCATTTGATTCATGGCATCATTTTGAACATGTATACTAAATAAAATAGAATATGTACTAGAAAAATTGACGCTAGATTCACTTCTCAAAAGTTTCTTAATACTACGTTTTTGAGAAAAAAAATCAAAGGTATCCAATTATCCATTACCAATCAGAACTTGAAAATAGAAAGGAAGATATCCTTAATTTAACTTTCATTACATTATCTGAATTAAGCCAACCAATATTTGCAGTAACAATTAAGCATTCAACATAATTAAATATTAAACAGACTGAAACATAATCCAGGGGCATACCTTCTTTGCAGAGCCTGAGACTTGGACGTAGGTACTATAATCAAAGATTCCATGCCTTTCCCAGAGTCATAGGAACGTGCTTTAACAAATCCAGGATCAATTACATACTTGATTCCAGGAATTGTTATTGATGTCTCAGCAATATTAGTTGCCAATATCACCTTATAAAACAACAAAAGGATAGGTTGAATACATATTAAAACAAGTGATTACCTAATACTGTAAATATAAAAGGATATTTTAAATATACATAAGCTCACATTTAACTTAAATCATTTAAGGCTTGACTTTTGTTATTGTTGTACATAAGCTCACATCAAATAGGTAATGCTCAAGTTGAAAAGTATATGGTCCTGGCAGACACTGTTTTGTATATCCAAGTGTTATTTATAGGGATTATTGCCAGTTCAGATGACATAGTTCCTAAAGGAGAAGTGTTGGCTGAGTTGTAAACCCTTTATGACGGCAGATTATAAAATACTGGTTTTAAGTAATGGAAAATCGTAGTTTGGTATACATAAATGCTGGTAAAGGCATTTTGGGTTAGTAAGAGTGTGACAGCTAGAAAAATTGATATAAATAGCACAAAAGTAAATTGATATAAATAGCAGAGTCGCTGATAGAAGCAGCAAAGGACAATGTTGGAAGAAAAAGCAGCGTTAGTGCTGAAATTGACATCGGAGGAATTGGACCGCAATGGCAATGCTATCACATGATAGTGATTACGGGTAAGACGGTGTGTTATTAATCACGAATCATGTATGAAAAGGGAAGATGTTAGGAAACCTTTTATTAGTAAAGTGTATGAGTGGCAGGGGGTAAAATAGAAAATACATTGTATCTGAATCACCAACCAAGGGGAGGCGGGAAGAGGGAATTATAAATAACTGGAACTATGGAGGTTGAAGCATTTGGAAGTTGCAGGAATTCAAAACCTGAGGGTGTCGTATCCACCACAGAGCTACACTGACCAGGGGTGTATATTGCTATCGATTCAAGAATCATTATTTTGAATCTTTCCAATCTTTCTTTTTCTATTATTGATACCAGTTCTAAAAGAAGATGATCGTTGTAGAAGTCATATCATATGTGTCCAAGAGGACATCTGATGATGAAATTATAAAAAATATATAAGCAATATCAAAGCAGGAGCGTATGTTGTAAACACACTGAGCCTCTAAATGAGACAACCGGCATTTACTTTAAATTAACATGATCAGATAAAAAAGAGTTCTCCAAGAGAATGAATAGACAAAAATGTCAACTATTAGAAGTTTAAACTACATAAAAACAATTTTACGAATAACCAAAATTCTCCCTGTTTTTCTAATGAACTATATGCAGAATTAAAACACTAATTCAGTGTTGTCAAGTTTCCGCCATGGCAGATCTGTGCCAACGCCCATTATATCTGCCATATTTCCACTATGACATATTTATATGGCGAGGCAGACTTTTCGCCGGCCGCCATAATCCACTCCACCATTGTTAACATTAACTAATTAAACAAAACGATAAACCGCATAGCTAGGATACCTTGCGAAATCCAGATGGAGCTGGTGCAAAGACCCGCATTTGCTGCTCAGATGGAAGAGCTGCAAATATAGGCACAACTTGAAGCTTCTGACTTCCTTGAGGTAATTTTGTGAGTCGCTCATTGATAAGCCTTTCAACAGCTTCAATCTCTTCTTGCCCTGTCAAAATACTAGTATATCACCAGGGCCCTCCTGTTGATGAACCTATAACATCAAAGATACATGACTTTAAGCAACAGTGATAATATGACTTTATTAAGCAGGAACGTGCCTGAGTGACTGATGCGATCATGCATAAACATGAATGAAAAGAATGAGTTCCTGCATGAGAAATGAAACTAAATACCAGAAATGCATACACATAACCAACGCACCAAGACTGATGCATTGTTTAGGATCCAAAGATCTGAAATAATAAAATAAACACTAAATCACATTTAAATTACATAGACTGATTAAACAAATGACCTGGAAAATCGTTATCAAGGCAGCATCCACATAATCTGTCTCTGCATGGCGAGTATAAAATATATCTACAGGAAACTGTCTCCCTTGGATGTGAACAGCTTTGGCACCAACAAAGTACTCAGAGAAAGCGCGAGCATCAAGACTTGCAGACATGATGATTAACTTCAATGGAGCATTCTTTTTGCGGTGGTCCTTTTTAGGAAAACTGCTACTCTGACCATTCTCTTTCTCAGACAACATTAAACTACTCACATTCTTATTCCCAAAATTAAGGCTCCCATCACTGATAGAATTTGACCGAGCAAGTTGCACATTTTTTAACAAGCCCATCAAGACATCAGTGTGGACAGTTCTCTCGTGTGCTTCATCAACAATTATAACAGAATACTTAGAAAGATATGGATCCAGCAATGCTTCCCTGTAAACATGAAGAAAAAGAATGCTTATCCATTCTCCTATATTAAAAGTTGTCTTACAAACCTTGGAAAACAATATATTTTAATTTGGAACCTTCTTAACTATTTCAAACCATGAAACCAACTTAAACCTGCCTCAACAGGGGAGGAGGGGATGTTATTCACCAGTCCTTGAATTTTGTTGACTTGAAAGAAAGTGATATAATATTTTTTGAGGTTGGTATTAATAGAACCGAGAGATTTCTGAAATTGGAAAACTGTTTGTGAATCTGTTACTTTCATTATGAATCAGTCAAGGTACAAGCATCTATTTATACTAGAGATTCTAGCTCTAAATTGGTTGTAACCAACTAACAGAAACTTAGACAGCTGTACAGTTTGTTACAGCTAGGCTAACTTGATGGACACGTGTATCTATTGCTGACAGGGACTGAGTGAATTGTTGATTCACTTGTGTTCTCTATCAGGTATCAAGAAGGGGAAAATTATAGCATCACGTCTTGATAGGAAAAGCTCATAATAAAGCGAACAAGTACTCCAATTTACACAAAAGTTGTACCTCAGAAGCAGTCCGTCCGTCATATACTTTATCCTTGTTGAGTTGGAAGTAGTATCATCAAATCTAACCGAGTACCCAACCTTTTGGCCCAACTCAATGCCACATTCATCAGCAACTCGTTTGGCCACAGTGACAGCAGCTACTCGTCTGGGCTGAGTTATCCCAACAACTTTACCATCACGGCAAAATCCAGCATCAAATAGAAACTGCGGAATCTCTACACAATACAGTGCAACAGACATAACTCAGTGAAACCCGCTACCAGTGACGGATCCAGAAATTTTTACCACTGGGGGCAAAAAGTAGGCTATAATATTTCCTCAAAAATATAGTGTAAATTTTTTATAAAATACACAATTATATTACATAAAAATCTTAAAATACTTAAATTTCTACCAATTATATTACTAGCAAGATAAAATTAGTACTAATTTGTTCTCTTTTTTATTTCTCTTGGGAATTTCTACATTTAAACTATCTTATGGGGGCAACCATTATTTTTTTATGGGAGCAAAATAATTTTTCAAGTGGGGTCAAATGCCCCCAATTACACTAAGGTGGATCCGTCCCTGCCCGCTACTCCTCCTTTTTCTTCCTTAAAAAATACATACCTAACCACAATCATAAAAAGGTAAAGATGTAACCTACGTGTGGTTTTCCCGCTTCCAGTTTCGCCAACAATAATCAAAATATCATTCTTCCGGACCTCTTCAACTAGTCTCTTCTCAACTACAATAAAAACAACACCAACAATAAACATACTGTCAATTACTACCTGAAAGTAAGAAAGTGAAATGAAATACACCATAAAAATCAAACTCAAAACTAAGTCTATACCCGAAGCAATAGGAAGAGACTTCCTCTGTTGTGCAATCTTTTGTCTCCTGCACAATAACAAATTGCAATCAAACCAACAGACTTTAAAACCCTAATAATTTTTTTTATCCTTTTTTCCCGCCCCTTCAAGTGATTATAAATGTGGAATTAAAAGACATGGACTTTTTTTGTTCAACTTATAGACATGATTGTTTCTTATTACTGGTTTTGGAAAGAAAGAGTGAAATTTTATATGAAATAATAAATAAGAGAAGTAATACCAGGCATGAGATTGGTTTTGCCTATTGCAATTTGCATTGGAGAACTTTCCATTAGCATTGGGTTGGTGACTTCCACGATCCACTAAAGGCATCTTATATCAACGGATTTGACTTGAAATTTGATATTTCATGTATTATAAGCTGTTTCAATCAACACAATGAGCTGTCAAAGAGAGTATCCAATAGGTAAAATACAATGTCTACATATGAAGAGTGTGTTTCAAGTGAATTTTAGATTGCTGTTATTCTTTTTTTTTTTTGCAGCTACTAGAATTTCAATCCAAACTTTTATTACGTTAACTTTAACATCTATGAAGAGGAAGAACAACTTAACAGAACTGTAAATTCATGCGTGTGGTAGGGGAGGGAGGAGTCGCATTTTAACGGTGAAGCAGAGACGGGTAGAGAAAGCTCAGTATTCTTCACTTACCAGAAAAACGCCGTGTCGGTTTAGAAGAGACGGGGACAGAGGCGTATAATGGAGGAGGAAGTGGCGAACGCGTGGGCGGAGGTGGAAAAGGGAGAAACTCCGTCGCTGCTCTGCCGTAGAAGCGACGCCGTGGTCTGCTGTGCTTTTGTGAATAGTGAAGGGAAGATAGATGATGAATTGAGAGAGGAGACAGGTTAGGGTTGGGGAATTAGATAAATAAATTAGAAAGGGCAATTCAGTAAATGGCTAGAGGAAACGGGGGGTGGAAAGCAAAAAGGTGGTGAGAATAGAAACACTCTAACTAGTAGTTTGAATATTCCTGAAACAGTTGAAACTTTATCTAACCGTAAAATGACGACGGTTCCTCTATTTGTGTTACCACTTTCTCTCCTCCACCATCGACCTTCTTCTACTCTAACAGCAACAACTCATAACAATTTCTCTAATCCCATTTTTTCTCACACTCTTTCTTCTTCTACCAGATTCTCAAACAAAGCCATAGTCTTTGGTGTAAATCCCAAATCCAATGACTCAAAAAACCCTCTCTTCTTGGATGAAAATAATGCGGTGGTTGATGACATGGAAGGTTACCTCAATGGTCTCTCCCTCGAATACGACTCCGTTTGGGATACCAAACCATCTTGGTTAGCTTTTCCCCTTTATTGGAGATTTGAAAACAAAATCACAGTTTTACTGTGTAGGCTATTGCATGTGTGTTTAAAATTGGTTTTGAATGAAAGTGTTGAATGCAAAGAGATTTATGTTTTGATGAATTCAAGTAAAAGTGAGTTGTTTAATAATTTGTGAGGAAAAATCAGTTTTGGAAGCAATTTTATTTTATTCCAGAAAACTCAAACATAAAAAGCAATTTTATATATCTATAGAATCACTTTGGGCTCTCCAAGTGAATGTGATATAGTTTAATAGACCATTCTACTCTACTAGTACCTTGCTTGGTTGTTGTTTTTAGCTTGTTATTAATCCTATCTCATCTTATATTTAGGTGTCAGCCTTGGACAATAACGTTGACAGGAGCATCAATTATTGGTATTAGTTGGTTAATTCTACACTCTGTGATAGTCACTTCATTGATATCGTTACTAATATTTGCCTGGTGGTACATCTTTCTATATTCATATCCCAAGGTAAGCTATCATCTAGTATCCATTTTAGTTAAACTTACTTGCTTTACTTCTTGAGTATATTCTGCTTTAGAGTACATAATAATAATTGAGACCTCATAAATAAGAACTCTATGCACTGGCTGCCTGGAAAAGAGATGAGGTTTTAGTGGAATGTTTTGGTATAGCCGTATAGGAACACCAGTTAGTTAGTATGTTGCTGAATCTCTGAGACTGTTACCATCCAATAGGTTTTTGAGATTACCCTTAAACTCTTTTTTGGTAATGGAATTGGAACATGTGGAATAATAAACACTCATGCCTTCCTTTCCCCCCACTTATATACATGCCTGATTTTAGTCACCGGGGATCTAGATTCCCTGCAATCGGGATAATCATGCAGGCATGCTATTTCAATTAGGCAGTTCATATTTCGACTTTGCAAAATAGGTCTAAAACACGAAGTTGGAACGTGAAACGTCTGATCTTGACCCAAATCTGCTATAGCATGAATGTGTGTCTATAGGCAATCCATTTTCTCTAGACGGTTTGTTTCTAACTTTGTAAAATATAGTTTCAAGACAAGAAGTTGGAACTTGAACTGTCTGAATAAGATTGGACGGTTTAGATATGCTACAGCATGAATGATCACATCATATCCTTGAAAAAAGAAATGTCATGTTGATCTCGTTGAGTTTGTCGAAATTGAGGAGAATGACATCAGAGCTATATTAATAAATTGCGCATGTTCTACTTAGTATTAGTAATTGCATTTGAGAATGTTATTAGGAATCTAAGAGTGCACTGACATTCAGTTAGAACACAAGCAAAAAATATAAAAAATAAGCTAAATGATTGATCTTTGAAATTAAATTTACAATTTTCTGTTCATCAGGCATATTCAGCGATGATTGCTGAGCGCAGAGAAAGGGTTACAGATGGTGTTGAAGACACATTTGGTCGTAGGCAGGAGCAGTGATTTGAATTATACCTACTCTTCAGTTGTGCTCATCTTTCTTTCCCCCCTCTTGTTTTCTGTCTCACACCTTGTTGCCTTTGCTTGTAATGAAGGAATAGTAGCTTTTAAGGTCTTTATTCACATTACTATAAATTGGCTTGGAGATCATATTGTGAAGTATAAGTCTTGACAACTAACACTTCTCTCCCACTCAATGTATAAATATTTGATCCCGTCTTCACATAATTACCTGTATGCTTTGGTTGGATTAACGTTTAGATTTGTTTCCTAGGTTTGGATGTATGAAAGGAAACACTTCTCTGTAAAAAGCTAACTAGCAAGTATATATATAAGTTTTGGCCTATCATATACACAATTTTTTAAAAAAAAACCCGCGACCGCAATTTAGACCTTACTATCAAGAGTTTTGATGCCTCTGTGATGGCATCACGATCACAATTGCGAATGATCAGTAGTATTTGATTGTGTTTTTCTGCAATATTAAAAATCTGACTGCAATTTAAAACTTGAAAATACTGATACTGTTTTCTTTCAAAGGTTTGGTCATTTACCTGACTCAAAGCATAAAGTTGTGCAAACAACTCTTCCTTAAATATATAACTATAAGCTACTATAAATTCAGTCTTTTTCAAACCTCATGTATATAGTATATATACGCAAATGAATCAAATCAAAGAGAAGAAAAAGGAGAGAATAATAAAAGTGCAAAGAAAGGGATGAATTTAGCAGTTTTATGTAAACTGATCACAAAGTTGTTAAAACTCTTCAATTGACTACTACTCATTTTTCCAGGCATACAAAACAAGAGAGAATCCAAGACCCTGCAACTGAGAATCTCTAAACTGCTGAGAATAAGCCCATGTCAGAACAGAAGGATCATCTGAGACAGATTTCCCTGACAACAACAGCTTCTCAGAACTTGAAGTACAAGTTTGGAACATAAAAACAGCATTCCCCATAGCATTTCCAAATAGCCAATTATGCACATCCCAAAACACTTCAACTGGAAAACCATCCACCAAAATAGTGTGATTACCACGAAATTTCCACTTCAGCTGCTTCACCTGCATCACTACCTTGCTATCAATTCTAATCACAAGACAAGGATTATTACTATTAACCCCAAGATCACACTCAATTCTCACATCATGCACCTCACCCTTGTCACAAAATTGAACCTTTGCACAGTAAAATTTCTTTCCAAAGATGTGTTCTCTCTTTGCAATAAAAATTGCATCATTAACATAATCACTATCAATCTTCTTGCTTGCCTCCTTTTTCAGATCCCCTAAAAGTAACACCATTTCTTTGTTGAACACAACTGCTAAATAATATCCCTCTAATGGTTCTGGCCCAGAACCAAATTTAGCACACCTCAAGTCCCAAAATATCACAATTTTTTTAGATTCAACTTCCAAATTCTTACACCCTTTTCTTTTTGAGAACAACCATGGCTTTATATCAACTTTGCAGAACTCATCTATTCCAACACTTAAGCCTTGACCCATCAGATTTTTGGTCCATGAGACAGTAATCAAACATGAACGACCTCTTAATTTACATTGATAGATACAAGTAACCACATTTTGTGATCCTCTTGTAGAACTTGAAGAGGATGAATCTGCAACCTGAACACCATTTTCTCCAAAACAAGAAGGAAACTCTTTCATATCTGAATATCTGAACTTGTTTCTAAAAATTCGATTTTTATCAGTTTATCTGCTGAAAAAAGATGACTTGGTTTGGATTTGGATCATACAAAAAGAAGGGTCTTATACCTCAGCTGATTCCAGGTGAACCCAACAAGGAACCATGGTTGAAAATCTTCAATATCAGCTCCAAAACACTTCATTTTTCATGAATGGGATGCTATTCTAGAAGAGGAGAGAGATTGGAAAAAAGTGATATTTGCTTTACCTGTCAATTGACTCAATTCTATGCTGAAAGTCTGCTAAAGTAAGTAGCAAAATCCTGGTTTGAAAATTGCAGGGAACAAAAAGGAAAGATAAGTAAAAGAGAAGTTGCTTTTAGCACATGGTGTACTAAAAAAAGCTAAGGAATATTGGATAAAGCCTAGAGTGTAGAGGAAATTGATCTAAGCATGAAGTATGGCAATTCGTTGCATATTTGATGCAGAAACTGGTATCTGTTTTATACAGATATCACATCACCTTGCTGTCTTTTTCTTTTACAATAATAAAAAAAAATGATGGAAGCCAATTTATGAAAATTATTATTATGTCCCTGCCGCTGACAGCTGAGGGCAGACATCTTGGTAAAACTCTTGAAAATGATTGCAATTGAGATGATTAATTTGAAATCATTAAAAATAACGTGGTATTTAAGAATAACAATGTTCCAGTCAAATAATAATAATAATAATAATAATAATATTAATAATAATAATAATATTAATAATAATATTATTGTTTGATGTCTATAACAGCATGTTTATGTAAATTGGTAAAATAGAGTATGAAAAAATACACACAAGAGGTATCATAAGTAAATGATAAAAATTATACAAATTTGAAATGATATGTATATTTTTGGCTTACCATATCATTGGTGCACAGTTTCCACCAGTTTTGTCGATGATTAATCTAGTTCGGAGAACCTGGCTGACCACGAATACTTGGTTTTGCCGACGCGTGTGGTTCTCCCTCCTAACAGAGTTTTTGTCACACCCAAAATTTGAACTCGAGATCTTGGCGTGGAATCCGAGCCCATTTACCACTTGGACCAATCCTTGTTGGTAGATGTATATGTTTTAAGAGAAATGTTAGATGGTAAGAAAAGAAAAATAAGAAAAGTAAGAATAACAAAGCAAGATACTTGGTGTGTAGTGTTAGTGGGTACCTACAATTCAGTTTCTAGTGTATTTCTTACCTTTCTTACAAAATCTATTCTTACTAAGTAACATTGCTCATGTTTTAATAGTATTACTCCATCAATATTTAATCACAAGGAGAATGCAATGTAATAAACATTTAGGATTAAAACAATTTGTGACAAATCTCAAAAAAAAAACAATTTGTGACAATAATTTTCAAAACTAATTAAAATTTGTGGTCAAATTATAATTTCCTATATCAAGTTTACCTTTTAGATTATTGAGCATGTACACATATTTTTTGAATTAATAAATAATTTTTATGTTGAAATATATTTAAAAATTTAAAATAATATTTAAGTTTACCTTTTAGATTATTGAGCATGTACACCTATTTTTTGAATTAATAAATAATTTTTAGATTATCATCTACTCCTTCTATTCTTGCATCGGGCCTTTATTCTTGCTTTGAGTCTCTAAAAATATGAGTTTTTGATAGTAAGAATAAGTTTATTTGTTGATGTTTAACAAGTAAAACTTATCATTTGTGACTTAATCCCTCTAGACTTCTTTTCTTGACAAGAACCCTCGAGACTTAAATATAAGAAAAAATGTTAATGTATTTGGATCTAAATTTATACTTAAGGGTATTACTTTTCCCACACCCTCCTACTCAAAAAACAATACCCATACTTAAGTTGGTAGTATCTAATTACTAGCAATTTAGACCAAATAAAGATACAATAAAAAATATCAACAATAAAAATGTTAATTAATGTATTTGGGATCTAATGGTTTACAAATAAAGATACAATAAAAATATCAACAATTTTTTCCCAAAAAAATTATCATCTAGTATTACAATTTAGTTTATTCAAGATTAGGATTTTTATTTTAAAGTTTATCTAAAAAATAAGAGAATAGGACCAACTCAGAAGAAATTGAAGTCGATCGAAAGGATTAACTAAGTGGGCTCCTTCTTTTGACAAAAAAAGCGACTTTGCTTTTCCCACACCCTCCTACTCAAAACACAACCTATAAGGGTGTGTGAAAAGATCAAAAGGTCGAGACAAAATCTCTTTTTTTTTTACAAAATTTCACATGTTCGAACACGGGCCTTCAAACAGGTTCGAACAAGGCCGTTCGCGTGTGTTAAATATGGACTCACACCCTCTTGGGCGTTTTTCACCTGTTTGAATGGGGTCATGCGAACAGGTTCGCATGAGGGTGTTCGAACCGATGTTGCGAGAATGACGGATATTGGGCGCCTCGATTCCACCGATAGTTTTAATCAACGGCTTACAATCAGTCAAATGTGTCAGATAAAGGAGTGGATGTCGTTCTCTTTGGAAAATGTGCCTGAACGGATAGAATTTAAACGGCTTAGATTTGTGATCTAAAAATGAAATCAACGGCTGACATTTCACCACGCCTATTATAAAAGGGGGTTCAGTTTCTTCACCACATCCTCACACCTTCTTCAGCAAACCCTAATCTGCTTCTTCACCAGATTCAACCAAACTGAAATGGAATGCCAGTTGTGCCCAACCCAGTACTCAAACGACAAATTCCTAACAGCCCTTCATCACCATGGGGCTGTCACCACCGGTGTTGTGTTTCGTTGCCCTAACCATATCTTCTGCAGGATGAGTAAGGACATCACCTTCGCCCAACTGAAGGAAAAGGCTGAGAGGAAGATTCGTCCGGAGGGAGCGTGGCGTAAAGACGTGGATCGTATACGTTTCAGAAAGTACAATTGTAGAGATGATGGGATTGTCCATTATTTTGTCATGGAGATCCAAAGCGACGACGACGTCCGCGCAATGATGGAACATCTAGCTAACGTTCCAATGGGATGTAGTATCTTGGAGATGTACGTGGACACAAGACGCACTCCAAAAGAGGTCATTTATCTTCTGGAACAGGGACTACCGAAACACTAGTTTCTTAGTTAGTTGTTTGCTTATGTTGCTTTTATGTCTTTCGTATTTCATGTCTTTCGTATTTGTTGTCTTTCGTATTTGATGTACGGTTATGCTTTTTAATAATAAACTATTTGTCTAACTTAAACACCACTGTAGCATAGATTATAAGTACTAAATAAGTCATAAATATTCATACACCAGTTTGCAAAATTATTGAAAGTAAAATATAATAATATAAACTAAAGACTGGTCACAGTAGAATCAGCATCACTCCCACCAGTATCAGTCCCATCAGAATCACTCCCAGGATGAGCGTCAAGATATGCCCGATAATCAGAAACAGTAAAATACTGACTAGAACTAGCGTCATCTTCAGGAGCTGCCTCATCCTCCTCTTGAGGAGCATCCTCCACCTCCTCTTGAGCAGCCTCCACCTCCTCCTCCTGAGGAGCATCCTCCGATCCTGATGTTCAACTGCTGGGGCCGGGCCCTCAAACTTGCCCCTACCCCTACCCATACCCCTACCACAAGTCCGAGGCATATCTGAAACAACAAGTACAAGTATATGACCAATTAGACTAAACCAATTTAATAAAATCAACCAACCAATTAAACTCCCAACAAAGCACGTAAAGCGTCTTTGTCAAACAACGGTTCGAACGACACCATGCGAACCATGTTCGAACAACATCATGTGAACAGGGACGCATGCTCTTGTTCGAACGCCTTCTTCTTCAGCTGTTCGAAGGCGTGCGTTCGAACAGAGCAATTTCGCAGAAGAAAAAAAACAGCGCAGTTCAGAGGGGAGGGAGGCTTACCTTCAATTAAATGGAACGATTGGAGTTGGATGGTTGTTGATGGCACGAATAATTGGAGGGTGTTGATGGATAATGAGAGATTGGAGTGAGAGATTGAAGTGAGATGTTGAGAGAGAAGAAGGATTTTAGTGAGAGGAAGATATGAAGGGGAGAAGTGTGGGGAATGGGAGTGTGGGGAAATGAGAGTGTGGGGAATGAGAGTGTGGGGAATGAGGGGAGTGAAGGGGTGTGGAGGGATTGAGAGGGGAGTGGAGGAATTTGATGTTTTTTGATTTAGGGGTATTTTGGAGATTTAAGAAGTTAGGAGGTGTGGGAAAAGCAAGTCCCAAAAAAAGTGGGCTCCTTCTCAATGGAAACATGAATTGAAAACTAATATGCATGTATATATCCAGAGTTATGGTTCATGAATTAAGACAAGTTATCCAACCCCCAAGTATGGTCATTATACCATAATTAACGGGTATAATTGTGTTTAAGACAATCAAACTTGAGTTTTGGCTACAGTCACATCCATTGTTTAATCAATTCAGGGCTAAAAAAGCTAAATATTTTAAAACACTGATCTGACCTTTTGCCCAATAATACACTATAATCTAAATAATTAAACCATAGTTGCTTGCTTCATCAAGAAACTATGATTATTTTATCCCATCAATTGCAACTGACTTTTAGGGCAAATTTTGATAATTATTAGCTGTAGTGACACTTGGCAAATTGAGATATTAATTGCAGGCTGCTTAACCATCATATTGAACAATTAATTTCATGATATATAACAGTCATCTTTTCATTAACCAATCCATGGATTAGGTGCCCCACCAAGGGACATGTTAGATTACAGACAGCCCAACTGCCTGGGACTTTAAGCACTGTTTTACTAGCTACCTAAGATCTTTTGCAAAGAGTCAGTGATGCAAAGAGTGTTCAACGGGCAAGTATTAATTTGCATGGATCCCAGACGTGTCACAAGTTACACGACAGATTGACAAGGGTATGAGACAACAATGAAGACCGACATCCTATTTATTAATAAATGTCACAAAGAAAAAATAGTAAATGAATGAGAAAATCATTCAATAGGACACTTGCTGAGGAGTGAGGACCTATATCAAGATTCAGAATTGGGTGGAATTGGAAGCATACGTATAAAACCAAAACTATAGCTGTGTTGCTATACACTAATAATAGTGTTTGGATATGGATTTTTTTTTTCATGTGTACATGCGTTGTTTTCAGTTTATTTCAACAAGCTCTATAAACAGATTATAAAAATGACTTATATGACAAATGTTTAACGAATTTATAGCTTCTTTGGTTCCTGAAATTTCAAGAAAAAACAATTTAAGTCTCTTTTTTGCAAATGTGTATCGAATTAATTAGTCCCTCCGCTAACCATCGTTCGGGGTTGGCGTGTCACGTTAATCGTCCGTGGGGCGTTCAAAGTTGTGGACCAAACTGAAAAGCGACCATCCGCATCAGTCTGCCACCTATCGCGTAAATGTTAGGGACTGCATTGATGCTTTTTTTTTTTTTTTCAAAAAGGGGTTCAACAGATAGTTTTTCATCAATTTCTTCATCTTTTTCCCACATCCCTTATCTTCCAAAGCTCCCTTCCTTGCGCATGTTGTGTCTTTAACTTTTGTTGTAAAATTGCAGCCTTTCATTTTGGGGAAAGTTGTTAACCTATTTTGTTATTAGGAAGAAGATTAATGAAGCAATTTTCTATGCTGTGATGAAACTCCTAGTGTATTTTGTTACCCTCCTAATGCCGGTGGTGGTGGTGATGGTGAAAGTTGGAATGTAGAGCTTTTGGGCAAGATAGAGGATTTTATGGTTGAACAAATGAAGAATGAAGATATCTCAAAGATAGAGGATTTTGTTACACATGCCACTTGTTGTATTAATTCTGATATGGTTCCGGTCTTGTATTATGATATTTAGTTGTATTTGTAGGGATTAAATTGAGACTCAGTTATATAACGACCTAGTTGATATTTAGTAATAAAAGCCACAGACCAAAATGGTTTTGCTTTTTCTAAGAGGTGCTACGAAAGCATAACCACTACTAAAACAGAGTTGAATACTACGTAGAAATGGAACCACTTTGGTCCCAGACTTTTATTACTAAATATTGGCATGGATGGACCATGACTTATATAAACTAGTATGAATTTGATCTCCATGAATACAACCATATATCATAATACAATACAACAAGCATAACCACTTTGGTAACAAAGGTGTTCACTAGTGGAACACAGATCTTGAGAGAGGATCAATGTGTTGGAGTTGATTGGAATAGAGTATCTTGAAAAAGTCCCACATTTCTTATTTGTGAAGAAAGAGTGACACTAATTTTATATAATAGACTCAAGTTCTCCTTTACAAAATGCACCAGTCAGAAACACTTTAAGCATGTATTCGACTTTGTTTTTCTCTTATACTATTGTTTTAGAGTGTTGTGAGATGTAGTTAAATATCTTCTTTGGAGGGGTGTGTGTGTGTATTGGGTCATGGAGCGTTTGAGAGATGTCTATGTGTTGTAAAATTTTTCACATAGTGTTATTCTCTGATTGTCATTAGACAAGTTCATGGTTTTTCTTCGGTTTTAGGGTTTTCCATGTTAAATTTTTGTGTTCTGGTTGTGCTCATTTTATTTCTCTATGTTGTTTTTCCCAACAACCGGTATCAAAACTTTTGGTTCGGCGGGGTATTAATTTCTTATAAGTATGCTCGTGGTTATGACTTTGTCCGATCTTTCAATTGTAGAAAAGAAGTTTGATACTGTGAAAGTTTTGTTTGTGAAAGGTTCTGGCTAGAAAAGCGAAAATACTATGTTCACTAGGTCGGTTGACCATATCTTAGTTCCTTTAGCCCTACGACTCGATTAAGAGACAAAACCATACATCACACAGACCAAAGAATAATATTGAAGTCAATTATTCTGATTTAATAAGACTAAAAGTTTACCTTCTTTCTAAGATTGACATTTTCATTAAATAATGATGTACACTCCTAATTAATGACATCATTTTTATATTGTGGACCACTAAAAAATACTATTATTCTCTTATATCGTAGACGAGAGGTAGTATTGTACAAAAATACATGAATATTTATTTATACTTAGCAACAAATATAGGAGTGGTGGAGAATGATTAAAGAAGATTGAATAATGGTAAAAGTCTATCAGACAAAACATTGCTTGGTCATTTAGGTTAACTAATTACATACCTTCTGTAGTGTCATGCTAAGTATTATCACAATGTTTGGAAAAAGGTTTGGACTCTTTGATGAGAATTTGTCTTGTTGTCCCCCACTTTCATGGTATTAAGGGCATCTACATACTTACAATCAATTGCTGTTAACAATATCAATGATGGATTTTATGCGATTTGTTGGATTGCATGGATTTGAATTGATATTGAGATCTTTGATCAGCAAGTGTCACGTACCCTACCCATATGTGATCAAAAGTTCCAAGTCATCCCAAGGCATTTTCAACAATTTTAAACAAACATGTCATGTGGATGGATTTTTAGTTTTTTAATATATAGCATCCAACTTCCACCAAATATGTATGTTCATCACACCTGGATCTGGATCCTCTCCCACAACTTCTCTCTCAATCCTTTGTTCAACTTCTCGATGCGGAATTACTGTTAAAACCCACAAAAGAAATTATATTCAACATTTTGCTTTCATTTTGCCACGGGACGATAACAAGGTTGATCTTGTTAATAAAATATTAACCCAAGGAGACAAATTGTTGATAAATATCTTTTGTGGATTTTAGTTTATCTTAAAAATAGAGTAGTATGTGAGACCTAATTTGATAAAATAGGAGTCCAAGACTTTTTTAATTTTGACAATTAAATAAACTAGGTTGTATGACTCGTGCGATTCACGGGTATACAATATATTTTACATTCTCTTAGGGTGTGTTTGGTTGGTGTAGTTTTTGAGAGGAATCGAGAAAATTTAGTTCAAAAGTTTGAATACAAATTAGGTTAGATTTGATAACAGTTCTCAATTTTTAATTTGGCTAAACCTCATATGAGCAATTTGAGCACTGCCCTCCTCCACGTTCTAACTCCCCATCCCTAATTCCCGCCACAAGGAGTTCCCATCCCCTTCCTCGTCATCACGGAGCCCCGTGTGGTCGTTGCGGGGACCCCAACAAATCATTAAAAATTATCATAAACATAAATTAAAATATATTAAAATTGAAAAAATATAAAGGGGAACTACGATAAATTTAGATCTCGAAGGATCCCTTAAACTCTGTAGCCAAAACAACTGCTGCTTTTCTTTGCTTCGCTTGATCACAACCTGTCAATCCGAAAACATCAACAACATAAAGGTGAGATTACAAATATCAGTGAGTTCTTTCGCGACCCCTCACATATCCTCTCTTTGTTGTCTTTTACTAAACTTTTCACTTGTCGTAACGTAATCCAAAAGTAGTTGAACAACATCAACCACAACAAAGAACCCAACCCGGATAACAACTATGGGCCTTAAACTCAAGAGACATGACCTCTCATTCCAAGTATGTTACTTAACCTCTTGGGATTGTCATCCCCATAGTGTTTTATGCATTTATTTACTTACACACTTTGATTTCTCACTCGTTGTTTCGTATAATAAAATATCGTTCAACTTAAACAATCATCGTGTAATCAAAACCTCGTTATTTTCCATCAAATATACATCAGAAATAACAGAGTATATATACATAAATGTAATGCATTGTTCATTTATAAATATAGATCTTTGGGTTGTGGGCTGATAGTAGTAAAATGATGTTTCTAATTGCACCCTCGTTTGCACTAGTAGATACTTTACTATATTATGCATTAAATCACACATAAAATGCTTGGCTAAGATACAACTCAATAAAAATATAGGTCATTGCTTTTCCCACACCCTCTCCTACTCTTTCACACCCCTTAACAAATTTTAATCCAAAAATAACCTCGCGTGAAACGCTGAGTTCACGTGTTTAAAGACTGTTCGAACGACCTTGTTCGAACACGTTCGAATGACCTCGTTCGAACAGGTGAAATTACACACAAGAGGGTGTGAAGTCAATATTTAACACACTCGAACGATGTCGTTCGAACGAGTTCGAACAAGGTCATGCGAACAGGTTCGCATGACCTCACTCGAACAGGTGAAAAACACCCAAAGAGAGTGTGAAGTCAAGATTTAACACACACGAACGATGTCATTCGAACCTGTTCGAAGGCCCGTGTTCGAACAAGTGAAATTTCGTGAAAAAAAAGAGGTTTTGACTGGTCTTTTGGTCTTTTCACATCCTTGTGGGGTGTGTTTTGAGTAGAAGGGGGCGTGGGAAAAGCAATAGCCAAAATATATTAGTACACATGCATAATTAAATCTTAAAGTAATGTCATTTGAGCATGATGGACATTTCATAAAGTTCTTTTGTGCCCGCAAAGTGCATCCGCTTTTACTTGCCCTCTGTCTGATATAGCTTTGGCCAGAGAAGGCACCTCCAAATAGGCTTTGCAAAAGTTGTGAGCACAAGGTGTAGTGAGAGGGCAAGATAGCACCTTGCAACAGATATTGCAGCCAAACTCAACAAAAATAATGAACCAAGAGGCAAAACTGTTTTAACTTGACAAGTCCACCTATATTATAACTACAACGGCTTCAAATAACAATGATTTAAGAAGGAATTGTGGTTGGAAGATACTGAATGAACTTATAGTATATCTTCCAATAGCCTATCTTTGATTTTGAAGGACACTTTTGGTTTCCTCACAACTTTGATTTTCGAACCATCAATAGGATTTACAACTAAATGTGATTTCTTACTTACGGTGGAGTCTTCATCCACAACCAGCAGCCCTTTTCCTCCTGAAATTTAGTTAAATGCACAAACCATGAGACCTTCGAAACAAATATGATCATCTAGAAAACATTCAGCTAGCAAATTATTTTCCAGGAATCTAGTATAAAAATTATGATTTCCACAAATGAGAAACAACATTAGTAACGACAACACACTAACATCATAATCTCTTCATCTCTTTAATTTTAGGAAGCTTTGCAATCCAGGATCTGATGGCAACTCGCGAGATAGAGTGAAGTGTTTCAGCAAGAACTTCGCGAGAGAGAGAGGGGGATAATTAGAGTTTGGGTCTTTGGTGTAAATGGGTGCAAAACTTGGGCTACTAATGCAATTTAAAATTTCCATGTGGTACAAAAAACATTTATATAGGCCGGTAAGCCAAAAAAAAATCATTACGTAAAAAAAAGCCAAAAAAAATTCAAGGGATTCAACTGAACCCCTTGAAATGTCTGTGGGTCCGCCTGTATATACTTTTCTGTTCTGCGACAAAAAAAAAACATCCCATGATTACTTTCATGAAATTTCAATATATTAAATATAATCACAAAATGAAGTAATGATCAATAAACACATGGATCGAGGCATATACTGATTTTTGTCGAAAATTACTTATATTAATCATTCTAATAGTTAGAGGCGAAACACAAGTACCACCGGCAACAGTAAAGTAATTTAATAAGTTAAAGAATGATATAAATGACAAAATAATATATGAAGGTTCTTCAAAAAGTTGAATATAAAGGGTGATAAATGCTTCTATTTTTCAAGAAACTTGAAAAATAAATAAAAAAACTGCATCATGGTTCATCGACCAATAAGGACCATGTGATGATTGGAGCCACGGGGTAGGGTACAAAAGGTTCGTTTTCAAAGGGCAATATTGTAAACTTTACTATATGTAGTTTGTAAATAGTGGAAGAAGTAAAAAAGTAAATGTTGGGGAGTCCAGGGGAGAACAGGGAGAATTACCGAGTTATCCAATGAACGGACCACCAAGAGACTTGGACACCACATCTCTACCCAAAACCTTAAGGTATTAGGTATATGGGTCCCCTCTCTTATATGTCTTTCACATAGCTCATTCCTAGCCGATGTGGGACTCACGCTTGAGTTTTTCAACAATCTCCCCCTCAAGTGTGAGTCACCCACATCGCTAGCCGCTCCCCCACAGAGTCTAACCTTGGCTCTGATACCAATTATTGGGGAGTTCGGGGGAACACGAGGAGAATTACCGAGCTATCCAATGAACGGACCACCAAGAGACTTAGACACCACATATCTACCCAAAACCTTAAGGTAATAGGTATATGGGTCCCCTCTCTTATAAGTCCTTCAGATAGCTCATTCCTAGCCGATGTGGGACTTAGCTACTCACACTTGAATTTTTCAACAATCTCCCCCTCAAGTGTGAGTTACCCGCATCGCTAGCCACTCCCCCACAGAGCCAAACCTTGGCTCTGATACCAATTGTTGGGGAGTCCGGGAGAGCACAGGGAGAATTACCGAGCTATCCAATGAACGGACCACCAAGAGACTTGGACACCACATCTCTACCCAAAACCTTAAGGTATTAGGTATATGGGTCCCCTCTCTTATATATCTTTCACATAGCTCATTCCTAGCCGATGTGGGACTCACACTTGAACTTTTCAACAATCTCCCCCTCAAGTGTGAGTCACCCACATCGCTAGCCGCTCCCCCACAGAGCCGAACCTTGGCTCTGATACCAATTGTTGGGGAGCACGGGGAGAATTACCGGGCTATCCAATGAACGGACCACCAAGAGACTTAGACACCACATATCTACCCAAAACCTTAAGGTAATAGGTATATGGGTCCCCTCTCTTATAAGTCCTTCAGATAGCTCATTCCTAGCCGATATGGGACTTAGCTACTCACACTTGAATTTTTCAACAATAAAGGAGTGAAAGAAATGAAGTAGAGATTGATAAAAAGAGAAAGAGATCAACATGTCGTGTTTGTATATTTTTTATTTGCTAAAACTCTCAAACCAATGTTATGTCACATTACTGACCCCACATGTGTTATTTACTCTACCTTGAATATTTGTTAACTTTCAATTCAAACTTATCTTCAAAACCTTCTGTATTGGAAGGATGTGGTTGGTTGTTTAAATGAGGTGGCAAGTGATGTGTGAGGTGATGTGGGATAGTGACGTGGAAGTGGGTTATCATGTGGCAATACCTTAATCGATGATGTGGCACACTGACATGACTCGTCTTCTTCCTTCAAGAGCTGCATGGAAACGCATGAAAACAGAGCTCGGCGCGTGGGCAACTACAGTGTCTATTTGGGTGAATTTGGACGAAAAATGGAGGTTTTTCAAGATTTGGCTCTTCCTCACTCATAAGCTCCTCTATTCTCAGATTAATTTTAGTCACTCTTTTAACTCACAACTCATTGAACCTAAGCTCTGATGCCAAAATGGATCAGAACCAGAACATAAACAAATAGAGAGACACTATGTTTAAGAAACACACACTTTGACTGATAAACTTGGATTGAATGATTGAGTAATACATTCCAAAAGCATCTATGTATTGTAGAAGGACGTTACATGCAAAGTGACTAGTGTCTTTAATGCACTAAACCTCAGGACACTTGTTATTGAAATTACATGCAAGGTGTCATGCAATAAGGTAAGGTGTCATACATGCAACAAACTAGTGACACTTGTTAGTTGAAGCACATGCATCATGACATGTGTACTTCATGCAATAAGGTAAGGGGCAATCCGTGCAACAAAGGTAAGGTGTCAAGTATGGGCCCCACTATAGTTTGGGCTTGGAACATCCTGGTCAAGCTTCCCATTGTTGGGTTGGGTCATATTTTTGGTCAGACTATATTACTACCAATTAAGTGGGAGCCTATAGGGTCACACGATTGAATGGTTAAATCGGAAAACAATTATTTAATTAAATAAAGAGGGAATTGGGCTTGTAGTGTACAAGGCCCAGAAAGCAACAGATGATAGAAAAGAGCATTATATATGTGATATATTGTGCCTCCTCAAAGAAAACCCTAGAAAGTCTAGTTTGTTGTGCCTTCTCCTTTACTATAGCCGTCAGCTAGCATTGACGCCATTCTGAGACAATCGTTCGCGTGGACTGAATAAAGACACTACGTTTCTGGTGTTGATGACTTTTCTCCTTGACGCTTCAAGAGGTAAACACAAACAAACTCATTTGTGATTCATGAACAATGCATGATTTGTGGTTACGGGGATTTTTCCGCTTGAAAGTCTTTTGAAAAATAAATTTTAAATATCAATCTCTCAAATCCCTAACAGATCAGGTAGGGTTTGGTAAATCATCCACGACATCATTCTATTCATATCAATTCTGCATATATCGCTGAACCCAGGATATTCATTTTGTTGCTTCTGGTATATAATTTATTTTGATCGACTTTTTTCATGTTTAGTCATCCGTTGTTCTATCTCCACTGGATCCATGAGTGAGGCAATAATATCCAAAGTTTTGACTATCATTGAAAGCTTGATCAAAAGGAAATCGTCAAAGTTGTCGTATATTTCTACACCTTCTTTGTTGTGCTTCGCTCTACTGTTCCTTTTGATGGTGTCCAACATAAATATCCAACGACTGTGATTTACTTGATTAAATATGGGTAAGAAAATCAACTTAAAATAATGTGATTTACAGTTGGTTTTGAATTCATAGATTTTATTTTTTAGAAGTAATCGATTGTTTTTACTACTTGTATCAATTTCTATTTCTATTTCAATTTGCAGGTTTTGTCTCGATTTGAGAAATCAACACGACAATTTATATTCCACCTGACGAGGTACCAATGATTTATTGTCTTTTTCTTCACCCTTTTGATCCATATTCTATGTCTTATCGAAACTACATACAGTAAAGTTTTCAATGAGTTGATAATATGATTTTTGCTTCTTAAAATAGTAGCCATTTTTTTATTGTAAGTTGGTACCCAATACAGAAGGTTTTGAAGATAAGTTTGAATTGAAAGTTGGCAAATATTCAATGTAGAGTAAATAACACATGTGGTCAGTAATGTGGCATAACAATGGTTTGAGAGTTTTAGCAAATAAGAAATATACAAACACGACACGCTGATCTCTTTCTCTTTTTATCAATCTCTACTTAATTTCTTTCACTACGTTACTTAACATTTGCCTAGTGCTCCTTTTTGTAGCCAAACTTAAGAATATTTTATTTTTTCATTTGTAGGAACTTCCATCTGGTGGCTGGTATTGTGTTTATTGTCGCTGTAAATTTTGTGGAATACATAGCAAGTCCTTCGATCATTTTTCAGATGATTCCCTTGAGTCTGTGGTACTCACATGTCATTCGTGCTGGCAAAGATGTACATGCTCTTTATATACATAATTAAGTTGTTAATAAATCCTCATTTCTAGTTATATTGTTTCCTTTCCCTGTCCAAAATTAATACTACTTCTATCTTTCTTGTAGATCACAATTCTTGTATTGATGGCGGAAGTGATAATAATATTCATCGTAAAGATGCATTTGCATGTGGAAGCAAATGTCAAGAGGTACTTTTATCATGTTTTTAATCTTAATTGTTGTAGTTATTAATGCTAACTAATGTTTTCTATTTGTTGTTGTTGAGGCTACTAGCTAAAATTTAAATGTTTTTGTTTTACATAATACATTACTCACTCAAAAGCTAATTCGGTCTCTGAATCCTTTTAATCTGATTTTGTTTCTAGCTTGTATATCTAGCTTGAGTATCTTCTATCTTTTGTTTGTTAGATTGGTTATTGTCTAGCCTGTAGGCTGCAGATTTTTAGGGGATCTCTATTATTGTTTAATTTTTTATGATGACAAGGGTTTTGGTCTAGTCTCCCCTTCGCTTTTCTCCGCCTTTTTCCTTTTCCTTTTCTTAATAAATTCGGGTAATCTGCTTGTTTGATAAAAAAACAATATTTCCTTTATCTTTAAATATAAGCATAAAAAAATTGTTTCTTTTACTTAGTATAATAATCTTGAAACAATATGAATATATTTTCTTAAGGGTTTATTTGGATGAATTATTTTTTAGGGATTATATAGTTACTTATTTTTTGGAGTACAATGACAAACTAATGTAGTTACGTATTTTTTGTTCCCAGTTAGTAAACAAACTCAAAATGCTTATTGGGGTCAAGCATGTAATTGAAGATGGATTTTTTTGGAGTCTGGTTCGTTGGACAGATATTGATGCCCATATAAGTTACACAAGAAGATGCCCAAGCTTAATGCTTCCGATGAAAATCTAAGTTTTATTGATGGTAAATTTCGGTAGAAATTAACTATAGCTAAATAGATGCAAATCTGATTGGACACTCTTTCTATCATTTTCCTTTCTCTAAACATTTGAACTTGAAATCAAATTTGTTGCAGTTTTCAATCTTCATAAGAACCAAAAAGCGCATCAAAAAGCAAATAATTATGATGAAGCTGATGGATCTGGATCTCACAACCAGTCGAGCAATTGTTCTATCAGTGAGGAAAGACAAATTCCCATGCCTCGTGTTAGTACTGGAGCTCCAAGGGTTGATAGTTCTTCACAACGCAAGACACAAGAGTATGCAGCAAAAGAAGTTTCTTCAGCAAGACACATGAGTATGCAGCAAAAGAAGTTTCTTCAAAGCGTGCTAGGCGTCGTAGTCTATAAGTTGATATGAATGCACCAGTCAATGTTTTCTTTTATTAGTCGATCCAAAATGTATCAATCAAAGTAAGAGTAATGTTATTTAGCCAAACTTTCCAGCCAAAAACCACATTACAACATCAATTAACCAAGTTTTTTAGGCCATTAACCAACTTGCCTTTTCACAGTTTTCTAGGCCATTTTCTAAAAACTTGGTTAATTGGTTAATGGCCTAAAAAACATGGTTAATTGGTGTTGTAAAATGGTTTTTGGTTGCAATTTTTTGGCTAGGTAACATTACATATCAAAGTAATGTTTGTTCTCTCTTATTAATTTTGAGTTGCATTTGGATTAATACATGTACATAGTTCTATTTTTAACAAACAAAGAATATCGATTCAGAAGTGAATCTAGGTTCAAAATGAGTCAGCTATACACAACACATGTATTTAGTCAAACACATGATTTTATTCCAACACTAGACCTACTAGACACTGTAGTATTAGTCCTGAATGGATAAAAACTTAGAAATGACTTAAATTCCAAACACTCCATGGTAGTTTGGCGACCCTCTTGTGCATCTTCTCTTTCCTTTTGGATGCCAAGACATGCAGCTGGATATATGAGAGCATTGTGCCACTTAATGTTTTTTGTCGTTAATTTTTTAACCGGTACAATTCTGAGATGGTAATTTCACCTCTTCAATTATATTAGTTGCCTTCATACTTTTTTGACAGAAATGCTGATATATTCTGTTCTTTGTATATTGACCAAATTTTTGTGAATCATAGAGTTTGAATTAATCATTTTCTGTACAGCCTCGGCCATGATACGACCCCTAAAATTGAGTTTCCATCTACCCTCATTATGCATAATTATGTGAGAAATCTACAAGTGTACGGTTTTTGTCAAATAGTTGGCATATAGTTAACTTAATCTTTGTATTTTACATTTATCAAGTTTATCGCATCAATGGTATTCGACTACTTCGGTTGCAGGTGTTGACGTGTTATTTTATCACATCAAGTTTATCAAGTTCCATTATTAAGCCATAAAAATAACACGACAACACTCGTGCGTATATACTACTAATTATATCTTATGCAAGACTTTGATGAGTTTTTCCCAATTAGAGGTGGCATTGTCGGTCATCAAACTCTAGATGATTTTTCAAGTATCAAGTCCATGTGAACCACAAATCAAAATCGTCCACCCTATAATTTGCCTTTTTATATGTATTTGTATGTACACACGTGGGTTTAGCTCGTTCCACAAGAGAGAAATATGACAAAGACATAACACCAAGGGGCCAAGTTTTTCTTGCATGATTACACTGAAAAAGGAAATTTGGTAAATTAAATCAGAACTAGTAATATTCAAGTCGCTATGCTCCAAGCAAGCAACCTCCCTTTTTAAACATGTTTCATTTTCTTTAAATTTTTCACCTACTATGACCCAAAATTAGCATATCACCAAATCCAAATGGGATGGCTTAAATCCCTTCTCTGCCCATTGAAGAAGCTCTGGGATCGTCTTCACTCAAACCATAAAAAGGGTAAGCATGCATTCTAATTCAATTCTAAACACAATATATGATTCCATATTTCTCTTCTCAGTTTAAATATTCATATGATTAATATTTACTTTTACACTAATAATTAATTTTTAGTTGTTTGTTGTGTAAAATAGGTAGTGGAATATACATCTTATACAAGGATGTTAAGTCATGCCCATGCGAAGATGTGCATGTTCTTTGGTCAATATTGGTAGAGTCAGGCGCGGTTTCTACTTCTCTGACATCAAAAATCTAATTTTATCTCAAAGCCAGAGTATATAACGAAACAGAGGGAGAAATTTGATATAGTTTCCCTTCATATACGTGTAAATATTCAGCATTTTATTTTATCCTATCCTATGTGCTGCTTGTAATTGTATTTATTTATTTATTTATATAGAATATTTCTATGAAGGTGGTTTGGGTGGGTAAATGAGCATCAATTGCTGGCTTTTTGTTTTCTTATTTTAAAAGGTATAATGCCTCTCTTTGGTATTCGGTCTCAAATATATAAGTAAAAAAAATACCTCGTACTCTTTTTTTTTGTCAAGATTGTAATTTGTAATGATTCTCATTAAACTTTTTGCTTGTCGTAACGTAATCTAAAAGTAGTTGAACAACGTCAACTACAATGGAGAGCCCAACCCGGATAACAACTATGGGCCTTAAACTCAGGAGACATGACCTCCCATTCCAAGTATGTTACTTAACCTCTTGGGACCGTCATCCCCATAGTGTTTTATGAATTTATTTACTTAGACACTTTGATTCTCTCACTTGTTGTTTCGTATAGTAAAATATCGTTCAACTTAAACAATCATCGTGTAATCAAAACCTCGTTATTTTCCATCAAATATACATCAGAAATAACAGAGTATATATACATAAATGTAATGCATTGTTCATTTATAAATATAGATCTTTGGGTTGTGGGCTGATAGTAATAAAATGACATTTTTAATTGCACCCCCGTTTGTACTAGTAGATACTTTACTCTATTATGCATTAAATCACACATAAAATGCTTGGCTAAGATACAACTCAATCAAAATATATTAGTTAGTACACCTAATTAAAGTTATATTGATTCTAATTGTATGTGCATCAAGCTGTTGATTCTAATTGTATGTGCATCAAGCTGAATACAAAAATATGTGACAAACATTTTTAATATATAACATTATTTATAAGATGAGAAAAAAGGTTGAAATGGATAAAATTACTCATATTTAATATTGATCTTTTACATTGGCAAGGATTTTGGTCGGTCCTTCGCTTTTCTCTCTGTTTTTTCCTTTTTTTATTAATAAATTCTTAATCTGTCCGTTTGTTAAAAAAACTCATATTTAATAATATTCTAGTTAGTAAATATATAGAATAAAATCTATGGAATGTGATACAAAATATTAGATGGTAAATAAATATAATATATAAATGTAATATATAATAACAAATATACATGTATCAAAATAAATAATAAATAGATATAAAAAGTAGGTAAAAGTTTTGCAATAAAAGAAATAATAGGATAAACATTATGTAATATGCTTTAGTAACATGAAATTGTGGTAGCTCAAATGGTCAATGTTAAGAGGTGGCAATGTGGGGAATGGGTTCGATCCCGAACCGCTTTTTGTGATATATTTCAAATACCATGCTGAGGTGGTGCGGTGACTCACGTGGTTAATTGCTTAGGTGGAATTAAATTGTCTTTGACGTAAATAGTGACATGGACGCCTAGGTGGATGCCTAGGTGGACAATCCATGGTTATATATAACTAGTATAATTAACGTCGTACAAAGACGGGTCTAAATTCATTTGTTTAGACATCGTAAGATAATTACTTCAACTATTTTAAATATTTGTATAATAGTAGGAAATTAAATTTAGATATATATATATATATATATATATATATATATATATATATATATATATATATATATATATATAATTATATATTATAATTTTGAGATCCCGTGAAATCAAATAATACTTTAGTAGTGACAACCCATAAATAAAAATACTTTAACAACTACATAAGAACTAATCAAATAATACTTTAGTAGTGACAACCACAGTGTATATAATTTCGGGGGTATTTTCATATTGAGATGTTATTACAAATGTAAATTACTTATAAGTATTATACGGTCTAAAATAGTATTAGTAAATAGTAACTTACAAATATATAGCAAATATACCTTTGCATAGGACATGTAGCTTGTTTTTGACTAAGGTCGATTGACGTTGACAAACAGTAGGATCAATGTTCTGCAATCATCTTGTTTATTCTCTCTACTTGTTATTTAAGTGCAACGTAGTGAATAGAAGGATATTAAGCACAAATGTTGTAAACTACAAAATATACTGATCGATCAAAGTTATATTGATTCTAATTGTATGTGCATCAAGTTGTTGATTCTAATTGTATGTGCATCAAGCTGAATACAAAAATATGTGACAAACATTTTTAATATATAACATTATTTATAAGATGAGAATTGAAAAAGGTTGAAATGGATAAAATTACTCATATTTAATATTGATCTTTTGTTGGCAAGTATTTTGGTGGAGTCCCCGCCAGCGTTTCTCTGCTTTTTTTCTTTTTTTATTAATAAATTCGGACAATCTGTCCGTTTGTTAAAAAAAACTCATATTTAATAATATTCTAGTTAGTAAATATATAGAATAAAATCTATGGAATGTGATACAAAATATTAGATGGTAAATAAATATAATATATAAATGTAATATATAATAACAAATATACATGTATCAAAATAAATAATAAATAGATATAAAAAGTAGGTAAAAAGTTTTGCAATAAAAGAAATAATAGGATAAACATTATGTAATATGCTTTAGTAACATGAAATTGTGGTAGCTCAAATGGTCAATGTTAGGAGGTGGCAGTGTGGGGGAATGGGTTCGATCCTCGAACACCGCTTTTTGAATATATTTGAAATAACACGCTTTGAGGTGGCGATGACTCACGCGGTTAATTGCTTAGGTGGAATTAAATTGTGCTGACGTAAATAGTGACATGGACGCCTAGGTGGATGCCTAGGTGGACAATCCATGGTTATATATAATATAGATATAGATAGATCTTTGGGTTGTGGGCTGATAGTAATAAAATGACATTTTTAATTGCACCCCCGTTTGTACTAGTAGATACTTTACTCTATTATGCATTAAATCACACATAAAATGCTTGGCTAAGATACAACTCAATCAAAATATATTAGTTAGTACACATATTAAATCTTAAAGTAATGTCATTTGAATATGATGGGAATTTCATAATATTCTTTTGTGCCCGCAAAGTGTGTCCGCTTTTACTTGCCCTCTGTCTGATCGATATAGCTTTTGCTAGAGAAGGCTCCCTCCAAATTGGCTTTGCAGAAGTTGTGAGCACAAGGTGTAGTGAAAGGGCAAGATAACACCTTGCGACAGATATTGCAGCCAAACTCAGCAAAAATAATGAACCAAGAGGAAAAATTGTTTTAACTTGACAACTCCACCTAAACTATAACTACAACGGCTTCAAATAACAATGAACTGAGAAGGAATTGTGGTTGGAAGATGTAGCGACCGAAAAATTCGGGAAAGGATTCTTCGAAAGGTTCTTAGGAAGCCGCCACCAAATTTTAGTTTAAGGGCAAATTCGGAAAATCCCTTTAGGTTTAGGACGAGGCATTGTTAGGGTTCGGGAGTCGTTATGTGTGGGGAAGGTATTAGCACCCCACGACATCCATTGTCTAATTAATTAAGATTTGTTTAATAATTATCCTTTTGTTTTTAGTGCTTGACAAGAGTTGAATTTTGCTCCTACGTACCTCCGGATGCAATGGAGGAATCAAAGCTACGTAGTTCTTCCTGAAAAAGTTTGTGGGTTGGTGTTTTTTAGTGTAGGGGTCCTAGGATTCCTTGAACTGTACAACTCACTGATTCCTAGGACACTGACTAACCCGATTGTACAACCAACTTAGTCCCCTACTTTTTGAAAATGATTTTTGAATTTTGGAAAGGAGTTGTGAAATGGGTTGATTTTAGAATAGGTATTCTAGAACTCTGAATATGCATGACTCATTAATTCTAGAACACGACTAACCCTACTGCATAACCGACTTAGTCCCCTATTTATGGAAAAATAATTTATTTATATTTTACTAAGTTTTTTGTAGGATTACTGAACTGTACGGCTCATTAGTCCTAAAATGATGACTAACCCGGTTGTACAACCGACTTAGCCGTTTATTTAGGGAAAATAATTTATTCGTATTTATTAAGTTTTCAGGGTTACTGAACTGTACAGCTCATTGGCCCTAAAATGATGACTAACCCGGTTGTACAGCCGACTTAGCCGTTTATTTAGGGAAAATAATTTATTCGTATTTATTAAGTTTTCAGGGTTACTGAACTGTACAGCTCATTGGCCCTAAAATAATGACTAACCCGGTTGTACAACCGACTTAACCGTTTATTTGATTCGAGAGAAAAGAGTATTTATATTTGAATTGGAAAAGAATTAAAATGAAAAAGGGGGGGTGAAGATTGTAAAATGAGGTTTTATTAGTCGTGGGGTGTATAATTAATAGGGGTGTGATTAGGAAGCCCGGGCCAGCATAGGAGAGCCCGGTATAAACCGGGCTAAGTGGGGAGGTGTGCGCGTGAATTGGAGGGGTGCGAATAGCGTTCTGATAATTAAAAAATAAATTAAAAATAAAGCACAATACATAAGCCCAAAACTCAGAAAAAACCCTAAACCTATACTCCTTCCCTCCCTTCCTTCCTTCCAGCGGCGCCGTGAGAGAGGAGGAGAGATTTCCGGCGAAATCCTCGCCGGTTTCCACGGGAGAGAGAGAAGCGGATTCGAGGAGAGAGAAGGAGGAGATTGCAACGATTTCCAGAAGAAGGAGTGAACTGTGACGGTGGGAGAGAAACGGAGGGAGGTTTCGCGACGGGAGAGAGAACTAAGGCTCGCCGGTACTGTAACGGCGATGGTGGCTGACGGCGATGGTTCGTGTTGGCCTCGGTTTGGTGGCTGTATGGGGATGACGACCACCGTGGTACGATGGCCGGAGCTTAAAGGGGAGATTCTGTCATCAATTTTTTTATAGGTTTATGTATTTTCTTGTCTATTAATCTCAGATTCTGACTGTTATCTCTACTCCTATTTTATTAATCTTACTTCTGTTACTCTTTATTAGCAATCCACCTTCATCATCTTCTATTTGGTTGTTCTTTATTTCAAACCTTAAGATCTACATATCTACATATTTTTCTATACAACTTGGTCAACAAATAGGGCCATCAAATTAAAAGAGATTCGAATGGGTTCTGTTTTCATTCACTAAGGAAACTATGTTTGTTTACCATTTGTTAAAAAGAAACGTGTTTATCAAAGGGTCCTATGATAAAAACATGTTTTAAGTTACACTGTTATACAATCTGACCATAAAAACATGTTTCTAACATTTATCAAAAGGGTCCTATGAACTAAACTCATTCATATTTAAAGGAAGCAACAGATTTAAACAGTACCTGGATTTAAACAACACCTACACGTGATGTAATGCAAATATCTCTACGATTTTAGCATCTAATTGCACATAAAAGTCAAACCTGTTTTTTAGACGAAAGCTAAATTGTTGTTCTTGCTGGTTCGTAACTCTTACTCTGCCGCTACTGCTTGTTGTTGAATCTTCCATTGCCACTACTTCTTGTTCTCAAACCAGAAATTCGAAAATGTGTTTAGTGGATTAGGGTTTCGATTTGAAACTCTAATCCTATTTTTTGGGTGATTTTAGCAGTAGTTTTCTGCCTTGGGTTCTGTGTGTCTTTGACTGTTTATTGACTGTTTATTTATAGTTGAAAATTAGGTTAAAACATTAATGATTTGATTGTGTTTTGATTGATTTTCAGGTTTGGGTTTGGGCTTGTGGGAGATGGATACTTGGCGAGCAAGGAGAGAAGCTAGGGTTAGGGTTTAGAAGGCTGACAGCTGTGTTGTTGCCCTTTTTTATCTTATTTTCGGATTTGTTTATTTTATATTTTTAGTATTACTATTTTTTTGTATTTTTGGACTTATTTGACTCTTAAGTAAATTAAACTAAGTAGGATTTTTTTTGACATTTTTGGACTGTTATATATGCTTAAATAAATTAAATAAACAAAATAAAAATAACAATAAGAAAAAGGAGTCCGGCCAAATACAAAGACGAGAACGGGCCGAACCGGACAACTGCGCTAAAACGGGACCAAAAATAAAAGAAATGGGCGCGTTAACTAAAACACTAAAATTAACTCGGAATCGCATTATTAGGTCTGAATTTAAACCAAATTTCGAGAAAAACGACTTTAGGTAGACCTACTTATGTACGACTAAACTCAAATACAGATATTAAATTGAAGAACGCACGAAAAGATCGATCATTCGCGCGCGTTCCTAATTTAAACAACGACATTTCGATTTAGTTGAACAAGGTGATTGAAATTGGTTCGGGTTAGTAGCCGAGACACTATACTAATAATTCTCGTAACCACGCGACTCCGAAACACGACCCTAATAACAATGAACGACTAAAACAACAAAAAGAAGACGGACAAAATTGGGGTATAACAGTTGCCCCTCTTTATTAATATTTTACTAGAAAGTGCTGAGCTCTCGAACTTTCATAGTAGAAATAGGAATAAAGATAAGATAGACGCTAATTTTGTCCGTTTAATGGAGAAGCAAGAAAGTTTTAAGAGGAGCAAGGAATGGTTAACACTCGGTGTATTAACCAGAAGTTAAATGAAGGGTCATCAAGGACCTGAAGGAGCGCTAAGGCTCTGAATGACCACTCAGGGTCTGAAGGAGCGATAAAGCTCTGAAGGACCACTTAAGGTCTGGAAGGCTGCCTAGGCCTTAATTGAAGGACCATCGTGGTCTAAAGGGCGCAATTAGCCACGGTACTAATTAAGCGGATGCGAGGGGGCCTTTATACTCGGCGGCCATGATGGGTCAAGATCGGTCTAGAAGCGATATGTTGACCATGAAGGGCGCCCACTATGTCTTAGGCCGACCACAACTAGTGCGAAGGACCACTTGGGAGTGCGAAGGTCCGTCGGGCTCGACTCGGCGTTGCGACTGGGCCAGCTTAGGAGGCGCTCGAAGGACCACTGGGGGTGCAGAGAGTCCGAGAGATCAACACGGTGATGCGTGATACGATATGAGATCACCGCTAAAGCGCGATAATAGAGGAACAAAACATAGGGAACGACACTTATCGTGTTTATCCGAGCACACCTAACAAATGCCTCTTCCCGAGGAGGGAAAATCTTTCTTCATTTGGCAATGCAATTAATGGTGCACGCGTACGTGCAATGATTGGTATCTGGTGGAATGATGATTTTTTTTTCTTGTTTTTTTTTTGCTTTTTTGCTTGTTACGTAATAAATGCATGAAATGCAAATGTGAATATGATGCAAATGAAATGCTTGAATGCAAATGCTATGGTGCGTGGCGTGATGATATGAAATGATTGATTGGGTGTAGAAACATTTTTTTGTGATGATGAGATGTGAGGCTTTGGATGCGAGAGGCGGAGATGAATATTGATCCATTCTTTGGAAATATTAGATTCGATTCAAAATTCGGCAATCTCAAGGTTGTTATTTATAGACACTGATGTGAAAAGAACTTGCTAGCTCGCTCATTTTTCTCTTCCATTTTGATGCCCCATGATGACCGAAGTTTTGGTCCACACAGTCAAACTTGTGTTTTCTCTCTCTGAAGCATTGTTTAGTGAAGATGTATAGTAGTGCGAATACAGATGAATGAGTCAGTTAACTTGGGGTTCTAGAGACCTAGGGTGAGGACATTTGTTGCACACGAAGGACATGATTATTACCAAAGCCATGAAAGGTAGCTTTCTCCCCAACTCAAGAAATGTAGGACTGCCCCAATATAGACTTTCAATGATGATGAATCGATAGTTTGCCCCTGTCTAGTGATGACAATAACTAGGAGATAGAGGAAATGATGAGTTGGGGATGCCCTAACTTTGGAATGAAAGGTGGAAAGCAAAGGACTTTGTCTCAACGTATGGGGTTTGGTGTTGCCCCAATTGTAGTAAGGACAAGGTTTCCCCGAGCAGCATATAGGGTAATGAGTTGAGAAATTGCCCCAGTATAGTTTTGTTAATGTGGATATAGCAAGGGGATGAGATGGGTGTATGGTGAATGTCCCCAATTGTAGATGGAGTGAGGAGTGACAGAGTTGCCCCACTCAGAATGATTGGGAAAGGTGGTGGAGTTGAGGTAGTGGCTTTTGGAATTGGTCCAATATGGCTATATGGATGGGATGGACAACAGACAAACTTCCCACAGTGGAATGAACAGTGAAGGGAGTGCCCCACCTTGAAATCTAGGTGATGGTCCTAGTACAAACTTTTGGCTCTCTTTAAAATGGAATCTCGAAGACTAATGATAGTCTTGAGCTTTTGATATGATGGAAACTTCGCTTGGTGATCACTAGACCTTGTCTTGGTATACTTGTAACTTGAATGAATCTTGTAGTGCAAGCCTTTTTTTTTTTTTTTATATATTTTTTGAGATTTTTTTTTGAGATATATTCTTTTTTTTTTAGCAAACATATTGTAAATAAAATTAAAATTTTGAGAAAACAAAAGCAATCAGTCATTGATCGGAATGAACTCTAGAGGGTTGTAACGTGGCCGATGGTTTAGTGATTTATGAGGGAAATGATAATTGGGCTCAAAGTAGTGTTTGGGGATTGATGGGACGGATGATTTTTTTATTGAGCGGTATGACTTGGCTAATGGTTAATGGTTTGTGGTTTGTGAAAGAAGGGGTTATTAGGCTCAATGAAGTGTTTGATGATTGATGAGACAAATGATTTGGTGATGTAACTTGGCTAATGGGTGATGATTTATGAAGGAAATGGTTGTTAGGCTTAAAGGAGTGTTTGAAGTTTTATTGAGACAGTAATTGATGTGTCTCATGGTAGGATGGACTTTAGGATTGTAACGTGGCTAAGGGTTTATGGAGGATATTGAGGTTAAAGGAAGTGTTTGAGGGTTTATTTTAGACAAGGATTTCTTATGCATTTAATGGTAAGAAGTATCAGCTCATAATTGTACCACTTTTGCTTTTTCGTGGTTTTTCGATCCTCTTTTTGGATTTCAGTTTTTTTTTTTGATTTTTTCTTTTTCTTTCTTTCGAGCTGAGTGACTTGATAAAAATGATACACCATTTTTATGTGGAATTGATCCTTGTCTAGGGTGATTGAGAGACTTTTAGGATTTTTGGCTTAAGGTGGGTGGTAAAGGATTTTTTGAGGATATGGAAAGATGGTTCAACTTCATTTCAAATCATGATTGCTTGTTTTCTCAAAAAATAACTTAAAGACAATAATTTACTTATTTTATATACTTGCTCTTTTTTCTTTATTTCTTCTTTTTGTGTGCCCTAATTTTTGCTTAGGCCGTTCTTACGAGTTTTCAACCTAACGGGCCTTTTTGATTTTTTTGTAAAGGACTTGCACCAAGGGAATACAATGTTGACAAGGTATTTTGGAGATCACAAATTTGCCCCAGTGTGAGGGCCTCAAGTGTTATTTCAATAGTGAGAACAAACCAAAAAGTCGACTAGTTAGGGGAGTATGTACTTTAGGGTGGTCGGGGCGGGATTAGACTCGGACGGGGGGTGATGACGAGGTAGGGATATCAACTGACTCAAACAAGAATGAAGTCACATGTCATACACAAATTACTACACGAATGCTTTCAGAAAGAGTTAACAACAGTTTTAACATGAATGAAATTTTGATGGACTATTTTGGTCATTCATCATGGGGTGGATGAGATGCAACGCTTTGTTGAAAAAATGTGAACGCAAATGCTAATTTGAAAAATTGAGTGCCTTGAAACACCTTGAGCTTGCAACTAAGTATGGCTAAACTTTTTCACTAAGAATTATTTATCTCACAAGAATGTCTCACCTCTCATCATAATCTTTCTCTAAAATTATGTTTTTGTTTTTGTTTTTATAATGCATGATGTAAGTATGCAAATGAATGAATGCGCATGAAATGAGAAGGCGAACGAACGAATGAATGTATGTGAAATGCGAATGTAATGTGTATGAAATGATAATATATGATTTTATTTGTCGCATCGGGGAATTATAAGTTTACATTTGGAGAGTAAAGTACAAAGTTTAACTTTGACTTTAGCATGCATGGTTTCACTCCAAAATAAAGCTTTTAATTCTCAAGCGGTCATAAAAATGTACGCAACATAAGATGTTTATCTTGTTATTTTTTTTGTTATAAAGAAAAAGAAAAATGCATGTGGTATATTTTCTAAAAATGTAGTAAATAATGATTTTGACTTTTGACTTTTTGATTTTTAAATTTTTTTTGGATAAAAGACGGTATGCATTAGTGTTTGTTTGAATGCAAGGGTATAAAACTCCTTTGTGACCCTAGAAGGGTACCCTATGGAGTGGGTCTAAGGTTTCTTTCATAGTGAGCCTCACAAGGGTAGTTTTAAAGAATCCTACACAAGGTTCCTAGAGCCAAGGACCCCAGTCAAGAATACTGACCCTAACAATAGGCAAGCTATTAGAAGGGATAGCATCCATAAAAGGAATCAAACTCTAGGTGAGATTTTCATGACCACCCAACGAGACGACGCCCCAAGCAGCCATCACTACGCAATCTCGTTCTAACTTAGGTTTGCACTCGAGTCCGGGTAGAGGACTTTTCTCACATGTGTGTGATGTGTAGAGGTGTAGTGTGTGTAGGAGCGATTTAAAATAACCCAAAGTGCAAACAAAACAAACATTCATACAAATGTCGTCTTCTACCCTAGGGTTTATATATCACATAAAAGTATAACATGCAAATAAATAAATAAACAGGGAAGGGTAAAAATTAAATTAATCCTAAATAACTAGACTAGGTTTTGACTCTCTAAAAAGAATTAAGTCCCAGTGAAGTCGCGGTGTGAATAATAGAAAAATCCGGGAAAGGATTCTTCGAAAGGTTCTTAGGAAGCCGCCACCAAATTTTAGTTTAAGGGCAGGTTTAGGACGAGGCATTGTTAGGGTTCGGGAGTCGTTATGTGTGAGGAATGTATTAGCACCCCACGACATTCATTGTCTAATTAATTAAGATTTATTTAATAATTACCCTTTTATTTGTAGAAAAAGACTTATTTAAATTTTTTGTTTTTAGTGCTTGACAAGAGTTGAATCTTGCTCCTACGTACCTCCGGATGCAATGGAGGAATCAAAGCTACGTAGTTCTTCCTGAAAAAGTTTGTGGTTTGGTGTTTTTTAGTGTAGGGGTCCTAGGATTCCTTGAACTGCATGACTCACTCGATTCTAGGACACTGACTAACCCGATTGTACAACCGACTTAGTCCCCTACTTTTTGAAAATGATTTTTGAATTTTGGAAAGGAGTTGTGAAATGGGTTGATTTTAGAATAGGTATTCTAGAACTCTTGAACTGTCTGACTCATTAGTTCTAGAAGCGACTAACTCTTACTGCATAAACCGACTTAGTCCCCTATTTATGGAAAAATAATTTATTTATATTTTACTAAGTTTTTTGTAGGATTCTTGAATATCATGACTCATTAGTCCTAAAATGATGACTAACCTTGCAGGTTGTACAACCGACTTAGCCGTTTATTTAGGGAAAATAATTTATTCGTATTTATTAAGTTTTGTGGTTCTTCAGATAAATTTCATTGGCCTAAAATGATGACTAACCTTGGTTGTACAACCGACTTAGCCGCTTATTTAGGAAAATAATTTATTCGTATTTATTAAGTTTTCGTGGTTCTTGAATCACATACTCATTGGCCCTAAAATAATGACTAACCTTGGTTGTACAACCGACTTAACCGTTATTTGATTCGAGAGAAAAGAGTATTTATATTTGAATTGGAAAAGAATTAAAATGAAAAAGGGGTGAAGATTGTAAAATGAGGTTTTATTAGTCGCAGGGGGGTGTATAATTAATAGGGGGTGTGATTAGGAAGCCCAGTTCGCATAGGAGAGCCCAGTATGCTAAACGGGCTTAAGTGGAGGAGGTGTGCGCGTGAATTGGAGGGGTGCGAATAGCGTTCTGATAATTAAAAAATAAATTAAAAATAAAGCACAATACATAAGCCCAAAAACTCGAGGAAAAACCCTAAACCTAAACTCCTTCCCTCCTTCCTTCCTTCCTTCAGTGCGCAGTGAGAGAGGAGGAGAGATTTCGCGAAATCTCGCCTGGTTTCCACTGAGAGAGAGAGAAGCGATTCAAGGAGAGAAGGAGGAGATTGCAACGATTTCCGAAGAAGGAGTGAACTGTGACGGTGGGAGAGAAACGGAGGGAGGTTTCGCGACGGGAGAGAGAACTAAGGCTCGCCGGTACTGTAACGGCGATGGTGGCTGACGGCGCTGGTTCGTGTTGGCCTCGGTTTGGTGGCTGTATGGGGATGACGACCACCGTGGTACGATGGCCGGAGCTTAAAGGGGAGATTCTGTCATCAATTTTTTTATAGGTTTATGTATTTTCTTGTCTATTAATCTCAGATTCTGACTGTTATCTCTACTTCTATTTTATTAATCTTACTTCTGTTACTCTTTATTAGCAATCCACCTTCATCATCTTCTATTTGGTTGTTCTTTATTTCAAACCTTAAGATCTACATATCTACATATTTTTCTATACAACTTGGTCAACAAATAGGGCCATCAAATTAAAAGAGATTCGACCGGTTCTGTTTTCATTCACTAAGGAAACTATGTTTGTTTACCATTTGTTAAAAAGAAACGTGTTTATCAAAGGGTCCTATGATAAAAACATGTTTTAAGTTACACTGTTATACAATCTGACCATAAAAACATGTTTCTAACATTTATCAAAAGGGTCCTATGAACTAAACTCATTCATATTTAAAGGAAGCAACAGATTTAAACAGTACCTGGATTTAAACAGCACCTACACGTGATGTAATGCAAATATCTCTACGATTTTAGCATCTTATTGCACATAAAAGTCAAACACATTTTTTAGGCGAAAGCTAAATTGTTGTTCTTCTTTGGTTCGTAACTCTTACTCCGCCATCTTTGCTTGTTCTTTGAATCTTCCATTGCCTTTGCCGCTTGTTCTCAAACCAGAAATTCGAAAATGTGTTTAGTGGATTAGGGTTTCGATTTGAAACTCTAATCCTATTTTTTGGGTGATTTTAGCAGTAGTTTTCTGCCTTGGGTTCTGTGTGTCTTTGACTGTTTATTGACTGCTTATTTATAGTTGAAAATTAGGTTAAAACATTAATGATTTTGATTGTGTTTTGATTGATTTTCAGGTTTGGGTTTGGGCTTGTGGGAGATGGATACTTGGTGAGCAAGGAGAGAAGCTAGGGTTAGGGTTTAGAAGGCTGACAGCTGTGTTGTTGCCCTTTTTTATCTTATTTTCGGATTTGTTTATTTTATATTTTTAGTATTACTATTTTTTTGTATTTTTGGACTTATTTGACTCTTAAGTAAATTAAACTAAGTAGGATTTTTTTTTGACATTTTTGGACTGTTATATATGCTTAAATAAATTAAATAAACAAAATAAAAATAACAATAAGAAAAAGGAGTCCGGCCAAATACAAAAGACGAACGGGCCGGATTAGGACAAGCGCGCTAAAACGGGACCAAAAATAAAAGAAATGGGCGCGTTAACTAAAACACTAAAATTAACTCGGAATCGCATTATTAGGTCTGAATTTTAACCAAATTTCGAGAAAAATGACTTTAGGTAGACCTGCTTATGTACGACCAGTGGCGAAGCCAGGATTTTTCTAGAGCCTGGGCAAGAAAATTCCCCGCCAATTGACATATGACATAATATATAAATAATCATAAAGTGTGCTAAATAGGAGATATGAAATATAATCTGTCAATAGAGTGCTAAATAAAATTAGGAGGTTGTTGTGCGAAAAGGTGATGTGCAAGTGTACACAATCGCAACAAGTAATATAATGATAAGTAAAGATCGTTCCCACGAGGATTGTTGAGTTTACTTCTATATTCAAATTAGTAATTTAGCTAGTGAGTACATAAATAACAATAACAAGTTGTCAAATCATTAATGTTATCAACATAAAGGTACAAAAGCAAATAAGATAGATTATAAGTAGAAATTCAGAGTGAGAGTAGTTGGAATGCTCTTTGCTAAGTAATTTCCGAAGTAGGCGCTATAGCGTCTCACGCTATAGCGTCAAGCTGCCATTTGTGCAAACGATTTTGTGCTTTTCGACCACTAACGCCGTGGTTTCATTACAAGATGCCTATGTCTAGGTTCTAAATAAGTTCACCTGTATAATAAAGAACCCACGACTTTTGCCCTATGAACTATTGCCTTTCTATGTCTAGATTTAGCAAGCGTTGGTTAAATGTCTTTAAACAACCTTTCGTTCATATCAATCTTTGAGTTCGAATCATGGACCATGTCCGTACCCATGAATATACCTATTTTAGGTGATCATTTCTAAAACAAGTTTGAAAGAAGTAACACACAAAGATTGAAACGCAAAGCGTGAAATATTATATACGCGATACTAAAGGTTCATTACAAAGCTTTAAGCATCCAACTACAAGAGAATCAGCTCATGATGAGCAACAACACAAGAAATACAAAGACATAAAAGTGTTACCTAAAGCCATAAAACCGAAATCACCAAGAGGTGGAAAACACTCCAAATGATGACGGCTCGAGTGCGCTTATAGCGCTAGGCGCTATAGCGTCTCGCAAAGACTATGAGAAAAATCTACTTTATTGTGAAAATGGAGCTTGGACGAAAATGGAGTTTAAGAGTTATTTCTAACTCTCTCTCTTACGAACCAACAAAACCTAGCTTGAAGATGAAGTTTTTAAGACTTCAATATAAAGAAAATATCTCTCAAAAAAGGTGAAAAGCCATCCCACCAACTATTACCAACTACCATTACAAAATAGACAAGTGTCCTATAAAGCAAAAGGTGGGTGGGTCGATGCAGAACTGTCTATGATCGCTCTCTGGTGATTTAACATCTTTTGCCAAAATTGCTTTTTCGTTTTCTCTCATCATCATTTGAGAATCCAACGCTATAGCGTCTGCCGCTATAGCGCTAATCTTTGTAACTTTGAACAAACACATTAAAAATAACAAGAAAGCACCAAAAGTGCCAATTTGTCACATAATCGGTTCCTAACCTCTTTTACACTAAACAACATATATTTACTTATTTAACAACAATATTAATTAAGAACTTGCATTAATTTAAGTAATAAAAGCATAAATAACTCATATAAATATGAGTTATCAGAGGTAAATGCCCTTTCCGAGACTTCTTTCGGGTGAATGTTCGCATAATATCAACATCTTGAAGTGACTTGAATATCTCCCGCTTCGGTGTAACATATCATCAAGTCATTGAACCACTCATCGTTGATCTTGTTGCGTAATTTAGACTTGATAATCTTCATTCTTTGAAAAAGCTCTTTCAACGGATCTTTGTCGACGATAAGAGCAAACAAAGCCAACTCAATGAGTTTGTAGACCAATGGAAATACCAAATGTTTCTGAGTTTGAACCATCTTCATAACCAAACTTTCAAGACATGAGAAGCAATTCAGAACATTGTTACTTCCTTCACTAAACCGGTGATCCATCTCCACACACGATGGCGGAACTTAAATGAATTATTAGGGGGAGCCAAAAGTAATCAAATAATATAATAGAAATATTAAATTTACAAACAAAATTAGTTTTCTGAAAATCATATTTTAATTGGACAATAAATACTCAATTTTTTGACAAAATATAGTGCCTTAGTTAATAAATTAAAAATTTGTGTTTTTCAAAAAGGTAACTTTGATTTTTTAATCATAAATACGATTGAATTTATTTTATACTATGAAAATATATATTGTCACCAAAAATAAATGCAAAACAATTAACAAATATTGTAAAAAACATTTTGATTGCAAACACACATACATCCCACCTCACTGCTACTATATTTGAAAAATAATAAATGAAGCATTGCAAAATTTAAGAAAGCTGAGGTTCGAACTCGCGACCCTGAATACAACACAAATACAAAACAATGAACATCTTACCGCTGCGCTGAACCATTTGTTGTGAAACATCTTGCAAACGAGATATATATCCTTAATAGAGAAAATCAGCTATTAGGTTGGGGGCTTTACAAACAAAGTAGAAGTTGAGCCCGGGCGCGTGCCCGGGCTAGCTGGGCCCTAAAATCGCCCCTGTGTACGACTAAACTCAAATACGGATATTAAATTGAAGAACGCACGAAAAGATCGATCATTCGCGCGCGTTCCTAATTTAAACAATGGCATTTCGATTTAGTTGAACAAGGTGATTGAAATTGGTTCGAGTTAGTAGCCGAGACGCTATACTAATAATTCTCGTCCGAAACACGACCCTAATAACAATGAACGACTAAAACAAGAAAAAGAAGAGGGACAAAATTAGGGTATATCAAAAGACACGAATGAACTTATAGTATACCTTTCAATAGCCTATCTTTGATTTTGAAGGACACTTTTGGTTTCCTGACAACTTTGATTTTCGAACCATCAATAGGATTTACAACTACAACAGGTTTCTTACTTACAGGTGGAGTCTTCTTCCACAACCAGCAGCCCTTTTCCTCCTGAAATTTAGTTAAATGCATAAACTATGAGACCTTTGAAACAAATATGATCATCTAGAAAACATTCAGCTAGCAAATTATTTTCCAGGAATCTAGTATCTAGTATAAAAAATATGATTTCCACAAATGAGAAAACAATATTAGTAACAACAACACACTAACATCATAATCTCTTCATCTCTTTAATTTTAGGAAGCTTTGCAATCCAGGATCCGATGGCAACTCGCGAGAGAGAGTGAAGTGTTTCAGCAGGAAGTTCGCGCGAGAGAGAGAGAGAGAGGGTAATTAAAGTTTGGGTCTTTGGTGTGAATGGGTGCAAAACTTGGGCTACTAGTGCAATTTAAAATTTCATGTGGTACAAAAAAATATTTATATAGGGTGGTAAGCCAAAAAAATTCAAGGGATTCAACTGAACTTGAAATGTATGTGGGTCCGCCTGTACTTTACTATATGTAGTTTCGATAAGACATAGAATATGGATCAAAAGGGTGAAGAAAAATACAAGAAATCATTGGTAACTCGTCAGATGGAATATAAATTGACGTGTTGATTTTTCAAATCGAGACAAAACCTGCAAATTGAAATACAAATTGAAACAAGTAGTAAAAACAATCGATTACTTCTAAAAAATAAAATCTATGAATTCAAAATCAATTGTTGATTTTCTTTTATTACATTATTTGAAGTTGATTTTCTTACCCATATTTAATCAAGTAAATCACAGTCGTTGGATATGTATGTTGGACACCATCAAAAGGAACAGTAGAGTGAAGCACAACAAAGAAGGCGTAGAAATATACGACAACTTTGACGATTTCCTTTTGATCAAGCTTTCAATGATAGTCAAAACTTCAGATATTATTGTCTCACTCATGGATCAAGTGGAGACAAAACAACAAATGACTAAACATGAAAAAATTCGATCAAAATATATTATATACCAGGATTAGAGCTCATGAAAAAATTCGATCAAAATATGAATATGAATATGTTCATTATTGAATTTCAAAATCAGCTATGATATCCAGTAAGAATACTTTCATCATGAGTGTGTGCAGCCTCATCATAACAAAGACTCGAAAATGCGGAACATATTGTAGCAGCAGTAGCCTTATCAAGCAGACAAAAAAACAAAGTGAGAAAAATAACTTATCTAGCTCAATGCAATGAATAAGCCTGATAATCTGGATCAGAATCAGAAGATAAACAAAATCAGAGACGCTCTGTTTAAGAAACACGCACGTTGATTGATAAAATTGGATTGAATGACTGAGTAACACATTCCAAGAGCTCTTATTTATAGTAGGAGGAAGTTACATGCAAAGAGACAAGTGTCTTTCATGCACTTAACCTAAGGACACTTGTTATTGAACCTACATGCAAGGTGCCATGCAACAAAGTAAGGTGTCACTCATACAACAAACTAGTGACACTTGTTAGTTGAAGCACATGCATCATGACATGTGTACTTTGTGAAATAAGGTAAGGTCCAATCCATGCAACAAAGGTAAGGTGTCAAGTAAGGGCCCCACTATAGTTTTAGCTTGGATCATCCTGGTCGGGTACAAGAATTAGTGTATTACTGGCTAACTCAATCCCCCAGTAATGGTTAAAATCGGCCAGAAATTGCACTTCTTGGCCAGATTTAGTCCGCCGATGAATCACCAGAAAAAGCGGTCGCAGTAATCATTATTGGCGGATATTCACCGATAATATCTTGGCGGATTCTTGGCCTAATTTCACCGAAGAATTATTGGTGAAATTCGCCAAGAAAATGCTAGTAATTCTTGGTGAATATATCGCCACTAAACAACCAAATTCCACCAGTAATCTATTATATATTTTTTAAAAAATAAATTAAAATGTTTTTTATATTTAAAAAATATTTTTAAAATGCGTTTTTTTAATTCTTTTAAAATTCGGTGATTTAAAAATTAAAATGTGTTTTTTTAATTAACTTAAAATTCGTTGATTTAAAAAGTCCTTAGCAAGCTCCAATATAGGCATGCAAGACCAGAAATTCTTCTACTCTAACCACTCACTATCTCAAACTTTCAAAAATGGTGGAAGAAAGAGGATGAAGAACTCAAATTCAGTTTTCCCTCTCACTCATGGAGTATTTCATTTTTGAATGAAGGAGAACCGAGAACCTCAGTGAATGTTTCAGAATCAGAGAGAAATAACGGTCAAGAAGAAGAAGGCCATGGTTCCTCTACCTAATATGAAATATATTGTTACAAACATACCTTCAACAAATCTGGAAATTTTCGTGTAGAACTTGGAGAGAAATGGTGTGAATGAATGAAAAAATTTCTAGAGAGATTTGAGGGAAATGGTGTGAATGAATAAAAAATGAGAGGGTTGGGAGTTTAAGTAGATGCGCAGCAACGGATAGAAGGAGAAGCTGGGTAAAAATTTTAAATTTCACGCGAATTACTGGTGGAATTAAGTTAGTTACTGGCGGAAAAATGTCACTTACTGGCGGACGCGTGGTAGGCTAGGAACACGTGAAAGCTGGCGCGGATTTGATTCACTAAATCAATTCATCGGGCGAACAGTTTCACCATGGCGGTGACGACGATCGTGACGCGACATGTCACTACTTTATTGTCATCAAATACTGGCGGATTTTTTCGCCAATAACGCAATTCTTGGCGGAATTTTCGCGAAATTTCTCCGCGGAATTCACGCGGTAATTCTGGCGTAATTCTCGAAAATCGCGATAATTCCGCCAGTAAACATACTGGCTGACTAGATCCGCCAGAAATGTCATAGGATCTGCCAGAAACGTACTGGCAGACTAAATCCGCCAGAAAACGCCAAAATCAGCCAAAAAACTTACTGGCGGACTGAATCCGCCAGAAATGTTTCCCCAATAACTCACGTAATTCTTGTATTGGCTGGATCCCATTGTTGGGTTGGGTCAGATGGTGCTTTGTGTGGGTAAGGATAATTTTCAATGGAGGGAAAAATTATGTAGGGAGATTTTCTGGGTAAGTGTTTCTCCAATCGTATAGCAAGGCGGATGACATCATCCAATGACCGGTATTGGCGGAGCTGAATAGGATGAGTAATTTCAGGGTTTAATCCATCAAGGTAACGAGCTATTGTTTGTTCCTCCCTTTTGTGAACATCACACTTCATCATTAACTTCTCAAAATCTCTAGTGTATTCTTCGACCGACAAATTCTCCTGACGAAGATTTTGTAGTTGAATGAAGTTATCTTGGTAATAGTGAGAATGCAAAAACTTACCAGTTAGTTCTGGCCGCATTTTCTCTAGTGTTTTGATTTTACTTTTTTCCACTTGTGCACAGTTCATTTTAAGATTCTCCCACCATATGGATGTGTGCTTGTTAAGCTTGACAACAATGATCTTGACCTTCTTTTCCTCGGATACCTCCTTGTATTCGAACACTCGCTCAACAGTTTGAAGTCAGTCCACAAACTCATCTAGCTGGAGTTTTCTTTCAAAATCAGGAATTTCTACTTTTATGTCATCACTCCTGAACAACTATCGAGTTTGGAGACACCTCCTTGTTGATGAGGAGTCACTGCTAGATGAATTATCTTCTGATCTTTGATGGTATTCATCTAATAGAGCTTGCTGAGCAGCCATAGTCTCTGGCTATTGTTGAATTTGTCTCCTTAGAGTCTCCATCTCTATTTCAAGTTGAGGTTGGCGTCTTGGAGGCATTTTAAGGGCTAACTTGGGTATTTGATGGTTTGGGGTAAGTTTTGAATTTTCAAATATTTGGGGTCAAAATGCGATTTTCAAAAAAAATAGGGTCTAGAGTGCAAAATCCCAAAAGTTTAGGGGTTAGATTCCAATTTTTAAAATGTTAATGGTCGAATTGTAATTTCAGAAATTTTAGGAGCTTAAAGGTAAATATGGGAAGTGTAAGGGTTGATTAGCAATTTTCGAAGTTTTTTTTGAATGGTTTGGCAATATATGACATGTGGAAGGATGTGGTTGGTTGTTTAAATGAGGTGGCAAGTGATGTGTGAGGTGATGTGGGATAGTGATGTGTCACACTGACATGACTCGTCTTCTTCCTTCAATAGGTGCTTGGAAACGCGTGAAAATAGAGCTCGACGACATGAAAAGTAGAGGCAAGCGGAGCCAAAGGCCTCACCTTAACAAGATAGAGGCTGCTCCTAGAAGCGGAAGTCAGTTCAGTCTCAACCTTCCTTACTTAATGTGGGCAACTACAGTGTTTGTTTGGGTGAATTTGGACGAAAAGTGGAGGTTTTTCAAGATTTAGCTCTTCCTCACTCAAAAGCTCCTCTATTCTAAGATTAATTTTAGCCACTCTTTTAACTCGCAACTCATTGAACTTGAGCTCTGATGCCAAAATGGATAAGAAACACACACTTTGATTGATAAACTTGGATTGAATGATTGAGTAATACATTCCAAGAGCTCATATTTATAGTAGGAGGAAGTTACATGCAAAGAGACAAGTGTCTTTCATGCACTAAACCTCAGGACACTTGTTATTGAAATTACATGCAAGGTGCCACACAATAAGGTAAAGTGTCACAGATGCAACAAACTAGTGACACTTGTTAGTTGAAGCACATGCATCATGACATATGTACTTCATGAAATAAGGTAAGGTGCAATCCATGCAACAAAGGTAAGGTGTCAAGTATGGGCCCCACTATAGTTTGGGATTGGATCATCCTGGTCAGGTTGGATCCCATTGTTGGGTTGGGTCATGTTTTTGGACTGGATCATAATCGGGTGACAATGATGCATTTCTAGATACTGCTCATTGTTTATAATATTTAATATTAACTTAATATTTTATATTATTACCAATTAAGTGGAAGCCTATAGGGTCACATGATAGAATGGTTAAATCGGAAAACAATTATTTAATTAAATAAGGGAATTGGGCTTGTAGTGTACAAGGCCCACAAAGCAACAGATGATAGAATAGAGCATTATATATGTGATATATTGTGCCTCCTCAAAGAAAACCCTAGAAAGTGTTGTTTGTTGTGCCTCCTCCTTTACTATAGCCGTCAGCTAGCATTGACGCCATTCTGAGACAGTCGTTCACGTGGAGTGAATAAAGACACTACATTTGTGGTTTTGGTGATTTTTCTCCTTGACGCTTCAAGAGGTAAACACATACAAACTCATTTTTGATACATGGACAATTCATGATTTGTGGTTACGGGGATTTTTCCGCTTGAGAGTCTTTTGAAAAATAAATTTTAAATATCAATCTCTCAAATCCCTAACAGATCAGTTAGGGATTGATAAATCATCCACGACATCATTCTATTCATATCAATTCTGCATATATCGTTGAACCCAGGATATTCATTTTGTTGCTTCTAGTATATAATCTATTTTGATCGACTTTTTTCATGTTTAGTCATCCGTTGTTTTGTCTCCACTGGATCCATGAGTGAGGCAATAATATCTGAAGTTTTGACTATCATTGAAAGCTTGATCAAAAGGAAATCGTCAAAGTTGTCGTATATTTCTACGCCTTCTTTGTTGTGCTTCGCTCTATTGTTCCTTTTGATGGTGTCCAACATAAATATCCAACGACTGTGATTTACTTGATTAAATATGGGTAAGAAAATCAACTTCAAAAAATGTAATAAAAGAAAATCAACAGTTGATTTTGAATTCATAGATTTTATTTTTTAGAAGTGATCGATTGTTTTTACTACTTGTATCAATTTGTATTTCAATTTGCAGGTTTTGCCTCGATTTGAAAAATCAACACGGCAATTTATATTCCATCGACGAGGTACCAATGATTTCTTGTCTTTTTCTTCACCCTTTTGATCCATATTCTATATCTTCTCGAAACTACATATAGTAAAGTTTTCAATGAGTTGATAATATGATTCTTGCTCCTAAAAATAGTAGCCATTATTTTTATTGTTAGTTGGTACCCAGTAAGGTTTTGAAGATAAGTTTGAATTGAAAGTTGGCAAATATTCAATGTAGAGTAAATAACACATGTGGTCAGTAATGTGACATAACATTGGTTTGAGAGTTTTAGCAAATAAAAAATATACAAACACGACACGCTGATCTCTTTCTCTTTTTATCAATCTCTACTTCATTCTTTCACTCCTTTACTTTTTTACTTCTTCCACTATTTACAAACTACATATAGTAAAGTTTACAATATTGCACTTTGAAAATGAACCTTTTGTACCCTACCCCGTGGCTCCAATCATCACATGATCCTTATTGGTCGATGAACCATGATGCAGTTTTTTATTTATTTTTCAAGAGCTCCTATTTATAGTTTGAAGAAAGAAGTTCACAGTTCAAATCGTGTAAACTATTATAGCTCTTCCCCTAACTAATTACTAAGAACTATTATCCTTCTGATCTGGTTTTATGTTTTTTATTTATTTTTTCCCGTGCTTTTGTTCTTTTTAATTTTGTTTGGATGTTTTGCTCTATTGTTTTGAGTTTTGGTCTAGTCCCCCCTTAGTTTCTTTTTGTCTTCGTTTTTCATTTTTTTTCAATAAATTTTTCTTTGGTTAAAAAAAAAGTGCTCTTTTTTGTACCCAAACTTAAGCATATTTTATTTTTTCATTTGCAGGAACTTCCATCCGCAGGCTGGTATTGTGTTTATTGTCGCTGTAAATTTTGTGGAATATATAGCAAGCCCTTCGATCATTTTTCAGAGGATTCCCTTAAGTCTGTGCTACTCACATGTCGTTCGTGCTGGCAAAGATGTACATGCTCTTTATTTACATAATTAAGTTGTTAATAAATCCTCATTTCTAGTTAAATTGTTTCCTTTCACTGCCCAAAATTAATACTACTTCTATCAAATTTGTCAGAATGATGCTAAGATATGTGTGTGTGTGTGTGTGTGTGTGTGTGTGTGTGTGTGTGTGTGTGTGTGTGTGTGTGTGTGTGTGTGTGTGTGTGTGTGTGTGTGTGTGTGTGTGTGTGTGTGTGTGTGTGTGTGTGTGTGTGTGTGTGTGTGTGTGTGTGTGTGTGTGTGTGTGTGTGTGTGTGTGTGTGTGTGTGTGTGTGTGTGTGTGTGTGTGTTCTTTATGTTGTTGTTGAGGCTACTGGCTAAAATTTAAATGTTTTTGTTTTACATAATACAATGTACATATTTCTTTTATCTTTAAATATAAGCATAAAAAAATTGCTTCTTTTACTTAGTATAATAAGCTTGAAATCAATATGAAGATATTTTCATAAGGGTGTATTTGGATGAATTATTTTTTAGGGATCATATAGTTACTTATTTTTTGGAGTACAATTGCAAACTAATGTAGTTCCATATTTTTTGTTCCCAGTTAGTAGACAAACTTAAAATGCTTATTGGGATCAAGCATGAAATTGAAGATGGATTTTATTGAAGTCTGGTTCGTTGGACAGATATTGATGCCCATATAAAATCCACTAAAAGGGTTGATCAATGTAGTTCTAAAGTGGATGTTGCGTTGTCAGTAATGAAAAGTTGCTTCAGAGAAATTATTGATGAAAAAACAGGGATTGATATTATCTCCAGTGTTGTATATAATCAGCGGTAAGGTCACAAGATAGAAGTAGACCACCTCTTAATTTTCTCTTCTTTTACTCATTTAATACTCTTTTTTTAAGCAAATGCATCTAAAAATTTATTTACTATTTAATAAACTAATTGTTAGAAAAAGGTGACAAGATCACTTCTATTGCTTCAATTAGGTAAATATCTTTTTATGTAGCTTATAAAACTCATAAATGTTTTTTTTACCAAGAAAAACTGATAAATGTTTTATATGTGTACAAAATGAAGATTTGATATGAAAATTACATTGAGAGAAAACCGTTTATAATTTCTTGGTCTTTGGTTCAATGATTTTTGCTATGTCAAGATCTTCCAACACAAAACCTTCTTATTTTATGAGTCAGATTCCTTAATTTGTAAAGACTTACCAAATTTTTATATGTGCATGATTGTGGGTGAGTAATAAACATACTTTGTGAAGCTTCCTTGATTGATTATGTATCCTGATGATTAAGTTTAATAATATATAGGATTCATGGAAATGAAATGGCAGAGATTCCATTTATTGCAACAGACTATAATTATAGAAAACAAGGAATGTGTCGTCAGCTCATGAATGACGTTGAATCGGTGAGTTCATAAGCAAGGTTATTACGTTAATTTGTCTCTTCTTTTTCATTTACGTATGTGCATGTACAATTGCTAATTTTACTTGCTTCAAAAACTTGTGTTTTTTTTACTATTATGTATCAGGCACTCAGTTATTTAAATGTTGAGTTGTTGATCCTTCCATCCATCTTAGAGGCTACAAAAACTTGGACTTCTTGTTTTGGGTTTGAGCTAGTTGACTTCAACACTCAGAAGTTAATGAAGGAGAAACATATAATGTTATTCTCCGAAACAGATAAACTACACAAGAAGATGTCCAAGCTTAATGCTTCCGATGAAAATATGAGTTTTATTGAAGGTAAATTTTGGTAGAAATTAACTCTAGCTAAATAGATGCAAATCTGATTACACACTCTTTCTATCATTTTCCTTTCTCTAAACATTTGAACTTGAAATCAAATTTGTTGCAGATTTCAATCTTCATAAGAACCAGAAAGTGCATCAAAAAATAATAATTATAATGAAGCAGATGGATCTGGATCTCACAACCAGTCGAGAAATTGTCCTATCAATGAGGAAAGACAAATTCCCATGCCTCGTGTTAGCACTGGAGCTCCAAGGGTTGATAGCTCTTCACAGCGCAGGACACGAGAGTTTGCAACAAAACAAGTTTCTTCAAAGCGCGCTAGTCGTCGTAGTATATAAGTTTATATGACTGCACCGATCAATGTCTTATTTTATTAGTCGATCCAAATTGTATCAATCAAAGTAAGAGTGATGTTATTTAGCCAAAACTTTCCAACCAAAAACTACATTACAACACCAATTAACCAAACTTTTTAGGTCATTAACCAACCTGCCTTTTCACAGTTTTCTAGGCCATTGACTAAAAACTTGGTTAATTGGTTAATGGCCTAAAAAACTTGGTTAATTTGTGTTGTAAAATGGTTTTTGGTTGGGAATTTTTTGGCTAGATAACATTACCTACTAAAGTAATATGTGTTCTCTCTTATTTATTTTGAGTTGCATTTGGATTAATACATGTACATAGTTCTATTTTTAACAAACAAAAATATTGATTTAGAAGTGAATCTAGGTTCAAGATGAGTCAGCTATACACATCGTATTTAGTCCAACACATGATTTTATTCCAACACTAGACCTAGTAGACACTGTAGTATTAGTCCTGAATGGATAAAAACATAGAAATGACTTAAATTCCAAACACTCCATGGTAGTCTGGCTACCTTCTTGTGCATCTTCTCTTTCCTTTTGGATGCCAAGACACGTAGCTAGATATATGAGAGCATTATGCCACCTAATGTTTTTTGTCCTTAATTTTTTAACCGATACAATTCTGAGATGGTAACTTCATCTCTTCAATTATATTAGTTGCCTCCATATTTTTTTGACAAAAATGCCGATTTATTCTGTGCTTTGTATATTGACCAAATTTTTGTAAATCATAGAGTTTTAATTAATCATTTTCTGTACACCCTCCTGGTGTGAGGAAAGCATGTGCAAGCCAAGTATACACAGTCCTTAACAAGTAATATAGTGTTTAAAACAGTTCGAACCCACAGGGATTGATGAACTCTTCTTGAAACTTGATACAAAGTAATAAAGTGGAAGGTAACCAAATAACAATTTATAGTGGAATTGGTGCTATCACAATCAAGTTAGTATAAAGCAAAGTGCAAGTATTTTAATGCAAAAGCTAGTTGGAATGTCTTCACTAAGTAATTCACCTTTAAGTGTTTAATGCAGTATGTGATGCAGTTCCACTGAATGCTGTTACATTAGCTATGTGTCTTTCAGTCACTTTCTTCAGAGTTTCATTACAAGCTTCTTATGTCTAGGCATGCTAAATAAGTTCACTCTTGCCTTTTAAAGTACCCACAGTATCACCCTATGGACTATACTATCCTATGTCTAGGACTTAGCATGGTTTTCACAAAGCTTCATTTATGTAAAACACTCACCCATATTAGTTCTTGAGTTCTTAATTGTAAACCATGTCTGCTTTTACAAATCTACTTATTCTAAGTGATCAATCTCAAAATAAGTGTTGAAAATATTATCAAGCAAGAACTAAAGTGCACACATTACATACATGCATCATACTTACTTAAAAGCTCATTAAATGGTTAGAACATTCCAACTAAGAGAGATTTAGCTCAACATAGACATTGCAAGGCAAATATAAACTGAATAGAACATGTTTATATAACTGAAATCACAAAATAAGGACAACATGATAGAGATTACACGAGTTGAAGCTCTTTGCATGAATTCTCCAAGCAATGCAGTTGCATTACTCCTTAGCACTATGTAAAAACTACTAAATTGAAGTAAGGGGGATTTGTTAATTCCTTCCTTTCCTTCTTACAAAATAGAAACTAACTATGTATATTGAAATTTGAATCTAACTTATGGATTGTGATATATTTCCAAGTGAAGAAGTGAGGTCCTTTTATAGCCTTCATGAGAGGTGCTTCTTTACTTGTTGATGAAGTAAACTAGAGGTGGAACCATGGTTACTTTTCAGAAGTTGTTTCCCAAGTTGAGATCTTTGATCAAGTGTGTAGGGAGGTCCAATGAGATATGAACATGTGTCCCTATGTTGATGACTCTTCAAAGCTATCTTCAAAGCTATGTGGGAATGGTAGGCGCCGAAATATAAAGTGGTCTTGCTTTAGGGGACCAAGCAGGAGGTCAGCAATGCAAGTGGATGTGCAAGTGGCTAGCTGCACTCTCCAAGTAATGCAGATGTAGTGCAGGATCAATGCAGTAGCATTGATGCAGGAGCATCTGTAGACTGCACTGAACAAAAACATCAAACATACCACAATATATCCAAAATGACCTATTAACAACTATAACCATGTGATTCACTCAAGTTATCATATATCACATAAAATACTATATAAACTCCTTATCTTTACTTGAAATAGAGCAATTTACTAAGTTTAAACATATGAATAACTCTATATAAAATAGAATTATCACCTCCCGCCATGATACAACCCCTAAAATTGAGTTTCCATCTACCCTTATTACGCATAATTATGTGAGAAATCTACAAGTGTACGGTTTTTGTCAATGGTATTCAACTATTTTGGTTACACTTATAATCAATTGCCAGAAAGAAAAACATTCACAAAGATAAAATTAAAAAATAATTATATCAACGATATATAATATTTTCTCGCTACAGTTCAGCAAAATAATCATTTATTAAAAAATAAAGACATTTATAAAGATAAAATATAAAAAATAAATATATGACAACACATAATAATTTGCAGTGGGGACTCAAATATATATATATATATATAATACTTTTTGTCAAAAAAAAATATAATACTATTTTATTGTGACTACTTTAACTGTTTAACACAATGAAATGATACTTACAATTCGCCATGACTTATTCGTACAACGTGTAATATTTTCCCTCGGAAATTAATAGTAATGAGATTATACCAACAACATATAATGTTTCCCGTTAGAGATCAAAAGAAAAGTATACATAAGTAAAAAATACATTGACCATAGATAATTTTTCGGAATTCAAAAGCAAAATAATGATTTATAAAAAACAAAAACATTTAGAAGACTAGGTATAAAAAATGTGTGGAATTATACCAACAACACGTAATGTTTTTCCGTTGGAACTCAAAAATAAAATACACACTTATAAAGACAAAAACACAAAAAATCAATATTCCAATAATAGTTAATATTCTCTCGTTGGAATTCAAAAGCAATATAATAGTATTTCCTCGTTAGTAATCAACAATAATGAAATAATACTAACAACATGAAATATTTTTCCTTTGGAACTTTTTTTTGACAAGATTTTCCTTTGGAACTTAAAAACCATAATATACGTACTTATGTATTTGACCAAAAAGATGTAACTTTTTCTCGAAAATAGGTATATGCCCTCATCAAATTTCAAATGCAATATAATAGTATTTCCTCGTTAGCAATAAATAGTAATGAAATTACACCAATCAATGCGCAACATAATACTTTGATCCTTAAGATCTATCAATAACTCAGCAACTACTCCAACAACTACTTTTCTTCCATTTGCTTTGCTTTGCCCTGTTGATCTGAAAACAACAACAACATAAAGGGTGAAATTACAAATCTCGGTGAGTTCTTTCGTGACCCCTCACAACTCAACTCACGGTGTTTTATTCATCTTTTACTCATAGCCCAAGTTTGGATAGCTACACATATCATGGCTTAGCATAACACCGACAACCACTACACAGTTCCCCAGTGAACCCCCTCGCAAATATTTGAAAGCGAGCAAACATGTTACGGGCCTAGGTTTCGAGCTCATGACTTCCCTCCCCTAATATGCTAACATCTTGAGGTCGTCACCCCACATTTTCAGTATTAAGTTGGTTACCAAAACCTCTAATGGAACATCACATTAGATTATGTTTCTCCCTCGGTACAAACTATACGGTTTATAACAACAATTATAATTCAACCGTCAATCAAATTACATCTCAAAGATAGGTATAAGTGGAGTATTATTGTTCATATGCTCTCTCTATACAAACTACTCGGTTTATCTTTAAACCAAAACTTCGTATACTCGTTTTGCATCATCAAAATATACTATTCGGGACGTAAAACTATTTCATTATCATTGGGAAGGATTAAGAAATGGATTAGGAAGGGATTGGAGTCCAAAGGAATAGCATTGGAGCCTTTTTAAAATGAGGGACAGAAGTTTTGGCTCGGAACGGGCTCATAGGCGCACAGACCGGGCTTACTATAAAACATTTTTGGTTTTTTTTTTGGACCCCCACCCCATCCCCATAAACCCCCACCCACACTGAAAACCCCAAAACGCGAATTCAAAAACGTATTTTTTTAAATTTTTGGCCAATCGTATATATACACAGGGGGGTATATATACGACCCTATTTTTGCCCATCGATATATACACCCCAAGGCGTATATACGATTGGCAACCCCACCTTAATCGTATATACGCCTAGGGGTGTATATACGATGGAGCAAAAAATAGGTCGATATATACCCCTCGAGTTATATACGATCCCCATTGAATTTTTTAAGTCAAATAAAAATTATATAAGTTCGAAAATAGGCTTTGTGTGTAATTCGTTAAAACGCGTGGCGATGTTATACGTCGAGCGAATAATTTAGGCTAAAAATCGGTTTTGGACAACATACTCGATCGTAATGAAACCACAACCATTAGAAGCGAAAAAATCAAGAATCAAGACTAAAAGTAGAAGGGACTTCTTTTCGGACTACGGCCTCAAAATCCCAAATTCCATCGTTTTACTATTTTTTACGATTTTTACAATTTTTCATAGTCTCCAAAAATCTAAAAAAATTTGTATAGCCTTATTTTGGTTTTGTTAGATTTTTAGTGGTGTTTTTATTTATAATTTTTTGAGTAGTTTTGACTATTTAACGAATTTTTAGAAGCTTTTAGTAATAAAAATTAAAATAAATTATTAAAAATAAAAAACCCATCGTATATATACCCTTTGAAAGACGTATATACGATGACTATTTTATGTCAATCGTATATACGCACTCAAAAGGGTATATACGATGGGTTTTTTAAAAGGGCATTTTGGGGATTTAAAATTGGGTGGGGGTTTATGGGGATGGGGTGGGGGTACAAAAAAAACCCAACATTTTTTGCGTGCATCAAAACAACGAGACGCATGGTCCGGGCCTAGGGGCGCACGGACCGGGCTACCTTGACACCTTTGCAAAAACTCTGTTTTAGTGTAATTAGGCTATTCCGATGGTTCCAATACTCGTCATGCTCCACTCTTAACGCATCAATGGTAAGTAACAACATTATTACTACTTCCAAACAATTGAATTGAATACAATTAATCAATCAATTAGCACATATTATGACATTCAATCAAACCACGTTTTCTGAATACAAAACACAACTATGACTTCCCAATGAGCAAAGTTTCAGTTTTCACTAAACCAAACACATGCAAATCATCAATCACCAATAACACCTAATTTAGGGAAGAACTCACCTTGACTATCAAATTTGGCAACACAAACACAAAGTTGAAGTTTCAAAATCACCAACAAATGCTTCCAAAGCTCTCAATACACAAAATTAGCTTCAAAACCCCTTGATTGCTTCTCCTATTCGAAACCCAAGCTCCCAAAAACTTCAAGTATCAACTCTAGACTCCAAACCCTCCTCCTAGACCATTAGTTCAGCAATGTAGCTCTAGAAATGTCTTGATTAAACTCCAAGTTGAACATGCAAGACAAAATTTCTTCTACCCACAACACTCAAGCTCACCATTTTTGAAAATGGTGGAAAGAAGGGAAGTGAAGAACTGAAATTTGGTTGTCTCTCTACTCACTAGCAGTGATTTCAAATTTGATTGAAGGATAAGCTTGGAAAATTACTTGTAGTCAAGGAAGAATCAAAGAAGGAGAAGAAGGGTTTGTGGGTTCTTTTTCATTTCTTTCCCTTCTTCTCTCGTGACTCTCTCTCTCTCTACCCTATGTTTTTCAAAATCCACTAAAAATTGAAAAAGAGAATGGGGCTTTGTGAGAATGTGCGTGTGTTTAGAAGGAGGGTTTGGAGTCTAGAGTTGATACTTGCACTCTCCATATAAAGATGACAGTTCTCATGCACTATGCAAGCCGCATTGAACCCAAACAGTTATTTTCTATATAACTAAGGAGGCCCACTAACAGAAGAAAAAACGGGGAATTATTTGAGTGAAGATGACAGAAGCTATTAACAATGGCTTCGGGGAAAGAAATGTGTCATTGAAGATTAGTTAAAGCTTTCAAGTTTCTCGGCTATGTTATGGTGGCCATAACAGTTGCAGTGCTGAGTATACTTTTCTCTCACCACATGCGTGTCCACCAAATTGAAATGCTCCAGAACTCTGATAGATGATAGAACATACCACCCATTTATTAAACTATTCTAATTCAATCAGCAAACTTAACAGTTCTTAATTAACCTTTCAACTGAAAATTAACTTTTAGTCTTATCACCTACTTTTGTCAATTAGAACCTATATGCAACAGAAGTAAATCAACACAACCGCCACTGCAAACAAGAGTCAGTAATAATTCACATAAACTTTCTCATCTTATCCCACCAACTACACCTGTAGGCAGCTTCTTTGAGTTGGTTGGTATTTTGCATTACTCGGAATGGATTACAAACTAGATCTTCAAAACACATATGTAAGAAAATAGCATCATTAAGTCCACATGACTAATTAACAATAAAAACCATTTGATGTCTTTCAAACCACCCAGAATATTTCCCTACAAAGAAGGTACAACCAAATCCACAAATTTGTGATACGTAATTTAACGTCCACGGCCGCGCCCACGTCCACGTCCTCGCCCCCGTCCTCGTCCCAAAGGCTTCCCCCCTGTAATTAAAATCAAAACTTTATAAACCAGAAATTTCTAGATAATGATTGACCTGGACATAATGACTCTGATTGGAAAATATTGCAGTTGCAGTTAAATAATAAATAGTACCAGCTGTTGGCTTCTTAGGCTTGACCCTTGGAGCCTCTTCAACCAGTAAAGTCTCAAGGTTCAAGCTGTCAGGAAGTATATAATAACGAATGTTGTTGCCTCTTACGCTGAGATGATCCAAAGTAACTGGGTTTTTCCCTTTCAGCGTTAGTTTAACTGTTTTTAAATGTGTGTTCATGCTGATATCAACACCTGTAGCATAGCAACAAGTCCAAGGTTCAGTACAATACGGGTTAATCAGTACAATTGATGGATAAAGTACAATATATTGCCCAACTACAATACAAGGATTAATATCCTCATAAACCATGTCTACTTGCAAGTTTCAACTAACTACAAAACACTCCGTAAAAGAAAATGATTGTATTTGCAACTTTCATGAAGCTAGGGGACAACCTGCACCATGATATCCTAAATTCTGGAATTCTAAATTTTAAAATTTAATTAATACAATTGAAGACATAGATGTAATGAATGCTAAGTTTTATTATTTATGCGAGTAAATCAAACTATATCAAGATGACGATATAAGTTAATTCCACAACCACAACACAGACAGCAGGGGGTTCGATTGCAAGTAGTGGAAGAGAACAGTGAACTTCTGCCAAGTTTGGATTAGATAAGTTGTAAGGCTACACTAGGGATCTGTATCATAGAACGGAACAGGCATTACAGATAGGCTTTAAAATGATGCAGACGCAGTATGGGGAATCTGAATTTCATTAGTTTGTTGAGAATCCTTGTTTCAAACGAGATGTTCATGGAGGCAAGCGAAATATTCATCATAAATACGGCAGATGGTAATGAGGAAAGTTTTCAATCTCTACTATTATTTCAGAAATGGCAACTCATAGAAGAACAAAGAGATATTTCAAAATACAAACATCATTAGTCTATCAGGGGATCTAGCAAACTTAATGTCTCGAAAAAATGTCAATAGCTACAACGAAGCAGAAAACACAACCAACTTCATTAATTAAAACATCAACATCTGGTCTCACTAGATTACTAAGAAAAAAGGATTCCTAAACATAATAGCTATGATGTAAAAGTAACAAATGACAATCTCTTGGAAAATGACAGGGTAATACTAATTAGCTAGCGATTCACCTTGACGTGACAGGAAGTTGTTAATATTGTAAATACAAGTTAACAATTCTTATCAAATGTTCAAAACTTATGGAAGCTTCAAACGGGTTCAAGAGAGAAATATCAGTTTAAAAACACCCAAAATAATTGCTTCCTAAGTGACAGTTGGTTATGAGTTTTTTCTGGAAGGGAGATACAAGATTGTTGGTTATGAATTATGGTAAACTTACCACAATTAGCAACACAGACATTCGACATGTATGAGATTTTTAAGAACACCTAGCATATTTATTCAAAATTCAATCCATTTAACTCTAAATAATAAGAGAACGAGCACGGGTGGGTGTCACACATAGGATCAGAAGCATAACAACAGGCATTTACTGTGGAAGTGCAACTGCATTTGAAACTAACAAAATCTGCCTCCTGTTTTACCTTTTCCCACTCATAAAAGAATTATCTATGAAGCATGAAATATCGAAACCCATTGGGCAAATAGCAATAAGATTTGAACTATTGTTTAATTGCATTTCGGATGCGACTGATATGCAAAATTCCACCATTTAAAATCTATGCACAACAAAAGCGACAAATCCATTTCCAAAAAAAGTTAAAATTCTAGGGTAGGGTTTAGAGGTTTATGTCAAAAATTGCATTAGGTTTATCAATCAATAGAGAAACCAGTGAGCATCGAACACTAAAATGATGTAATGCTAAGCGCGAAGCAAGGCTAGGGTTTAACAAAAACCCCAAACAAATCAGAAGACGACAAACAGTACAATCTATACCAAAAAAAAACGAAAGAGTGAAGAGTACCTGTAATGGTGCCATGAACAATAGTACCATTCTTGAGTTCAATTGAGACAGTTTCGTTGTTCAACTTCATGAGAAACCTGCTCGAGATTTCATGAAAAACATTTAGTTTACGGTTGAAAAGGAAAAGAGTAGATGAAAACGAAGTGAAAATGAAAACGGATAATAAGAATGAAGATAGATGAGTAGATGACGAGGCTGATACCTAACGAGCTTCATGGTGGCGCAGAAGAGGAGAGGACGAAAGCAAGGTCACAGGCACAGTGGATACTCAATAATGGCGGCACAAGCACGACTAGTGTTTTTGGGCTCAAAACCACAATAGCGTTTAAGTAGGGCTGGAAAAGAGGATTGTGCTTCTTAAAACCCCATCTACTCATCACACACTACCAAAAGGCGTGAAAAGACAGAGTTGCCCTTAATAAAGCGCATGCATTTTAATTTTTTTTTGAAATTTAAGGACGGTTCGATAGTTACCTATCGAATCAGTTCGATGGTAAAGTAGCGAGTACGTAAAAATTTGATGAAAGGCACGGTGGATACTCAATAATGAAAGGCACAGTGGATACTCAATAATGGCGGCACAAGCACAAAATTGTCTAAGAAATGGTTCGATAGTTAAAGAACGAACTGGTTCGGTTCTTTAAGTCCAAACCACTGTTATGTTAAATAGTTTTTGTATTCCATTTCGACGGTTCAAATTCCCCCGTCCACAACCAACTACGACCTAAAATCAGTCAAAAAAACAGTCAAACGTGACAGAAAAACAAGCTGTGACTATTATTTTGTTTGAAACTTGTGCCCTAACGGATAGAAATTCAACGGTTCTGATCGTCCAAAATCAACGGCTCACGTACGATCACACCTATTATAAATACGTCTCACAATTCACTCATATTCGCACCAATAGTATACCCTAAACCTATATTTTTGATTCATCTTCTCTGCTCTTCTTCTTCCCAAACACCGTCACCCCAGTCGCTGAAATGGAATCGCTCCCATCATAACCGGCAAGAAATTCCCGGTAATCAGAATCAAAAGAAGCAGAACTAGCGTTGTCTTCCTCTACTGGGGGCAACAATCTGGTCATATTGAAACGACCATCGTATGTGTATGAGACTTACTTCAACACTGTCCACACCTCCATACACATTGCATATGTCCTGTGTATAAGTCTGCAGCTTCTCGGTACGTCTGACGACAAAAGTAGGGAAGATAATACGACCAACATCTGGAATTAAGTGGAAAATAATAGGCAGTTCCAACACCTGATAAATATGGTGTGGAATTTGATCCTCTCGAAATTTCGTTCAATGACAGTTATGAATTCCATATATGTGAAACAAAAAATTTGTCAGGTTCGATACTTAAAAAAAATTGAACTGGTTCGATACATAACCCATGACCAGGTTCAATACATAAATATCTAACCGCTGCAAGTTCTGAAAAAAAAAGAAGAAATTAACGAAGTGGAGGAGACGAAATTCATACCTTTCTTGGACCGATTGAACCTAACGAACGCAAGTATGAACTGAAATGGAGGAGGGGAAGATTGGGAGGAATAGGGAAAATTTGGGAGGAATGGGTTTAGGAAGGAATGGGGTGTGTGGAGGAATGGGGAGGGTGATAAGTTTTAGAGGGAGAGTATTTTGGGAATTAAGGGACTTGGGGTAGTGGATGAGTAGATGGGGGGAGGGGGGCTAAGAAGCATGGGCCGGAAAAGATTGTTAGCTCGTTATGAACCGACAAGACTAAAAAGCCCAACAAATAATTGTTGACAAACAAAAAAAAACACTCGGTCAATGGGTCAACAGGTTGTCGAGGGATAGGGATGTTTACAGGTTGGTTTGGATTATATTTGGCGAAACCTATTGTCTCGAACCAATTTCGCTTCTGTGTTTGAATATGAGCTCCAAATTCTCTAACCATCATCCTTCTCTATAACTTGTCATAAAAGTCTGCAATATGACCTAAAAGGCAATATGAATTGCAAAACGCCCCATTCACACATTTGAATTTGACCTATTTTGCCTCGCCCTCACCTCCTTAATTTTCTTCATTATTTTGATAGACTTTCGAACATACATGAGAAGTTAGGGTTGTTGTTTTTTTTTTTTTTTTTTTGGCATAACATTCCGACAATTCATGAATGGAGTTATTGATCTGTTGACGCACTGTATGTGACATGAATCCTATTGGCCCATAATGAGACAATGAACACTGCTAAACTCCAAGAATAAGGTCAATATCAAAGAACCATGATCCCTGTTTCATAACCCAATGAATGTCAAGACGATTAGTACAGAAAGATGAAAATTCATGATTTTTCCTCCTTTTTTTGGTTACATGAATTTTCCTCCTTTAGTAACACGTCACAAACTAGATGTCATCATCTTGTCGTCTTATCTTTCATCATATGCACTTGTTGAGCATTGACAAAAGTTGGTCTTAGCATTACAACGATGTCGATTGGAAGGGTAGTTCCTCATTTTACTCTTGCATTTAATACACGCAGTATTCACCGACTTTGTCATCGACTACGTGTATTTTATTACTCTCTCCAGTCTATTTTATAAGCAAAATTAATTAATTTCACGGTGATTAACAAAATTAGTTAAGTGCAATTAGTTGTTTAGTTTTCATATAAAAAATTAACCAAATTCACTAGATTAACATTTTTAATTAATATTTAATGAAAAGAACTTTTTATTTGACTTTATTGATAACCACTCAATTAAATAAATGGTATAGATAAAACAATAACATTAAATATAGTAAAAGTAGTTAACTTTTACTTATAAAAAAGACCAAAAATCTAACTATGTTTTTTTGTTTATAAAAGAGACCGGGAGGAGTATCTTACTATTGTATTTATTGTATTTAATTAATTTAATAAAAAAATAAACGAAAAGAGATAAAGAGGGCTATGTCGGTTATTCCGCGAGGGGGGAGAGTTGTATGGTGGCGGAAGCAGAATATAACAGAAACTCCTCTCTTCCGAAGATCGATTCTTCGCATACATATATTCTATTCTATTTTATTCTTCCAATCAAAACCCTAATCCCATTCTTTCTTTGCCGCTCACTCTCATTAACCAATAGCTCCGATGAGCTATCACATGGTAGATTAGATTCTTCCTTTTCAAAACCACAATTTCTAGATTCCTCATCGTTTCTACTTCTCTTGTTTAACTTATTTTTTTACTTGCTACTTAAATTTTGTAGACCAATTTCTAAATTCATAATTAGTATCAGAAATCTACATCAGATGAAACTATCTGCTAAAAACAATGTTCTTCTTTCTCCAGATTCTTCGATTAACTGTTAACATTGATCGATTTAATGTATTATTATACTATCATGTTATGTAAAATATGCAAAATTTAATATGAGAAAGTTTCCCTAATTCAGTGGCGTATGAAAACTTCACTATTCTGATTCTCTTATGTAGAATTATTATCAATCAAAGTAAGATTTAAGAACAAACTTTGATAGTAGTGTTCTGTGTGTTTTTCTTTGTAAGAATCTGCTTGGTTGTTATCTTAAAGCATGCTGAGTTACAATAATTCAATATACTAAATTACTAATGAAATTGTGTGAAATGATGCTTAGTGAACTTCGCTATGCAGAAATATGTGCAGCTTTTGCTACACACTTTTGTGTAAACAGAAATGTTCTTCAGTTATTCTTGTTAAACTCATTTTACTCTTTATCTTATGTTATGCATGTTTTGATTATTGATGAGTTGTTTGTGTCTTGTCATTTTTGTTAAGATAGTTCCTATGCTGTTTCTTATTATGAGTTCTTTTTGCATCAGAATGATAGAGATACACACAGAGATTTGAAAAGAAAGCACCCACAAATGGATCGAGGGCAAGGGCCGGGAGCTTACAATACGAACTCTAGACCTTACGATAGGAACATGCCTCCTGATGGTGGGTTTTTTTTCTTTCTCAATACAACCACAAGTTTGGTCATTAAATTTTGAAAAACTACTTTTTGGTGCTGAGAATTGAAATGCACAAACTAAAGGAATCAATGTCAGTAAATGAAGCTATAAGCTAGATGGTTGTGTATGTTGAATGTATAGGTTGTTCAATATTAGTGAGTGTGGGATTCTTAACTACATGCTGTAGATATTGCAATAGGTATGGTTCATTGCCCTTAATATTAACTAGTACATCATTTTTTAGATAGTATTCTTCGTGGAATACATCCTTTCAAATGATCATTGGGCAAGTCCTTAGTGCATGAAACATACATTTTTCTTCAACTAATCTGCCATTTTTATTTTTGGGATCGTATAAGCCTGGCTTTCCTGTAAGTTATTTTCATATCTGACTCCATGATGCAATTTTCTTTTCAAACTGATTCAAACGTTGAAAACTTGTTTTTGCTGCTCTTCATGCTTGTAAGATATAATGATGGTTACTTACTACTATTAGTATTATGTTCTGCCTTTTTGTCCAGTTTTTTTTGTTTATTTTTAGTTGATCTCATCTTACAGGTTGGTTAGATTGCCCAGAACAAGGGCAAGAACTAGGATGCTTAATCCCTTCGAAGGTTCCACTTGGTGAATCCTTCAATGATCACATTCCAAGTAAAAAATACACTCCCAAGCAAGCAATTCTTCAACAGAGAGTTTTAGGTAGAGAAGTGAGTATACTGGATGCCATCAATATACTCTGTTAAATGTGTTTTGCTTTGGGAAGTGAAGTATATTTTTCGTGGTACTAAAAGGGAGATAATAGTCGATTTTGGGTGTGCACGAGCTGTTGATAACTTGATATCATTATTAAGTTCTGTGATAGAATGGTTTTTGTTTTAATGTGACCTGTCAACTTCGTATGTGTTTGATAATTTATTTCCGCTAAAAATCTATAAACCGACATACATCTTCTCATTTTATTACTTCACATTTCACAACATATAAAGGAACTTGATCTTTGTAAGCAAAAAAAAAGGAACTTGATCTTTCATTTACGGGCTTTACACAAATTTGGTGTTACAAGGGAAGTCTTAGACAGATCACTGCTTAATTGGCAGTTCAGGATCTGAGTAAAAAGACATAGAAAGAAGAATAAGGGAAATAAGTATTTATATTTCAATTTTTTGTGTTAATAAATACAGAAAATCCTAAATATGCAACATAGGGAGGCTTCTGTGTGTTCTGTGATACCTCAATCGAACGGTTGAACCAAAGACTGGCAGCAGAATATAAAGCTTTTAAGCAATTTAAGAGTATCTTTTGATGTTATTATTTTACATAATGTCCCATGCATAACACGTCTGAATACTTCTTGGATTTTCAGTCTTGTATATAAGTTTATTGCACCCAGCCTCTTAATGCTTAACTCTATTAATATTGCAGCTTGGTTTAGTGATTGATCTGACAAATACTACTCGTTATTATCCACTATCAGATTGGACAAAAGAAGGGATTCGTCATGTCAAGGTCACAAATGATCTTCATCTTTCATGCTATTGTTTTATAAGTGTTAATTGCAATGGAATTTATAATTGTGAGTTGCTTGTGGCAGATAAGATGCAAAGGAAGAGATTCCGTACCTGATGAGGAATCTGTAAACAAATTTTGTGATGAGGTAGCTTCCATTTGTAATATTAATGTGTCAACTTGCAGTTCATGGGAGTTACTTCTACTTGCTCTTTTGATTAATAGTAAAAAAAAATATCTGATTTTCATTGTTTTTAGCACTCATGGGAATGATGGCACAGTTCCTGATATCTCACTTGAGGTTTTATGATTTATACTTGTTAGACATTCTTTTTAGGTTCTGGATTTTCGCTCCCAAGGAATAAACACAAAGAAATATATACTTGTACACTGCACACATGGGTTTAATCGTACAGGATATATGATCGTTCATTTTCTTGTGCGTACAGAATCAATTTCTGTCACTGAGGTGAGTAAAATCAATGGACTGTTATAAATTTGTTTTCCACACCCACTTCATTCTAATACTTGATGTGTTCTGAATATTAATGCTCATTATCTTGCAGGCAATAAATAAATTTGCTCGTGCACGTCATCCAGGAATTTACAAACCGGATTACATTGACGCCCTGTACATGTCTCTTCATGAAAAGAAACCCGAAGATCTTGTCTGTCCACAAACTCCAGAATGGAAGAGCATTCCTGATCCTGATGTTCATGATAATTATGTAGACATTCTGCAGCAGGTACACACTGTCTTTTAGGCACAATTTCTTTAGCTTCGCAGATGATATGGTTTATAGTGCTGCCAGTGGGTTGAATTTCTTACATGGGTGAATGCTTGAGAAATAACTTCTTTCAGCAAGTTTGTATGCATCAGTTAACCAGTTCAGGCATGTTTTTATTTTATTTTTGTTCAAGAGCATTTGATATAGCCTGTAAGTAGAATTGGCTGCACTACAGTCTTTGCATCTTTTTAGTCGATACTTTGATGTATCTACTTATTACAACTTTTTATTTTCTATGATATGGACTTTGAACTTCAGATAATCTTTCATTCTTAAACGAAGTTTTTGTCACAACCAGAGAGGAATATTTGGATTAGGTTATTGCTTTCCTTTATTGTTATGGAAAATGATTGCAGTTTCCATCTTTTGTAATCCTTGATGGCCTTATTGTGTAAATATGTTTCCTTTTGTGTTGCTTATATTCTGATATGCAGTTTTTGTTAATAACTGGTTATGACGTTAGTCACATTAATATTGAATTACTTTCCTCACACCACTTTTATTTTTTTGGCTAAATTATACTTTAGTTCCTTATCTTTATTTTAGGTTTCAATTTGATCCCTCATGTATTATTTTAATCTTGATCCCTTAAATTACCGACATTATACCACATTGATCCTTTCCGACAATAACCTATGTAATGCCGTCTAGTGTGTCCTATCTGTCCCATGTTTGCAATGTGGCAATAAACATGTATTGTGATCTTTATTGCGTATTGCCACATCAGAAATGCAAATATGAAATCCTTCTTTCCTCTTATTCGGTGATGGCTTCACCATGGAGAGATACGTGTAAGAGCCTATATGGCCTTGGCCATAGTTTGGCCACCTATGGTGGCTCTAGAGGAAAAGAAATAAGATGCAGACGATTGAAGAGAAATATTTACTTCTTCTGCACAATGAGTTTACACGTGAGGGAGTGGGGAAGAAGAAAAGAGGTTACAATCATGTGGAGTTGTATGTATGTTTGTGTGGATTTTCCTCATGTTTGGTTTGATATTATAGGAGAATATTGTGAGGAATGAAGTAATGACAAATGATGATCTTTTGGGAGATCCCATACCTCCAAACCAGCTACGTACAATGCAAGAAGTTTGTTATCAACTGCTCAAGATGGGCACAGGGGTGAGTTTCTGAAGTTACCTTTGGTTGAGTTGTATATTTGTCACACTATGATTTGAATCATGCTGAAGACAAATATAATGCATTATTTCTCATACATAATAACTTCATAACACATCATAGATTGAAGTTACTATAATAACTTCATACTATGATTTCTGAAGTGACTTTTGCTTGAGTTGTATATTCGTCTTCAACATGAAGTTTGGGCTCAAGATCAGTAACACATTAGTTTCTCATACATAATAACTTCATACTATGATTTAATTGCATTATTTGTGGTCACACAAATATGATATCATTTTTTCAGGGAAGAGGACGACCACCACAGTTTCCTGGATCACACCCTGTCTCTCTTAACAGGTTCAATCTCCACATTTTATCATTTTGCTTTCTATGGCATTGTGAGTTATACATAACTGGGCTTGCCTGTTCTACTTAGAGATGGACTTCACTTATTTTTCTATCAAGTGTAAAGAATTAATAATACCCAAAAACTTGTGTGTTCAACTGACCACTTGCTTTTAACCATTTTATTGCACGTTTGCTGCAATATTGGAAAAGAAAAGAGTATCTTGTGCAATTGATTAATTTGGTTTAGAAGTATTTGGAAAACTGATTTTGCATGAGTTTAGCAGTTCTCATGTGAACAGGGTGGCTGGCCTTTTATTTACTATATTATAGCTTCTATTTGTTATTCAGAACCTGTTTCAATTATTAACAACTGAATCTGATGGGTTAAATGTGTAATTTATGCTGCTGGAGAGCTTGTTGGGCCAAGTTGCTGCAAATATTTAGGAGGTTAACATTGCAAACGTCTTTTACCCATGTATAGACTTCAAAATAGTATAATTTGTAACAGGCTTAGCAACATAACAGTATCTTACTAGAAGAGATACATTAATTCTTAGAACAGGATGTAAATGGTGAAGCTATGGTTCCATGCTACATTAAACATTCATCGGTTCAATTTCGAGATAAATTTTGTCAAAACTATAAGAACCAGATCTGCGACAAATATGCATAGATTAAAATGGTGGAAATTCAAATTCCAGATTTCCCTCTGGTGTATATTTTATTTTAGCTTCGATCAATTAAACATTTTGCTTCATCCAGTATCAAATTATATCTTATCCTAAGTAAATATGATTTTTTTGGAGTAAACTACATCTCATCCCCGGTATTTTTGCGATCTCATTGACTGCAGACATTCTCTATAGTTTATTATCAATATCCACGCAAAAATTCCTTTTGTATTTAAAAAGTATGCTACAATTACCTATAAAATGCCGTTTGGCCTAACAGATTTGGTAATTGGTCTTTTAGTTAATAGAAGAAGCTTTGTGGTCAAATAGCATTTTCGATCCTATCCTGTTCAGTTTTAAATGTTGAGAAAAAGGGAATACATTCATTTGATACATTAAGTTCAAGGGAGGGGAGAGTAGTTTATTAAAAATTGTTTTTAAATATTTGTATCGGTTAATCATCTACTTTGGTGTTGGTAATTGATATCCGATCAATTTGTTTCTGCAGGGACAATCTGCAACTCTTAAGGCAGCGATATTACTATGCCACATGGAAAGCTGATGGGACACGGTATATGATGCTAATAACTTGGGATGGATGTTATCTGATTGACAGAAAATTTCTTTTCCGAAGGATAGATATGCGGTTTCCTTGCAGATACTCTAATGGGGTATTTATGTTTATCCTCTTTACTTTGGTCGCCATTTCATTAGATACTTTAATGAATAACTCTTGAATGTTTTTTTAATTATAAAACCTTCAAGGGTACACCTGAGAGGAATCATCACTACACATTACTTGATGGGGAGATGATTATTGACACAGATCCACATACACATAAGCAAGAGAGAAGATACCTCATTTACGATTTGATAGCAATCAATCAAGTCTCTCTGACAGAGGTACACATATTGAGTCATTGACTGATAAATAACTGTGGTATCAAGATCTTACTGACTTCTTGGTTGGTCATTATACTAGATGAATGCAGAAATTTATATTAGTCGGTCCTTGTTTAAATTTTGCAACTTTGAATCCCTGTTTATTTAGTGTTCGGTCAAAAAATTGAATCATATTGCAAATAAGGTCTTTGAATTTATCACTTAATTTAAACCTCTCCTAACAAGATATTAGAGGTTTAGTTAGTACCCGTCAGCTTAGTTAGTGCTGCACGCATTTAGTTGTGACATTGTATATAACAAAATAATTTGAAGCATCGTCATCAGAGCAGCAGAGTTAAATTGTAAACTTCTAATTAATAATACAATCAGATACTGTTTGGAATTTTTTATAGGGAGATGGGGAGGGGTGTGTAACTTCTGAATGAAGTATGGCTGCAAATGTTATGTCTTGTGGTGAGAGTAGTTTTATTGTTGGCAAAGCATTAAGAAAATGATAAAATACCAAAAATGCATGTCCAGGTCCTTTTAAGTCTTTGATTGATGCTTACACAATTGCCTGACAAACTTTTGACTCGACCTTTTTGGTCTAACTCTAATGCATGCAGCTGCCATTTTATGAAAGGTGGAAATTGCTGGAGAAAGAAGTAATTGAACCCCGTAACATGGAACGTGAGGCCCTTTCCAAGAGTTTGAATCCTTACTATAGATACGACTTGGAACCATTTAGTGTATGTTCATTGATATTTGCTATTCTATTTTCAGAAACAGTTTCCAGTAAGATTAGTTATTTTTTTTTTATTATTGTATTATTGTTTCAGGTGAGGAGGAAAGGTTTTTGGTTACTATCTACTGTGTCAAAGCTCCTTCATAAATTCATTCCACAACTCTCGCATTCATCTGATGGTCTTGTATTCCAGGTAATAATTAGTATCTCTAGCTAGAAGACTGAACCTTCCCAGTTGAGCTTAGACGTATGGGATAGTTGACTCAACAAACACTTGACTTTTAGGAAATACCTAGACTTTGAGTATGCTGTACTTAATAGATGCTCTGCTAGTAAACATTCCAAATTTTTTCAGTTGGTTCTTGTTATTGTGCTATCTAAATACTGGTGCCCATTTTTTGTGTGCAAAATATATTGACTGACCAAGAACATACATCACAATTATGCACAGATGCTGTCTGGTTTATCAACTTGTTATTGATGTCGGATTTTATCAGGGTTGGGATGATCCATATGTCCCTCGTACACATGAAGGTCTTCTGAAATGGAAATACCCTGAGATGAACTCTGTTGATTTTCACTTTGAGGTTGTGTGACTACTTTACCTTGAATTCAGAAATTAACGTAGTTTCTGTTGTGTTAATGTACTCTATTGTGGTGACTATCCAAATAAGTTGATGCCTTTGTTGACAGGTTGGATCTGATAATCGGCCCCTGCTTTTTCTGTTTGAACGTGGAAAGAAGAAATTAATGGAAGGAAATAATGTTATTTTTAAAGGTTGTGGGCCCTTCATTATTATTTTAAACGGTTGTTATTTTTCGTAGCAGTAGGCCAGTAGATTAATGGAACTTCCGCCTCTAAATGTTTTTCAGATGCATCAGATCCGTCCGATATTTCGTCGTATTCAGGGAAGATCATTGAGTGCTACTGGGATGCTGCAAAGCAGTACTGGGTTTGTATGCGGGTTAGAACTGACAAAGCAACTCCAAATGATATCAATACTTACAGAAAGGTTATACCTGTTACCTTTTCCATTCTATTACATTATTATCTTCATACTGTCCACCTCCTTGTTAAATTAGCTCATCTTGTGAAATAGGTAATGCGAAGCATAAAGGATAACATCACAGAAGAAGTTCTATTGAATGAGATTGGTGAGATTATTCGCTTACCCTTGTATGCAGACCGGATACAAAGGGATATCAAGGCTCACCAGCATATGGTTTCTTCGCGGCGAAAGTGAGTTATTACAGAGGCTAAGTATGTCCATTGTGGTACGTAAATTGAGAAGAGCAAGCAAGGTTTCAGTGAACGCAAGCCAAGCTGTACATTTTTGTTGCCAAAATTATTGCATATGCTATTATACCATTCTCAGCCTCATCCCTCACCCACCTTAGGATAAAGGTTTAGGTTCTCTGATTTTGTCTGTGGCTAGTAAGTTTTTGGTCGCTGTTGTATATTAGCAATTTTGCCAATGTCATTTTTTTTTATCTTATTTTTTATTTTTATTTTTTGCACACAGCATAAACGAGTTCCTAAGACCTTGTTGGAAAAAAGAAACAACACAAATGGCTTTGACAGGAGCACATACAGATAATGCTTCACCATATAGATTATTAGGTGCAGAGGAGCTAACTAGTAAAGCATTAGTGGATTTTGTCTCATCAATTAGAGATCCAGTTAACATCGTTATATTCTTTTGATACAGCGGGAAACAACACAGCCTTTAGGTTGTGTCATATAAATTTATTCTTCCAAATCTCCATTTAGAAAAGCTTGTTTAACATTCATTTGACGAATAACAAGGTTATAAGTTGATGCTAAAGCAATTAAAATTTAAAGCTCAAATGGACATGAGCAAAAGTTTCAAAATAATTAAGATTTTCTTTTCAAGTAAAACCTTTTGTGACCAATCAAGCTTTGTATTTGTCATTTTCTCTTAAAAATTCACTTGCGTCCATTAGGTTTTGCTCTCATACAAATCCTCTCCTGCGGCAAAATCGTTTTGTGCCTGCTAGGAGTTGTTGGATCTAGAGAGATGTTTTGCTCCTAGTAGTAAATCTATTGAAACCCAAATTGCAAGAATCAATTTCAAATTTAATAGATTCTTTCGAAAGATGCATTAGAAAAACTAATAGCTTCACAAAAATTTAAGGGATCGTTTTCAATGTATGAAAATCATTTCTAAAAAAAGTTTCCATTCATTACTTTTTACTTCTCAAATCTTCATCCAACTCTTCTAAAATATATTCGTAGATTCATTTGAAACATCGGTGTTTTGAAGCTCACAGATAGGGAGGGAAATGAGTCGAGCGGAGTCAAACGTGGTTGAGTTCGGCTCGACTCGATAAGAATCGTCTCAGCTTGTAGCTTGACTCCAGTTCGACATGAACCTTTTCGGTTAGCTCGAACTCGACCCTATTCAAGCTCGTGAGCAACTCGATTCAACTCGTTAACTCGACTCGCATGAATAAAAAGTAATTATAATCTCTTTTTTTTGTGAAAAATGCCAAAAAAATCTAAATCATTGTCATTTTCAATTATCAATTTACAAATATTTTTTGGATAAAGTAATTACCTAAATTTTTTATGGGTAAATAATTATAGGGTGAAAGAGCAATTAATTTTAAATTGACTGTTGGATGTTTAAAAATTCAAATGGTTGATTTAATATTGGTTGAGAAGCATTTTAAACAATATCCAACAGTGAAGTTTAGTGGTTATAATTTAATTCGCTTTCTTCTAAATCAACATTACTAATTGAAAATATAAATATATTTATAATATTTTTTGTTTACTTATCTTGTGAGTTTAATAAAAAAGTTAGAGAAGCATAATAATATAATTAATTCTAAACAACTTACATTAATCGATAAACAAAAAATACTGCTTTAGGAACACAAAATGCACAACAAATATCATATTAAATTAAAAAGATATAAATGATAGTAATAATATGTGTGTGTGTGTGTGTGTTTTATTTAACGAACTCAAATTTAACTCATTTGGTTCATGAATCGAGTTCAATAAGTTATATATTGAGTTGAGTTTCGAACTCCGTTTGAGTTGATTCGGTTCATTATCAATGTTACAGACAGAGGCTACCTTTCAAATTTTAAGGACAAACATCTTCCAAAAATTCAACATTTTTATTATAACAGTACAACAATCAAGCATATCACTTTTCAAAACAATCAAGAGATATTGAACAAATCATTAATTAATATAGTAATAATCATACGTATGCATATCTTACTAGCATGTGTTCAAGTTGAGTCCGAAAAATGGTCGAGGTTTGGGCTCGATCAAGAAACAACATATCGAGGATGGAAAAGATGTTTTTCTTGCCATCTTCTATAGTTTTGAGATATCTAGAAACACTTGGTGTTGAATAATTCTTAACATTGTTGAATAATATTGAGAAAATACAACAACGAGTACATGGAATATTTAAGGATTATTTAACCCATAAAATAAGTATCTCAATTGCAAAACTCCCCCTAGGATATAACAATCAATTGTATCTCCATGCAATATTGTTTGGTTTCCCGCCTTGTCGTGGTTTTCATTTGATTCAAATTTACGTCCACTCGTTACAAATTAAATCAATGATTTGAGCGTCATGTTATATATCTATATGCATGAGTAATCTAGTCACTTGATTTTGTCACATTTGTAGATATGTAATTATTTTTGCCATTTTACGCTATTAACCTAGGTGCAATGAGTTAATTCATAGATTAATTCTTTTCAACTTAAATGATGTTAAATTTGTATTGTTTTTGATGTATTCTACAAATTTGGATGAATATATTTTTTAGTAAAAAAAAGAGTGTAAGCTGATCACCAAAATAGCAAAAAGGGCTTGAGAAAAGACAGAAATAAAATAAAACATAAGTCGCCCATCATATAGTCCTAGGCTGATTCGTCACAGCAATAAAATGTTGTTTATGGATACTCAGTTGTCGGTTCGATTCCCCCATCGAATGTCGAACTTTGATTTTTTTATTTGTGTGTTAGATCCTGACACTTGACAATCCGATAATAAAAAAATATTTAATACCAATAATACGATAAACAGATGATACCTGATTTATAAAAAAAAAAAAAAATGGTAAGCAAACGGGCGCAGCCGAACGAAGTGAGAAGAAACCCTAATAAACGTAAGCTGAAATCGCGAACAACGCAGCAAAGGAAAAAAAATCTTCCAGAAAAACGTTAACGGAGGTAGGAAATCGCCGGCAAACACAGGTTTTTTTTTCCTCCCCAATTCTCATTCCTCTCTCCCGGCGCTGTCTTCTTGTAGCACTACTCCGACGCGATAGCGCCGCAAAACGTCACTGTTGAGGGTTCGAATTAATGTTTACAATATGAATCTGTTTTACTTTGCAAGTTAAATAACCTGTAATCCACTGTTAATGGAGTCACCCTTTAATCTGCAAAGACATTATTTTTAAATATTAACTAAAACTCTAAAGTCACAGTGTTCTACTTCTACTACTCAATTTCTGTATGGTGAACTTGTGTACTGCATGGTGATTGATTATTTTCTTTGTCACAGACACATCCACCCGCGAGCTTTGTCTATATTAAAGTGCAACTGTGCAAACACAGAAGGAGGACCATGTAAGTACAAACGTGGAATTCATTCATGTTAGAATTCGTAATGCTGATTAGTTAGTGAAAGTGATAGAAAAAGGGGAGAGAGTTTGAGAATCTGAAAGATGTATATTCTGTATTTTAAAAAACTGAATAATAGTTAGATAATTGGATATTGATAGGCTAGAGCAACGGTTATGTTTTGTAACTATCTAATAATCCAACTGCTACACTGCCAGAAGGTTCTACACTTAAGCGTAGCCAGTTACAAGGCTAACTGCAATGAATACAAAACATAAATAAGCACAGAAATATAAAACATAAATACAAGCAGAAACATAAGCACAGAAGATATCCTTCCAATTATTCATCTATTTTCTGTCTTAATTTAATGAGAATACAGAATGAATCGGAACCAAGACATGCTAAATGATTAGGTTATTCGTTATTGGTGTGTGTCCAGGTCGAGAATATGTGTGAAGAATCTCCCCAAATATGTTGTGGAGGATCGGCTAAGAGAATTCTTTTCTCAGAAAGGAGAAATCACTGATGTCAAGCTTATACGCACCAAGTATGATTTCTTTCCTCAAATCAGAATATCCCCATCCCACTCTTCATGGCATTTACTTAGGATTATAACTGGTTTGTTGATTTGCTTTTTAACTCAGAGATGGTAAAAGTCGCCAGTTTGCTTTTATTGGATTTCGTACAAACGATGAAGCTCAGGAAGCTATTCGATATTTCAATAAATCTTACCTTGACACATCTAGAATTACTTGTGAGGTCTGTTGTTTATTCCATTCTTTTTCTTTTTTAGCTTCTTTCATACTATTCTATTGTTTATCTCATTCAAGTTTTTTTATTATTGAAACTGAATCCTTACAGTACACTTTACCATGTTCTCAATAACCAAGCAGGTGGCTCAAAAACTTGGTGATGCAAATCTTCCTCGTCCATGGAGTCATCATTCAACAAAGAAAGACAATAAGAATAAGGCGACCACCCCAGATGCGAAGAAACACACTGGAGCTAAAGGACAAGGAGACAACTCTAAGGACATTGTTGCTATTGATGAGCCACAGCTTCAAGATTTTATTCAGGTCATGCAATCTCGGGCAAAGTCTAAAATGTGGGCAAATGATACATCAATTGTATCCAATGTTGGCAACAACCTTGCAATATCAAATAAGGAGAGAAAAAGTGCATTAGATGCAGTCCATCCTATCTTAGGTCAAAGCGTCTCTTCTGCAGATGAAATTCCAAATAATCCTGAACCTAATAAGTCACGTGAGCGTGAGCATGGAGTAATTTCTGATATGGATTATTTCAAGAGTAGAGTGACAAGTGAGTGGTCTGATTCTGAAAGTAGCAGCGATGAGGATGACAATGACAACAGTGATTCGGCGTGCACTGATGATGATTCCAATTGTAGTAATGCTAGTGAACACGAAGGAAATTGTAGTAATGTACCTTCTGAAAGAACCCCAATAAATGGTGCTCAAGAGATGGACCTCGAGGGCCAAGAAGACACTTCTGGAGAGGATGTTGCTAATGATAAGGCTCAAGTGAATGCAGCTGAGGAAAGTGGCCAATTACCAAATCCTGAAGATGAGAAGGGACTCTTTGAGTCCTGTCGACTGTTTGTCCGCAATCTGCCATATGGAACCACGTAACTTCTCAAATTCTCTTATGGATAAATGTCTGATATTATTCTGCCAACTTTTCCAATTATTATTTTTTCCATAGGAGTGCCTTTAGCAAAGTAGTTTTTGAAAATTACTAATATCTATCAATGCTTCTGTGATTTCACTTGACCTAAATATTTTTTATATTTCCAGTTGGTTTTAATCATTTTGTTGTCATTTTGTTACAGAGAGGAGGAACTGGAAGAGCATTTTAGTCAGTTTGGTAATGTCTCAGAGGTTCATGTAGTTGTTGAAAAAGAGACAAGGCGATCCAAAGGAATAGCTTATGTTCGTTTTTCAGCCCCAGAATTTGCAGCCAGGTAGCACTTGGATGGCAAAAATATTTGTTGTCTGACCGTCATTTATACCAACTATTGTTGTACTGCAAATATTTCTTTAGTTCATTGTTAAGCAGTTGAAATTATAAGGGAAATAGGGAATGGTTTTAAATCATTAAGTCATTTTATTTTGAATGAAGCTTCTGGTGTCAGATATAGACATAAATAATCTTTGGACCATTTTACTTTTAAATATTTCCCTACAGCCACATCCATATGGAGTTACTTCTTTGGTGGTTGTGGTTAAGTACTTAAGTTAGGTCTTATCCTCTCAATTTGGAACAATATTTTTTTATTAGTTTGAGGTTCTGATAGAACGACGGATGAAAGACTCTATGGTTTTGTGTCATCTATGCTTCTCTAGTCTTGTATTTGGAATGAGTGAAATCTACACGTCTTTATGGATTCTTTTCAGCCTTTTAAGTTTTAATGTTCACCCATTTTCAATTTGAGGGTTTCTTAGTAGATATGCAAAGAAATGAGTTTCCCTTTTTTGTCTTTTCTGTGTTTATGTACATTTTCTAAGGAGGAAATTTAATCCTAGAGTGTCCTTTTTTTAAATTACTAGATAATGGTAAATTTTGTACTTGAATGATCAAATTCTGGATTCCCCATCTAGGATTTGACGTGAAAAAACAGGTTTTACCGTTTTATTTTTTTATTTGAGTTGCTGAAAATTTCTAGTAGATTCTTAAACCTCTGCAATGAATCAAAGTAGGTTGGAATTTTATTATCCCCCGCCAATTGACTTGTAGCTACAGCATCATTAAACTTCAGATAGCTTCTACGTTTTCTAACAACAATTCTGTTTGAAAACTTTAGCTGGTACTTGTCATCTGCAGACAATATAGCAATTTTTTACCACTAATTGATGAATGTTTATCAGGGCACTAGAAGAGTTGGACAATACAATTTTCCAAGGAAGGTTGTTGCATGTTATGCCAGCTATACAAAGAACTTCAGACAATGGAGAGTAAGTAAAACATAAATACTACATCATAAACAGTGTTAAAATTTGTATGTTATTCTTTGTGCATTAACATTTTGATAAGCACCTAGAACTTGGGGAACCCTCCTTTATAAGCTAGCCATTAAGAGTGAAGAAGCAAGTCACTTAAGTACTCCACCGGACATCCCATTCTTCTCGATTTGGGACTTAGGAACCCCATAATGCCCAAGTCCATATCATAGCACCATCCTGGAGAGCCGTCTTCCTGGTCGGTTGCACTCCACGGCTCTTCAATTGGTGACACTTCACTCAACTTTTTTGTTGGTTAGAACCCTCCACCGGTCAGAGAACCCTGTGTGGGTAGCCTTCTTCGAGACACTGACACTGACAATCGGCTCTGATACTAATTGGTAAGCACCTTAGCACTAGGGAAACCCTCCCTTAAAAGCTAAGCTATTTATTAAGGGGATAGAAACAAGTCACTTTAGTATTCCTACGAAAATCCCATACTATTCAATGTGGGACTTAGACACCCCTTAAAACCCAAGCCCTATCACATTTGATGGTTTACATGCTGTAGGAAGAATGTCTCAATGGACGAAGGCTCTAAAACTCTCAAACAACGAAGAGAGGAAGAGAGGAAAGCACGTGAAGCTAGTGGAGATACCAGAGCATGGAATAGTCTATTCATGCGCCCTGATACAGTATGTTTATTCTTTATAACGGCTGTTATTATCTTTATTTTTTTTATTGTAAATCATAACTTTAGGTTTTTTCAACTTCTTATCATTTATCCTTTGTGTCTGTGCTGCTTTAGTTTGTCCTCCTACTCTGGAAGAGTTTATGCTGGTTGGTTTTAAGGATTACAGAAAATGGTGCAAAAACATTGTCGAAATAAAAGTAGAAGACAAAAGTCGTAGATTTTCTTACTCAGTAATCCTTTATAACATTAACAAGTTAACAACATCCCAAAGTAAAAAATACCCAGCCTTTTCATTGTATATCCTCAATTGCTATATTCCCCAAGCCTCATTCTCTCAAACAACCTTATCCATCATTTAGTCCCCTCACCTCCTCAAAACTATTTGTGTTATGCACTCACTGGTCACCAAAGTAACTGAACAAAAAAGTTGTGCTGTAATTCAACTACTTGTACTGTGTAGTTCTGTTTGTCCTCCTCAAGGTGTACCAAACACAATCTTTGTCAACTGGTGTACTTTGTTTTGGAAGATAACTTATACTTTCCATACCCAAGAAAGTATAATTTCTTGTTTTGGGCTATGTCTGATATGGGAAATTGCAATGTTGTCTTTCTCAAAGATTTTAAGATTTTCCTGCAATATAATATTTCTTTGTACATCATATTCTTTTGTTTTTTCTTATGGTTGGTGCAAATACGGTATTGTTTTCTTGTGATGAAATTAGCCTCTGTGCTGTTGATTTTGCTTCTTAAAAAGGTTTTTTTGGGCATGATTGAATATTTTTACGTTGCACGTTTTCTTATATATATATATATATATATAATATCATGTGTTGATGTTAATAGGTTGTGGAAAACATTGCTCGGAAATATGGTGTTAGTAAAAGTGATTTACTTGACCGAGAAGCTGATGATCTTGCTGTGCGTATTGCTCTGGGGGAAACTCAAGTAATATCTGAGACAAAAAAGGCATTTAAAAATGCTGGAGTGAATGTTGAGTCATTAGAGGAGCTTGCTAATGGTAAGTTTGATGGCCTGAAAAGAAGTAACCATGTGCTTTTAGTGAAGAACTTGCCATATGGTTCTACGGAAAATGAACTTGCAAAGATGTTTGGGAGATTTGGTAGTTTGGACAAAATAATTCTCCCTCCAACAAAAACACTGGCCCTGGTATTTTTTCTCTCCTCAGGTTAATTATCTACCCATGTATTTTCTTTATTTTGTGGTGCTAGCTCATGCTCATCATCCTATCTTATAGTCGAGTTCTGAATGTGGTCGTAAAAGACAAATTCTCCTATCCTAAAATATCCAAAAGAAGAAACAAATAACAATCTTGTGTAGAAGTTTACTCACCTTTTACATTTTAAATAAAAAATTATCATTTTTGCTGTTTTATAAAAAGGTTTTTACACATAATGTTTCTCGTTGTGGGATGTGAATATACTTATTAGCATTTTGTTGCATATTTGTTCAATTGATTGGTGATGCTTGTCTTCAGCAGTGAGGTATTTGAAAAATTATTATTCTTACTTTTACTTGTTCATTTTTTATTGATATTTCAGGTTGTTTTTCTTGAAGCAGCAGAAGCTAAATCAGCTTTTAGAGGTTTGGCTTACAAGCGTTTCAAGTAAGATTCTACTTTTCTTCTTGTCATAAGTCCCATTCAGCAGTGTTAAGTAATATAGTATAGATCCTATCAATAGACATTCCACCCTTTAGGCTATCCTCCATGCACGAATACGTGATTGTTTCTATTTCTATTTTATGTGTTGATCTTCTTTTGTAAAAAGCAAAGGAAGGAAGGAAAATTATTATGCTTAAAATAAGTATTAGGCAGGCCTGAATTTTCAGAAATTTTGCAAATTGCAAAAATATTGTTTTTGTTGTTTTCTGAAATGCATTTTCACTAGCCAGCAAGTCTTTCATCTTCCTTTGCGTCAAAAAAAAAAGTCTTTCATCTTCCTTAAAATGAATTCAATTCAAATTATAGAAGATGAAAAACAGAAAATGTTTTCAAAAGTAAATGGAGCATAAGCCTCTGAGATGCTACCATATACAATCACAAATTTATTCCCCCGTATCAGATAGTGGAATAATCTTGGATAAAGCACCGCCACTCGCACTCATTCACGTACAAATAAATAAATCTACTGCCAGCTTACAATAGGGGTCCAAGAGCCTCTTCCATATTGATTCACTGACCGGTTATTAACTTGTTTTGCATTCTATTTGATGTAGGGATGCTCCGTTATACTTGGAGTGGGCTCCTTCCAATATTCTTAGCCCAACATCTAAAATTAATGAAACGAATAGTGGAATTGGCGAAAATGATGTCAAGCGGCTGATATTGGAGCAAAATGTGGAAAAAATATCAGACATGGATATTGATCCAGACAGAATAGAGGTTTGACCCATCAAATTGTTTTTTCCCATCATTCTTTTGCTCTAGTTTTGTGTGGTATTGTCTGATGTAATATATTAGTCTTTTGGGAGAATTCATAGAGAATAGAGAGTAGCAAAACAAAAAGAAAGTAATGTGTATGACTACAAAAAATATTTTAAAAAATGATAAGACATTGGAAATGAGTATTTAACCCCTGAAAAATTTTAGAAGTGAATTTATCTTTCCTTTTGATATTTATTGTTGTAACCCGAGTATTTAACCCCTAAAAATTCTTAACTTTTCTTTAGGGCCCCTAATCATTTTTTTCCCATTCAATTATTTCATTCTATTTATTATGTCAATAAAAAACAGTATTCCAAATTCCAAAATCAGTTATTTATTGATTATCAAGTATCAACTTCCTTGTCTAGATCTACAGTTCTAGTTGAATACAAGTTGCTGACTTGCTAGGTCTACCCTGTGGGTTAGTATAAAATTATTCTTTAGTTGGTCTCTATAGCTAATATTTCCTTTAGCATTTTATATCGCAAAAGATAAATAATCCTGTAATTTTATTTATTTATAAAATGACAGTGGAGTAATGTTGGAATTTGAACTTTTGAGTCTATATCCGTGTCAATAGGTTGTCATCTCTCTATATTTGTGCTTTATAGATTATTTTGCAGTTCAGTCTATTTATCTTGAAATTGTGGAAAGTGGAAACTAGTCACTGCTGACTAATCCCTGATGGTTAATGTTCTATTATTTGATTAATCTCTGATGTTTCAGGCCCGATCCCTGTTTGTCAAGAACCTAAATTTCAAGACAACTGACGAGAGTTTGAGGAATCATCTTAGTGAACACATGAAAGAGGGAAAAATTTTGAATGTCAAGGTAATGGGTGGGTGTTAGTGCTAACATACTAATTTTTTTTACTTGGCTGTTTTTTATACCTTTGTTTTGCTGTTGTCACGAATAGGTGAAGAAGCATTTGAAAAATGGGAAAAATGTTTCCATGGGGTTTGGATTTGTTGAGTTTGACTCCCCAGAGACTGCGACGAATGTTTGCAGAGATTTACAGGTATTTACACATTCGAATCAAACGGTGTATGTTTTATGCATTTGAGATCCTAATTCGAGTTCCGATTGTATTACAACAGACATTTTTAATATGTTTTCTTCTGGTTTAGGGGACTGTTTTGGAGCGTCATGCACTTATTTTACAACTTTGTCATGGCAAAGGTGATGGGAAAGTACAAAAGACAGTTGAGAAGGACAAGAGTTCTACAAAATTGCTTGTAAAAAATGTTGCTTTTGAGGCAACAGAGAAGGATCTGAGACAATTGTTTAGCCCTTTTGGCCAGGTGATTACTATTATATAAGTCTCGTACCTGATGTCCCACTAGTTTATATATGAAATTAGGATGATCTATTTATCAATTGGTTTTAGTTCTTCACAAGGCAAATATAGTGTTTTCTTTTCACTCATGTTTGGTGGCTCAACCGTGCAGATTAAAAGCTTAAGGTTGCCATTGAAGTTTGGAAGTCACAGAGGCTTTGCTTTTGTTGAGTATGTTACTCAACAGGAGGCACAAAATGCTCTTGCAGCACTTTCAAGCACCCACTTGTATGGCAGGCATCTTGTAAGTGAAACTAAATTGTTGAGTTGAGAAATTTTATTAGGCAAATCCTCTACTTCCCTACCTCCCCTTATTTTAGGTGGCATCTAGAAGTTCTGTTTATATTAGTGAAATAATGGTCCTTATTATTTTCTTCAGGTGATAGAGAGAGCGAAAGAAGGTGAGAGTTTGGAAGAAATGCGGGCTCGAAGCGCTGTTCAATTTAATGAAAATAATGGATATGGGGATGCAACAAAGATATCCAGGAAAAGAAAGCACATCAGTACCTCAGATGAAGGAAATATGAAGTTTGAACTGTGAAAGGATTACTGATTAATAGAGAGCGAAAGGCTTATTATACGTTTGTGCATATATCCCAAAGTTCAGGGATGGCAATTTTGCAGAGAGTAGATTGTATAACATCATGTCACAGTACCCCTTAAATTAATACTCAAAAGGATATTGTCATGATTATTGAGGTTGCCTTACTGTTGCCATTGACAAAGTCTAGGTGGGTTTTTTTTACTGGAATTAGTTTGATTTTGAATAAACTCTTAATTTTGTTTTTAAATTATTAGTCTCTCTTATTTTGTTTCTCATTCATCTCGTTAGTCCAGTGTTGTTAGCCTGGGCTGGTTAACACTGTCGTGTTCGGAAAATATGAAGAAATTACTGACCAAAATTCAACTTCACATTTGAGCTCCTCGAGTGAAAAAAATAAATAATTTGATTTAAATAAATCCTTAAAAATGCTAGTCTCACCGACAATTCCTTGTAAGGGTAGTTGTTGTGGGTGTAATTGTAAATACGAGACTGTTCTTCGAGAGCGGTGCTCCCAAAATATCATCACCAAGGAGTTAAAGAAAAGGTGTACCGCACGCAATGTAGGAAAAATAAAAAAAAAGTCTGATAATTGAATTGTAATTATGCACTCAACGGTGCAACACCAACCATGGTTTCTTTATCTTTTCCTTCAAACTCAAAGCACCAACTCTCAGACACCACAAGCAAGATGCAACTCACATTACTCCATCCTCTCTGCAAATTCTTCATAGCCATCATTATCACCACCCTCTTCCTTTCTCCCACCCTCACTCACCAACTACCTCTCTTTGCCCCACTGTCAAAAGACAACTCCACTCACTTTTACACCCTCTCCATTTACCTCAAAACCCCTCTTCAACCCACTAAACTCCACCTCCACCTCGGTTCCTCTTTCACCTGGCTCCTCTGTGACTCCACCTACAACTCTTCCTCCTCCCACCACATTCCCTGTAACTCCTCCCTCTGCTCTTCTTTCCATTCCTCCCCCAATTGTTTCAACAACACCTGTGCCCTCTTCCCCGAAAACCCCCTCACCAGAACCACCGTTCTCGACACCGCTCTCATTGACTCACTCTCTCTCCCCACCTTCGACGGCTCAACTCACGGCCCACTCGCTTCCATTCCCAGCTTCGTCTTCTCCTGCTCAACAGGCCCATTACTCCAAGGCCTGGCCACTAATGCCAACGGTTTAGTCTCCTTGGCCCGGTCCAATTACTCCCTCCCGGCCCAAATCGGCGCCGCGTTTTCCTCCCCTCGCTGTTTCGCGCTTTGCTTGCCTAGTTCCTCCTCCCAACCCGGCGCGGCTTTCTTCGGCTCGGCTGGACCTTATTATTTTTCTTCCAAAATTGACCTCTCCAAGTTGCTTAATTACACTCCACTCCTTGTTAACCCTGTTGGTGACACCGTCGTCACTTACAACGCACAACCGTCCGATGAGTATTTCGTAAACTTGACTTCAATCAGAATCAACGGTGTGGCTCTTCCAATCAACGCATCGATCCTGACCGTTGATGAGAATGGCTTTGGTGGGACAAAGATAAGCACTTCAGATCCCTACACAGTTCTACAAAGTTCTGTCTACAAACTCTTCGTTGACCTATTTGTGAACCAATCCTCTTCCGCTTTTCACTTAACAGTAACGGAAGCCGTTGAGCCGTTTGGTGTGTGCTACAATGCGGAAGACCTCACGGAGACACGTGTTGGACCTGCGGTGCCGACTGTTGATCTTGTGATGCATAGTGAGGAAGTGTTTTGGAGAGTGTTTGGTGGGAATTCAATGGTGAAGATTGAAAATGAAGGAAGGGATTTGTGGTGTTTGGGTTTTGTGGATGGTGGGAGTCGTAGGAGGACTAGCGTTGTGATTGGAGGGTATCAGATGGAGGATAATGTTGTGCAGTTTGATCTAGAATCCAATAGATTTGGCTTCACCTCTTCTTTGTTACTTCAGGATACCACGTGTGCTCATCTAAATCTCACTGATAACACTCTTTGAATCTGCCTCTACCATAAGCTCTGTGCCCCCTGAACCTGTTGGGTCTATCAACCATATGCTGAGGTTGTTTCCCTATTGAGGTCACTTGTTGGGGTTTGTGCATTACCAACCCTGTTGATTCATCATGTTTAGTGCCTGCAAGCGTGACCAGATTGTTGTTGATCCGGCCTTTGCTGAATCCCTTGGTCTGAGATGGGGTCTACAATGTGCTATGGAACAAGAAATCCAACTTTCAGATGTGTTCTCTGATGCTCAAGTCATAGTACATTGAATTTCCAAATTTTCAGTGGTGGCAACAATCCCATCATTAAGATTGTAGGTCTCTGTTACAATCCTTCCTGGGCTGCTCTGTTAAACATGATAGCAACTTGGTTGCCCATAGTATAGTCTCTTTTCCACATTTGATTTAATGCAATCAACTCGAATTTTTATTTTAAAAAAAAATGAGCTTTCAGTTTAGGCAGTGTCCCTCTTTTTCCTACCATATAAATTCTTTGATACTTAGTAGATAGGAGATGATCTCTACTAACAACACTTACAATAATGGGTTGTGTATCTCAATATTCAAAGGAACCATAAGGTGCAATGAAAAACATATCTACACACTCTGTAATTGGTGTACACGCATATGAAATTACTTTAAAATATATATATGCTAATTCAAATACACGGTTATTCCTTTGAAAAAAAAATACTACACAATATTATTCAATTCACACCAAACATAAATTCAAGTAATAAATCTAGTTATCATATATCAGTAATTAATAATTAACCGAGTCATTGTTTCCAACCCTATAGCAGTAGAGTAGCAGACAGCTGCTAAGTAACAAGACAAAAACCAGAAACTATAATATAACTTTAATCCTTAAAACCAAACAAACACACAAGACAATTTGATAGCTTTTTTCTCCTTCCAGCATCATCAGAATGAATGCATTCAAATAGGGCCACCACAGGAGTAATTGATAACACATTCATCACCAATGGTGAGAGTGTACTGATGCAAAGGTCTAACAAGGAATGGAGGCAAACGAACAAGAAGTTCACAAACACATTGACTATCAACCTCTCTAGCCCACCTGCAACAATTATCTTCCTCTGCAGTATGTTGGTGTCGGTGTCTGTGTCCGTGTCTGTGTCTATGCCCATGTCTACTGTGTTGGTTGTTATTGTTGTGGTGATGGTGTCTGTGCCCCTCATCATCGCCACCATCATCGTCTGGGGATGGAGGCGCAGGTGGAGGTGGTAGAGGTGCAGGTGGAGCTGCTGGTGTAAATGGTAGCCTTCCACATGCATAGTTCACTAGTGCAAATTGTGATGCACAAAGTGGACGTTGTGTTGATGGTGGCATAACTGGCCCCCTTAGGCTTAGTACTTGTCCCTCCATCTTAGGGACTAATGCCAATAATGTAATAATCATTGTCATTATTTTGAATATCTTCACCCTCTTCATCTTTTTCTTCTTTCTCTTGCTTAATCCTAGCTACTTGGGTAATATATAAGATCTCACAAGAGTTTCAGTGTTCATAGGTTATAGGTTCTCTTTGAACTGGTGCTTATATATATACTTGAAAATTCATAGGGATGATGAAGATGTTTTGGACAGGTAGTTTTTCTGGTGAGTTGCTATTACAAAATGTGAATTACCAAGAGAATGAGTTGATGTCCTACTTGTTTAGAAAATTTTCATTCATTTTGTGTGATGACTTTGTAGGTGCCGTGAAAATGATAAATTGGTTAAATTTCTCATCCATGGAAACATGCAGAACTTGTGGGGGAGAAAGTATTTCTTATTCTTTCTTGACAAGAAGTCCTATATAAATTAGGATATAATAGAGTGGGAGAAAGAAATATATTTCAAAGAAAATAAAGAGGGTAAACAACATTTTGGGTCCCTAAAAGTGTAACTCGTTGTCATGTTAATCCTTGATTTCAAAAAAGTTACAAACTAATCATCGAATGTCTCATTCGTTAGTCACTTTAGTCCTTGCTATTAACTAAGTTTGTTAACTTCGTCTATTTCACTTATGTGGCATGTTTTCTGCCAAGTTGGACGCATATGTGACACATTTACTTGAGCCACATCAACCCACTCGGGAGTCCACGTTCAACGGACCATTTTGGCAATAACCATGGACTAAAATGATATTAAAACAATATTTAAGTTTTTTTTATTTTTTTTAAAAAAAAACTTCTCTCTCTTTCCTCTTCTCTCCCTTTTCCCTTTCTCTTCTCTAATCTCTCATATCTCTTTCTCTTCTCGAGTAAGATTGAACAGTCCAAAGTTTAATAACAGTTTTTAATTTTTGTTGAATATTGAATTCTGGACTTAAGTATGGGCCCTCCAATTAACATCAGACAACTCCAAGTAGTTGATTGCCTGCCTGACTCCGAGTAATTGACTGCTTGATTGGTGTATTTTGTGACTGCACACAAACTAAATCCCTCTCCCCTCCTCCTCTCCTCTATCTCTCTTCTCTCTTTTCCCTCTTCCTCTCTATATCCATCTTTCCCCATTCTCCCTCACCTCCCCCTTCTCCTCTCTCTCTCTCTCTCTCTCTCTCTCACCCTCCCCATATCTCTTCTCTCCCACTCATCTCTCCCCACTCTCTCTACTCTCGCTCTCTTTGATTCTTAAAAAATTGATGTTTGCTCTATAATCCTCTAGATCTAGTGTGACATACTAGAAAAATATTTCAAAATTTTGCATCGACAACATTGTAATCTTTTGGTTAAGTTTCATCAAAATTGTTTTTGTCTCACTTATTTATGCACCTGTTGGCTGTTTGCACATCTTATCAATGTAACTAGAGTAGTTAACCCAATAATTGATTTCAACTTAGACAACTTATTAACTATAGATGTATATGTAAGTATTATATAAATTATTCTAACTCAATTTTATCTTTAATTGAAAAACAAACATAAATTACCTTTTTATTTTTTGGCATGTTGAATAATAATAATAATAATGATGTATGATATCTCCTTATAAAGAACCGTCCATTATGCCTTTATTGATTTCAGAAGTGAGATCAAAATAATTTTGATGAAAAGTTAACTAAAAGATTACTGTATTGTCTGCCAACCAAATGTCCTTAATCTTGAGATATTTTTTTCAGGTTACACTCATAATTCTATTCTAAGTATGCTTATTTTACCCGACTATTTACCCATGTTTACCTATCTGCATCGTGTCCATCACGATTTTTTTTCACGAGTACTTGTAGTTAAATTTTTCTGCCATCGCTACTACCTCGACATAATTTTATCCAATGTTTTTAAAATCAGACTGGAGATTGAACCGACGAGACCTATGGTTTAATCGGTTCAACCATTGGTTGAACCAATTGATTAATAAATAAATATTAATTTTTGGGGAAAAGTAAATAAAAATAAAAAAATACATTTCAGACAATTGAATCTATGTAAAGTGACCGTTCAAAACAATTCAACAGCAGCTCAATCCGATTTTGGCCGGTTCAACCATATTGCGGTCCAAATGAAGTTGAACCAACAATTGAATTGGACGGTTCCCTGTTCAACTAGTTGAACCGTCTAGTTTGGTTCTGGTTCTAGCAACACTCTTTTTATCCTCCCTTCTTCTTTCCCACTCCATCTCTGTCTTTCTCTTCACAAGTTGTACTTATTCTTTCCTTTTGGTAGATGTTACCGGTAGTGAGACCATTTTGGCGATAGCTACATATCACAGTGATATAATATAGTGGACCAAGAAACCGACCGAGCCTGTCCTTCTCACAGGCATTTCACCGAACAAGTTATTTGCATCACCCATTCAAACCATAATCAATAAACGCACGTATCGTTGTTGATTTCCAAGTAATGATGTTTACCTACCCCTTTGGCCTCTGAAACAACTTCAAAAAAGCATCGTCTACAATGCAACAATTGGCGTACATATGTAGTCTAGTAGATTCCTACGCAAGAAAACAGAAGCGTCCAAACCAAAGAGCAAAGACACGCATGGTTTTGTCAAAAAAAGAAAAAGAAAGAAAGACACGCGTGGTAGGATTATCTCCTAGTTTAATCAAGATATTAATTTCGAATCCAACTTTAAACGTGCAGTAGTGCTAAATTTATTGAATGAGAGTTTTGTTATTTATTATGGTCTCTTTCGGTTCGGAGATTATTTCTCTCTGTGAGTTAGGGGGTGGGAATAATTTTAGGCAGAAACAGGTTTTTCTTGAGTGCGGATTTGGCTATATTGAAAATGTTAGGTCTGAAGTGCAGCATACTGTCGTGAGATCGATTTTCTTTACTGACTTGGCCTTTTTCGAAAGTCGATAAGGCGCGAAAGTGCATTTAAAAGTTCTATTTGACTATTTTCTTAAGAAGGTGTACAACATTTCAATGGTATAAGCCATTTAAATAGACTAACAAACTAATAGGTCAATGAGATTAAGTTCTAATTGAGATCTAACAAAACCTTTTAGGAAAATGTTCCCAACCGGACTGATTGGTATCTAGAAGGCTCGGCCGGACATAATGCACTCAATGGAAGAAGAACACAATAGGATCTATCATGCGGTCGGCCACATTCCTCAGACGGTCGGCTCTTACAACCATTCGGTCGTCGGTTCGGCCTATATGTTCGGCCACCTACATCGTTCGGTCGGCCTAACTATCGGTCGGCCTAAGCATCGGTCGGCCTAACTATCGGTCGGCCTAAGCATCGGTCGGCCTAACCATCATCGGCTTCACAACCAACCATCGGTCGGGCCTAACTATCTATCTCGGCTACGCAAGCATCGGTCGGCTTAACTACCGGTCGGCCTAACCATCGGCCGACCTATCCGTGACTCAAGGCATGTATTTAAGGAAATCCCTATGATTCCTCCACAGATCTCGCAACAGTCATTTATTGTATTGATTAACATTAAGCTCTAATTGTACTATATAAACAGCCCTTAGAGGCCAATGAAAAGGACAGACACAATTTGACTCTCTATTCTTTATACTCTTACTCTTCTCTATTATTCATGTGTTCTAGCTAAATCCTACTCAAGGAAATAGTTAGGAACAGAAAATATCTTATATGACATCCTATTTAAATTCTATTTTATAATAATAACTTCAACAATGTCAAAAATTGATGTATGTTAATTTGTGTAAACTAACAAAAAGTGTTAGTGAAGTGATGACTTAACACAAAGTTTCAAATTAAATACAAAATAATATTAGTAATTAAAAAAATTAGTTAGATTTATTTAAATAGAAAGTAGTTTTGATAAGCGCAAAAGCGCTTTTTCGATGCTTGGCTTTTGACCGATTTAATTAAATAGAACAGCTGAAAAAGCTTCTTACTTTATCTATTTCAAAAAAAATCTGGCGCACTGACTGACCTATCGTAGAAATGTACCAGTAAACCCCAGTCATGCGGTATGAACTATTGCCACCCCTATCTGCACTTGATACACAGTAGATTCAGTTTATTTATACCAAAAAATCATAGCATGACGAAAGAAAAAAGTCAAAAACCCAGTTGTCCTCTTCTCCATCAATCACATGATATCACTATTGAACAAGTCAATTCTAAAATATGAATTGAAAAATCATTTATATATCATAATTCAAAATACATTTATTTGCATTAAATGTTATTAAACAGGCCTAATTAGTCATCACAAAATGACTTCACCTGAGAGCCCAACAAACCAAAAAAAAACGTCGATACACATTATATAAATATAGGTACAACAATAATATCTTTTTGACTGGAAGGTACAACAATATTGCAAAGGGCATATTTCATGCACTGACCGTTGCTTTCTGAATTCTGAGTTACAGAAAATGCTCCCTCAGAGGGTTTTTCCACCGGAGTCATTTGTGTATGATTCCGATGATTTTCCGTTTGGGACTGTGTCGTGGTTTGTTTATGCTGGAATTTCGTGCTTTCTTGTTATCTTTGCAGGGATTATGTCTGGTTTAACACTTGGTTTAATGTCTTTGAGTCTTGTTGACCTTGAGATTCTTCAGAGTTGTGGCTCTTCCACTGAGAAAAAACAAGCTGGTAAACTTCTCTTCTGTCCTTTTGTGTTGTTCTAATAAAGCTTCTTTTTTTTTTATTCAGTTGTTTAATTTTAGGTTTACTGTTTGCAGCTGCTATTTTCCCGCTTCTTCGTAAACAGCATCAGTTGCTTGTAACTTTGCTTTTCTGTAATGCTTGTGCTATGGAGGTATTTGTAATTTGTTTATTGGGAATTCAATTTTTTTACTGAAATGTGTTTGCTTTTTTTTTTAATTATAATTATGTGATTACTGTACTTAAGTGAGTTCTTATTGAGTAGCCTAAATGTTCATATAGTATTACTATTATTACTATTTTAATGTTTTAATGTTTGTTCCTAAGTAGTTCTTCTTTATACTCCTTGATTGCTTCAATTTTTGGCCTTTGCTTCAAAGGGTTTAAGTAAGGTTTTATAACAGAGTCTTCATGGCCATGATCAGGATTGTGGCATCATAGTTTTTGTGTCTCTGCGACTGCAACGCATCCGCAATTGAGGTTCATCGGTCACATTTGACATCGATTCTCCTCAATATTAAGGATCGTGATTTAAAATCTTGGGTTTAACCATTAATATTGCTCACTCTATTCTGTAACCGAAGGATACAATATGTCTAGTACCTTGAATTTGGAGTGTCCTTGACATTGTATCTTGCTTGCTGGCATATATCGATTTTTTTTGAAAATTCTAAGGATTTACTATTTATCAAAGTTTGATGCATAATGTGTTATGCTGCAAGTAAATCAGATACTGTCATTTATATAAAAGAAGATTGAAGCTTTTAATACAAGTTAAATATTATTACTATTCCAACGAAGTAGTTCTTAATTATTTATTGGTAAAAGGAAGGAGCTTATTTGGACTGATTGTGTTTAGCTGATGTTTTTACATCTTATGAATAATGATGCATCCTTCTTTTTTGCTATGGTTTTTCGTGCCTTTTTTTATTTGCAGGCACTTCCAATCTACCTTGATAAAATTTTTCATCCTATTGTAGCAGTATTGTTATCAGTAACTTTTGTTCTAGCTTTTGGAGAGGTACAATGTTTTTCAAATCAAGTTTGCTTGCATATTACACAAGTACTTAAGCAGGACATTGCATTGACTGTTACAATGTCACCACTTAGATTATCCCACAAGCTATATGCACAAAATACGGGCTCTTTGTTGGTGCAAATTTTGTGGGGCTTGTACGGGTCCTGATGTTCATCTGTTTTCCGATCGCTTACCCTATTGGAAAGGTAAAGATTAAACTTTGTCTATTTTCTAACTTAAATTGAAGAAGTTATATTAACACAGTATTACATTCTAATATAGCATAAGGTGGTTGGCAATTTGGGTTGGGTTATCTTTAAGCTGTATGGCTTTTATGGAGCTTATACTATGACGTATGACCTTTATGCTTCTAGGTTTTGGATCTTTTGCTTGGACACCATGACGTGCTGTTTAGGCGAGCACAATTGAAAGCCCTTGTTTCATATCATAGCCAAGAGGTAATATGTTTGAATCATCCCATAGGTTTTGTAAAACTACCTAGTCGAGTAACCACTGGAATTTACCGCAAATATGTTCTAATGATAGTATTCTTATTTGTTACCATGCAAAGAAAGATTTTGAATTTCTAAAGAAAGTAGCTTTAATATATCTTCGTTGTCTTCATTGTGTTGATCATTAAAGGCTGGTAAAGGAGGTGAACTCACGCATGATGAGGCAACGATTATCAGTGGAGCACTAGATCTCACTGAGAAGGTAGATACTGATTTTAATAAAAGCATTCTGATAGCTTTGTCCCTTGCATTTATTTGTAATAATGAGTCAAACATACATCAGAATATATGCATGTCATGAAATTTGTACATAATTAAACCGTAATAGTGAAAATGTATGATGCCAATGTGATGGTTTATGCTTCAGAAGTCTCTGATGTAATGACTGTGTGTATGAAGCTGTACAATAAAACTGTTGCATGAGCACCTAAGGACGGATTGCTATTTTGACAAAAAAGTAACTGTCATATGACTTACTTTCCAAGTTTTCACTCTGCGTTTGTGTGTACGGTCCTTGTTTCATCTTCCATTTCAGTTCCTTCACTTTGTTAGCTGATTTTTATCTGATGAGCTTAATCGATCCGGTTCTCTTTACTGCCCAACCTTAAGGTTTTTAGTGATAGCTGTCTATGGATACAGGGGCGGCTCTTGTATTTATGGGGTAGCCACTACTACCACAAACATAAATAAAAAGTTAAAATTAGGTATAATAAGTTATGGCCACCTCAGAGATAAAATAAAAAAATTAAAACTAGTTATTTAAATAAGTCGTTGCTATCTATAGTTTAATGATGTCTTGTTATCTTTTACCATTTAGCTAATCTTTCATCTATTCTCTATCATAATTGTTTATTAAAAGAGTCTTTCATCTCATAAAATTGAATTTATAATAATTTACTTGTTCTTTTTTTTTCATAATATAATTTGTTATGTTTCAAGTTTGTCATTGTTTATTTTTCTACTTCTGTTTTGGTATGTTGCAGCGTATATATCTAGTGTTTGAAATTTTCTCTAATTGATGTTTCTATAATTATATCTATAATCTTAGCTTTTTTTAGTTCTCTTTTAATGAAGTTCATTCTACTTATAATTTTTTTTCCTTTTATATTTGACCCTCTCATAAAAAACTAGCTAGCTCCGCCATAATGGATGTGTTATAACTCTGCTTCTCTTTCTAGATCATCCACTGTTTCAGCTTTAAGATAAATCTATAATACAGTTGTATTTACTATTGGCTTTATTCTAATATAGAAAAAATTCTACATTGATATGCAGACTGCAGAGGAGGCTATGACACCAATTGAATCAACTTTCTCTTTGGATGTTGCTTCCAAACTGGACTGGTGCGTTCACTTCTGTAAGAATTTCTGTTCAGGTTGATATATTATATTGCTTAGTTGATGGTGTTGGAATAACTACATTCTAATTAAAACTTGGGACATTCAATTCTTTCCTATGATTAAAAACCAAATTCTATGTTGATTTGTATTTCCTAAAATACATTGTTTAATCCAGGACTACCACATTCCGTATCTTTGATACGCTAGAAAGGGTTATCCTTTTCAGGAGAATACTTAGAGACAGAGTGACTTTTATTTAGTTATTGATCAAACTCTACTATTGCATTCTTCGAATAAGGTAATTGTATATTGCGAACAAAATTCCCAAAAATAAGGGGAGAAAGGTCATCTAGTTACCTCTCTTTCATGTGATCTGTGGCCTGTTATTGAGCCGACACATATTCTAACTTGTATGGAAAGTTATTATCTCAAACTCATAATAACTATAATATGATTCTTTCATTATTTGTTTTCCAAGTGCTTCTTAAGAAGTTTATCCAAACTGCCTCAATGTGTATTTAGAGCTGAAGTAAAATCATAACATTTTTTCTGCTTTATCACAGGGAAGCAATTGGGAGAATTCTCGCACGAGGTCATAGTCGTGTCCCCGTATACAGTGGAAACCCCAAAAATATAATTGGCCTCTTACTAGTAAGAATGGTTACCTACAGTTCATTGATAATGCTTTATTAAGATTGTTTTGTTGGTACTGGCTGCTAAAAACAGTCTGCCACTTTTTGCTAGATAAAAAATCTTCTAACTGTGAGGGCTGAAACTGAGACTCCAGTTGGTGCCATTTCCATCCGGAAAATTCCCAGGTTTGAGCAATTATGACATTTCATTTTATCTTTTCTAACTTATCAATTGAACTAAATTATTATTCATCAATAACCCAGGGTTCGAGCAGATAGTCCTTTATATGATATCCTCAACGAGTTTCAAAAAGGAAATAGTCATATGGCAGCTGTAGTCAAGGTTATAGGAGAGAAAAGCACCCCTCATGCAGCTGGCACCATTAGAAAATTCAACTATGAAGAAGTCATCAAACATAGTTCTCAACTAACTATGCCATTTCTAACCGGGTCTTCTGAAAATTCAGACAATATTGTCCATGTTGACAACCTTTTTAGGCATGCTGGAGACCAACCATGCCAAGAAAATAGCACTACCACACATGGTGTCCACCACTTTCCTGATAATGATGAAGATGGGGAAGTTATTGGCATCATAACCCTGGAGGATGTCTTCGAAGAACTCTTGCAGGTACCCTCTACCACCTCCTCTTGTATGTCTTTTGAGCTTGTATCATATAAATGGAGTTTGGGGTGCGTTATTAGTGGAACAAAGAAAATGCAATATGTTGTGTTGCCATGAAGTGAAGAAATTTTGCTAATATTTTTCATCCATGCAGGAAGAAATTGTGGATGAGACAGATGAGTTTATAGATGTACATAGAAGGTGGTTTAAATTTTCTAGTTTATTTTTCTTCGGTATCTCTCTCTATTTTACATAACTCTTAAATGGTTCATGACTAACTGTTTGTGAAACGCATGATGAATTTGGCAGAATACGTGTTGCCGCTGTTGCAGCTGCTTCATCTGTGGCAAGAGTTCCAACTGGCCAAAGGTTGACAGGTCACAAGCCTGTAGTAAGTTAGAGTCAGTTTCTTTGATTTTCTTTCAAAGTTTAAACTGGCAATAGAAAACTGACCATTATGTTGGGGCAGTTTTAGCACTAGCACTATTGTGATTGCTGGTGTGATATTGTGTAAATATATAGATATCTTATATTGAAATAATGTTGCTTTCACTAAGGGTAAGCAATTTAACAGGTGAAAGTTTGACAAAGTTTGTAAAGGATGATGATTCAGTTGAAAGGAGAATTTCAGAGACTCTGGGGAGCTTCGTGCGCAATAAAGGACGAACTTATATTACACTCTACCACTATAAAGTTTGTATGCTGGTTTTTTTATCCTTGGATGACATAGTACAGAATGGATATAATGATTTTTTCTTTTTATGCAAATGTAGGTCTAGGATTTCAGAGAAATTCTAATGTTTGATATTTTTGTTTTTTGAGCAATTTTGTTTGAATCAATCATACTTCATGCGTATCATAGCTTAGCTGAATTTCAATCTGTTGCATTCTCTACTGTATGGTCACTAACCTTCTGCCGCTTCGAGTCAAATGTAGTATCTACAGGGACTAAAAATTGGCCGTGAAAGACTATGCCATGCAATTTTGGCTTCATCTTCTCTTTGTTTCTTAGAAGAAATTTTGTATTTGGATTCTGTAAGCACTTAGCAGTTTCTGTAGGCTGCATCCTCTGCTGTCAATGGTTAATTTGTTTTTTTTTAATTTATTTGTTTTAATTTGTCCTGTAATATGTATGCCAGTTATGCACCCTGTAGCTTAAATTGAAGTTCTAATTTCTGAACAAATCATGACATTTTTTTGTTTTCAAGTTATTCTTTGCTATTTTTATGTTATTACAGAGTTTCCTATATCAATATGAATTTCTTCTTAATTAATTATACAATATAATAGTTTATTTTTCTTATTTTATAATTAAAACCTAAATATTTTAATTAAACATTAAATATAATAAGGTAGTCACGAAAGAATCATTAAAAAGAACTTCTAAATTCCAAAAATATTAACAATTGAAATAGCTAATTCATTTTTAAAACAACTATTCATTTTTTAGTAAAAAAATAACAATTTTCTTCGTTATTTAGTAAACACTTTTTTTTCTTCTTTATTTGGAGAGAAAAGGAGTGGTTTTTTCCTTCTTTTTTGTCCTACACCAATGTAAACCCTTGAAAGTAATCTTCTTGGTTGAACACTAATGACTAGAATCTTCTTGGTTGAATTTAAAACTAGTCGGAGAACTCTGATTCACAGGTGAAAGATACATCCAAAAAGAGGGAAAAAAGGGGAAATTAATTACTAGTACTTTGTTAAAAATATACCTTGGACTATGCAACAAAAACTTCAAATCACCTTAAGCTAAACTTAGAGTTTGAAATTATAAATTAAAAAATAAATGTTAAAAGAACTATATGTAGATATCAAGGGTCTTTGTCAAAAAAGAAAAATCCATTAACTTCAACTTCTTCTCTACATATTGCTAGTTTCAGTAGTAAGAAATTTACACATTGCTCCATGTAATCTAACTTCTTCATGCACTAATTAATTACCTACCACGTAACATTCAAGCTTCTACTTATTATTATTCTTCTTCTGTATGGTTGGTTCATCAGCAAAAATTGAAACCAAATTCTGCAAGACCAAAGCATCATTGAAAGTAATATAGCTATCTAGCTTACTCATGCCAGCACAGGAGTAAAGCAGTGCATCTCCAAATAATGTAAACACGAGTCTTCTGCTGCCTAATGTACTTTGAACACTTCCCCCTTGGCAGAAGTTTTGATTTTGAACCCTTCATTGATGAGAATATACTAGTACTATTACTACTACTTGTCATTTTAATTTGGTATATATTTGAGATTGAATGGTACTCTCAAGGGTGAGAATAGAATGAATCTATAGCTATATATATGTGTGTGGGAATCATAGAAGATATTATGAAGTAGAGAAGGAATGGAATTTGTGGTGGATTAGTTGTTGTGGCCCATGATTGCAGAAATAGGACATGTCCCACTGTCCATATAAGATAGAAAGGTGACACCTATGACCTTGTCCCCTTTGAGAGTGACTTCTCCCCAACTTCTTCAAGGAAATATATCTTCCTTGTTCCCCCTATCTATTAATTAGCCTTACTACTCAATTTCTTCGAAGAAATATACTCTTTTTCTTGCTAAAATGAGTAAGATTAGGTCTTCCCTTTTGTCTTTAGTTAGATATTTCTAATGAAGGGTGTAGGATATGAGACCTTCACATATCCCCCATCCTCTTTGACCCTCACCATTGCCGCTGCTACACACACAAAATTGAATGGAGTTGGAGGAAGAGAAATATTTTCTAAGAGTGTGATTGTCTGTTATTGGTTTTGCGCTTATTGTTGAAACTACGGTAGCTATGTTGCCTATAGAGTTTGCTTTGATAAATATTGAAAGTTTTTGTGTTTAGAGTGTGATTGTCCGTTATTGAGTTTCTGTTTTCAAGTATTGCAAAGAGTTCCTTGGAAGCTAAGAAATAGATTAAATAATTGTTTATAGTTGACTAGACAAATAAGTGGTCATGGTTGCTGGCATTGGAACTAGTATACGTGGTTTTGTTTGGTGAGATCTAATTTCTTGCTTCATGGTTAAGTATTTTTCTATGAATATGTTAGGCCTAGCTATAATTTTTGTTGATTTCTTTCTTGGGATAGTGTTTTTCTTTGTTTGGGTTTTCCTTCGGTATTCAAACCTAGGTGTGTTGTAAATGATTGTTAAAGATTTTAGTGCTAACCTGGTAGGGACATAAGTCATTATTGATGCTTTTACATTCCGTTATAGATATTCTTTGAGCTGGTTTTCCTTTTAATAGGGTTGATTTTAATTCCTTTTGGTTTTAATGTTGTCTTTGTTCATGGGTATTGGCCTATTCCCCATGTTTTGTCTCTTTCCTTTTTTATCAATAAAATTTAGTGGTACTTTTTTTTCTTCTTGATGTTTTTTCTCTAATGAGAGTTTTGTATCTGAGGTTTTAACGAGGCTCTGCATCCATTACTTTTGTTTTACAAAACAAATATTATAAATATATTTATATCTTCACTTAGGTAAGGGTTAACTATATTCTTTTGTCCATATAAAATTTGAGTTTTTTGGTTTTAGCATCCTAAATTTTTTTTACCAACTTTTGGTTGCTTTTAGTCTCATGACTTTTAATAGCGCTTATAAAAAGTCAAAAACCCGCTATTAAAACTCATGAAGCGTTATTAAAAGTTATGAGTGACTAAAAGCAAAAAACTCAAACTTTAAAGGGGCCAAAAATTGGTGAAATTTTTTTAAGGGGCTGAAAATAAAAAACCCAAATTTTATAGGGACCAAAAATATATTTAACCCTTATTTTACCCAAAAGTTGTGCTTTAAAATTAATGTCAATGATCTAAAATCTTTTTGCTTTTTCAAAAAAAAATAGAGAGATTATTTTTACTTTTTATTCATGTGACTCGAGCAGCTCACGAACTTGAGTCGAGTCGAGTTTGACCTGACATAAAAAGCTCATGTCGAACTCAAGTCAAGACACAAGCTCAATCGATTCTAATCGAGTCGAGTCGAGTTGGTTCAAATTTGACTCTACTTGGCTCATTTCCAGTGCCAGGTACAAGTAGATAACTGTAGAACTATTATTACTAAGAGTTTCCAAATTAATACCCCTTAATTTTTTTTGATAAACAATGTTAGTTGAGGAGGAAATGTTAGTTTCTCGAGTTTGAACTCGAGATCTTCTACTTGCACTCGTTTGGTACACTTTTTCGATATCCCTTAGCCCGCACTTCTTCTACACGATAACTCATGCTCTTAGTTTTCAAAAGTCTTAAATTTTGAATATGGCTTTATGAAAGTATCTGCAACTTGATCTTAATTCTTTACATGCTTAAGCTCCACAATGCATTCAACAAAATTTTCTTCAACATAATCAACTAGTTTCAAATGAAATCATTTTGCTAGGAAATTAGTCTATTCTTCATACTTTTTTTTTCGTTTGATGGTCAGATTGCCAAATGCCAAGCCTAACTCACACACGCATACAAATGAGAAAACTAAACTCAACACTTGGGGCATCGAATCCGACAGTGAATGTTCATAAACACTCAGACACTATTCTTCAACTAATAATATTATTTCAAATCTATATCATTATTGGTTGGTGGGAAACCAAACCCTAGAAGAGTAGTTGTATCCACGGGGGAAGAATCCTCTAACTTTTTGAAAGGAACTTCCTCGTAACTTTGTATCTATCTATCTATCTATCTCTCTCCTTTCTAATATATTCTCTCTCATTTTGTTTCCCTCTATTTTTTCTTTTCTCTCTCATGAAAAGAATAGTAAAATTAAGAAAATGTAGAGATTGAGAAGTTAGAGGATCATCCATTTCCATATCCACATTACCGAAGGCTTTTACTAGAGAAAATAAAAATCTAGCATAGAAATTTTTAATGATATACTCCACTCTAGTTCCTATTATAAGATAAATTAAAATCTTTGAATAATTGATGTATCGGTTATTAGAATCTAAATTTTTAATGTAATTTTTTCTTATAGTATCCGCTTTCATGGTGCTTTTAATTTATAAAATAAATTTCGCGATATTTTGACAAGAAATTAGGTTTAATAAAAAATGGCAAAATGGATCTTTAAGCTTATTCATTTAAAAGTTAACGTTTATTGACTACTTTTAAAAAGAAACTATTCAATGAACCTAACAAAGACATAAAACTTCAATTACATGGTGCTTTTAATTAATATTATTCTCGCGATACTTTGACAAGAAATTAGGTGCACCACAAGCTAGTACAACTAAAAAAAATCTTCATAAACTTGAGATCCAATGAACGTGTGGAAGGACATAGAGAATCTTGGACTTTAAGAGACCAATGGTAACGCAGCATATGTATCTTTCCACACGAGTGAGGCAAGAATATAATCTTTTTATTATGTTTAGTGGAACAACGCACGAATGGCCACAGTCACGTGTACTATGTCGCCCACAATTCGGAACCAAAAAACGTTGTCATTCTCAAGTCTCAACCCAGCTATGCTATACTATACTACTTGATGATCTTGTTTAGAAGCTTCCTTTATGAAGAAAAATCTTCAAATTTCAATGGCTTTTTCTCAGTTCTCACTCTCATTGGATTGTTACAACAAGCGCCCACATGGGTTTGTCCGAACCGAATGCTACGAGAGATAGTGGGCCAGATTTCATTACTCAGTAGTTTGATGGGCTTTGTTCTGGGCCATATCTCCATTTGGGGCTTGGCCCCTGTACAAGTCTCTCCTGATTTTGACCGTTGGGAAGGGAAATAATGGAATATGAATGTTGTGAAACATTCATAATATCTGTCGACAAAAGAAAAATATCATGACTTCTCAAATGAAAAAGGAAAAATTTATGTGTTGTAACCTCGAGGGTTGTTGACCTAGTGGAGCATGTCAAGACTTATATTCGATAAGTCGTGAGTTCAAGTCTTCATAGTTCCCTTTGGAGGAGGTAAATATAAAATCTTTCACAAATGTTCAAGGAGTTTAAAGATAAGTATTGGTTCGTTATACCATCTTCTCATCCTAAAATTTCTTTTATAAAAAAAATTGTGTTGTTATGTTATTCATCAATTATAACATGTCGTGTAGATTTTGTAAAAAAAACATAAAAATAAAAAAGTTGATCTAATTCAATTCACTTATTTTTAACGAAATTCAAGTGATAAATCAAAAGTCAATACTGCATAAATATAAGGTGGAGTCTCTTCAATCCACATGCAATCTAAATTATAAAGAGTAAATTTAGCTAAATAATGGGCGATTGGTTGGCCTCACACCTAACATGTAAAAAAGTTAAACTACTAAAGCAAACAATCAAATTAAGACAATCCCATTAATATAACCAACATATGTGGGTGACTGTTATTGAGCGTCGGCGCTAGAAAATGTTTTGAAAACCAAAAGGAACATTGGACCACGAGACGCCCAGTCATAGTTCAACCATTCAAACCTGGACGAAACTGCTGTCAAAGCATTGAAATAACTTAATCGTAGATAGCGTCGAGTCATGGTTTAACCGGTTGAACTGTTCAGTTGGTTTAGTTTTTAAAACACCGATGCTAAGACCACATTTGAAACATATGATTCCGTTATAGTATCAAGGAAAGACACATCTTCTACAAATGTCAAACTCTTCTGCATAGTTAAAGCTTCTACCCTTTGAATCTAGTAATGAAAGGACCTACCATCAATCAGTAGCAACCAGGACACCATTAACATATCTCACTACAACATCAATATCTCGTGCATCAACATTAAACTTATAGAAACCACTAAGGGGAATTCCAACGAACATTAGATATAAGCAAATTTGGACTTCCACTTTGAGTCCAATAGTACACTAGCGCTCTTAAAATTAACGTTAGATTTTTGTGCCTTTTGAACAATGGTAGCCACATCAACATTAGTTCCCTCAAAACATTTTTCATTTCTAGCCCGCCATATTTCATCACAAAAGGTCATTATGTGTACTATAAAATTCTCAAATGCATCAATATTATTTCTTTCCAACCATTCCCGAAATGGTTCGCACCTGAAATCGTGCAAATTAAATAGGTCAATGCTTCTTCCAACACCTTAGCTACTCAGTAGGCACTCCTAACCCTTAAATATTCCTAAAATACCCTTACATGTGGACACTCCCACGTTGTATTTTAACTAGTTCAGAGCACGGTCGTCCTAACCATCGGTCCATCACTATAGCAAACATAGATATCGTCTCAAACCCAGGAAAATCCTCGAACCTAGGAAAATCCCTTCGACCCCAATCCTTCGAACTCAGCAAAATCTCAATCCCTTCAAATTGGTTTCAGATCAACACAGTAATCAAATTCAATGGATATTCAAATCAAAATCCCAATCCTTTGATTTCAGGAGTATTGAGACGATATCTACGTTTATGGGTATTCAAATCAACACAGTTATCAATCCCTTCAAATGAGGTTTTGATCAACACAGTAATTCAATGAATATCCATTTTGCTTGCGTGAATAAGAATAACTAAAAAATTCAATGGATATTCAAGATCTTTAATGAAATCCACGCAAGCAACAAAACTGATTGGAGTTTCATCTTCTATTTGGATGGACTAATGGTTACAGAAAACCCATCAATTCACAGTTTAGTTTGACAGTGAGGTTCAGCTGAACCAAATCCGAACAGGTTCGGTGGCACCTCCTCCAAATCGGTTCGGTCAATCATCGTTGGATCCTAAGATTCATTAATGATATTTTGATCTTTTCACGCATGTTAAGAGGTGTGTATTGAGTAGCTAGAGAGTTGAGAGAAGCATGAGCCATTAAATATCACACCTGAAGGGGAAGAAAATCAGGCATGTTTTGACAAGTGACACTCCATATAAATATGTGAAATTGTCTCATTATGTAGTGCACAAAAAAAAAAATGCACAATGGCTCATATTTGATTCCTTTTTTAAAAAAAAAAATAATTTTTTACTTGTATTTTTGCAAGTAGAATTCTCGAAGCAAAACAGGTGTGTCTTTGAATAGTCTTTATTTTCCACAATTTTTTTCACACTTGTTGAACAATTTCCTGCGCTAAATTATAGAAGACAACTACTTCGCGCATTTCATTTAAGAATTGATACAAACTCTTCACAAAAACTAGCAGATCGCGAAGCACCAAACAACCTTTGTAATTTGAGAGGAAAAAAAGTGGCAATTGAAGAATTTGATGAGCTTCAAAAGTGAGAAAATTTTCATTAATTAAAGGAGTATTCCAACACCAATATTGTGAGATATGAGATCGAGACAAACATAATATCACAATTAGGAGATTTAGGAAAATACTTTGCTTTCAAACCTTGTGATATCAATATATTGTCATCATGTATGACACATCACCCCTGTTTAGACAACATTGCAAGATTAAAAATTCATGAAATGTTCTAAATACCATCCCACATTCTTTTTTCTTACACAAAGTATCTCATTTAATTCAATGAATTCTACACTCACCTTGTTTGCTCCCCCACCAGAAGTTACTAATCATGTTTTCAATATGCTCACATAAACCTATCAACTCATCACATACATAGGAATTGCTATAATCACTACTTTGAGGAAAACTTCTCTATAAAAAATATCTTTCAAACCCTCTAGCTTCTTCCACACCTTATATTGGACAAAATTGAATACATGTTGCATAGACCTACCAAAAAAAAGCAGGTAGCCCAAGATACTTCGAATGACACTCAACAACTTTAATTTGCATCTAACGTTGGAACAAGATTTTACGATCATGTAGTTAATAATCATTGTCCTTGTCCTTTTGATCTTATACATTGTGATGTTTGGGGACCCTTTCACACACCTACACATGATGACAAACTTTACTTTTTAACTATTGTTGATGATTGTACAAGGTTCACTTGGGTACACCTTATGAAGACAAAATCAGAAGCTCCCCACCTCATCAAAGCCATACACACTGATAATGCCAAGGAGTTTTCTCTCCATCAATTCCTTCAAGCACATGGTACTCTCCATCAACTGTCATGCCCATATCGCCCCCAGCAAAATTCCGTAGTTGAACGAAAACACCAACACCTATTAAATGTGGCTAGGTCTCTCTACTTTGAATCCAAGGTGCCTATACCCTATTGGGGTGAATGTGTTTCCACTGCAGCACACCTAATATACTTCATCCTTGCTCCTCTGATACTACCATTTCTCTTGGTCTATTTTTGTTTGGGATACATCATTAACCGCAATCAGCTGTTATATGTTTACGTGCCAAAGTACCAGGCTGGAGGAGAGTTTTGGCCTACAGTGCACAATTACACAATCTTTTCTCTGTGCTGACCAAACAATTCAAGAAAAGCATTAGCATGTTGCTGTGGAATCCATCAATTCAAGAAAAGCATTGCCATGAAGGCACCATCAATCTTTTCTCTGTGTTTTCATTGGCTTTGTTGGTTGTTTTGATGTAATTTTCATTTAGATTTGTTGATATGTACTTTTGTATTGTTCATGTCAAGCTAGAAGTGTTGTGAATAACTTCTAGCTTGCAGGGGACTATTAGATATAGTTAGTATTAGAAATTAGAACTAACTTAGTTAGATTAGTTTAGAAGTTAGTTAGTGCCTAACTAACTTAACTAGATTAGTTTAGAAGTTGTTACATGTGTAGTGAATTTTCTATTGGAGTTAACTAAAGTTAACTATAGTTAAACACTTGTATATAATACTATTATATCATCAATCAAAATATATAGAGTTTATTTTTTCAATTTATCTCTTTCAATTGAAACTCATTCTTAAAACTTAATAAACATATTTTGGATTAATCTGAATTGATAAGTTGACCAGAAGCAAAATTGATAAGTATTAAGCACTCCTTAAATAGTCTGAGCATGTTAAAGAGAATCATTACAAAAATGAGGTTATCTTCTGCAAAAATAAATGATTAATTTTTGGAGTTGATAACTCTACAATATGTGTATAGTTTGATCATTTTTTAACCAAATGTGCAGATGTGTAGGGGTTGCCGTTTATTAGGCCCGGGTCCTTTTCTTTTGTTTTTCCTTTCTCTTTTGTAACAAAAACAAGTTTGATTATTTTTTATTTGGTTTTTCGTTAACTATTTGGGTGTTTGTTTTCGTACCCCCCTCCTTCCCTATCACACCCTCATAATCCCAAAAATGCCAATAATACCCCTGCGTTTTTTAAAAAAAAAAAATTAAATTTTTTGAATTACCTCAAAATAAGGTAATTAGGTTCAAAAAATAAAAATTTTGAATTACCTCTAAAAAGGTAATTCGGTTCAAAATTAAAATTTTGAATTACCTCTAAAAAGGTAATTCGAAATTTGTAATTTTTTTTTTTAAAGTTTGTATTTTGGTCTTAAGATTTAAAGCGCGTTTTATTGGAAATATGATACTGAACGATTTACGATTTAATAACAATACGTCAAAATATATAAAATGACCAACATAAAATAGGAGTACAAATACAACTATGGGTCCAAAATGTCTAAAAATGTGAAAATAAGCACGTGAAGTAGGTGAATGGCGACATCTAGGGCATCCGGGCCAATCCGGGACGCTTGTGATGCGTATTATATACGATTTGTTTTAATTTTTATTACTAAAAGGCTACTAAAAATAGTCAAAACTACTCTAAAAAATATAAAAACACCACTAAAAATCTAACAAAACCAAAATAAGGCTATACAAATTTTTAAGATTTTTGGAGACTATGAAAAATTAAAATAAATCGTAAAAAATAGTAACTTGATGGAATTTGGGATTTTGAATTTGTTGTCCCGTAAGAAGTTCCTTCTGAGAGTCTTGATTCTTGATTTTTTCGCTTCTAATGGCTATGGTTTCATTACGATCGAGTATGTTGTCCAAAACCGATTTTTAGCCTAAATTATTCGTTCGAAATAAAAAAAATTGTAATTTTGAATTACTCGAGAAATAGGTAATGAGGGTTCACAAATGTGAACGTAATTACCTCATTTCGAGTAATTCGAAATCTTTCGAATTACAGGTAAATCCGAAATTTCATTATTTTTTGAGGTAATTCAAAGCGCTTTTAAATCAGAAATTTTTAATTTTTTTAACAAAACCATGTAATTTTTGTAAATAAAATTTTTGTCAGTTTGGGATATTATGAAGTGTGGGTGATGTTGAGGGGGTGTGAAAACAAACACCCTAACTATTTTTGGTATTAGTTTGTTTTTGGACCTTGTCTTCTTGTGCATTATTTAGAAGTCCGAAAAATACCTGGGCAAGGAGACAAAGAGTGTGATTGACATAGACTATACTGAGGACAAAACTAATGGACCAATTGTCATTAGGTTTTTTTTTTCCCACCCCCACCCAATCCCCATAAACCCTCACCCAAATTTAAATTTCCAAAATGTCTTTTAAAAATTAATTTTTTTCAAAAAAAAATAAAGAAATTGTATATACCACTTGAAAGACGTATATCGATGATCATTTATTTTATGTCAATCGTATATACGTCTTTCAAAAAAAATATATACGATGAGTTTTTTATTTTTTTAATAATTTGTTTTTAATTTTTATTACTAAAAGCTATTAAAAATTCGTTAAATAGTTAAAACTACTCCAAAAATTATAAAACACCACTAAAAATCTAACAAAACCAAAATAAATTTATACAAATTTTTAGATTTTTGGAGACTATGAAAAAAATAAAAAAAACGTAAAAAATAGTAAATGATGGAATTTGGAATTTTGAGGTCGTAGAAGTCGTAAAAAAGAAGTCCTTCTAGGGAGTCTTGATTCTTGATTTTTCCGGATTTAATATTTGTTTCATTACGATAGGAGAATGTTCTTCAAAAACCGATTTTTTAGCCTAAATTATTCGTTCGACGTATAACATCGTCGCGTTTTAACGAACTACACACAAAACCTATTTTCGTGACTTATATAATTTTTATTTGACTTAAAAAAATTTAAAAAATACAATGGGGATCGATATATATACACTTCGGAGGGGTATATATACGACCCTATTTATTTTTGCCCATCGTATATACACCCCCGGCAGCGTATATACGATTATGGTGAGGTGCTAATCGTCGTATATACGCCGGGGGGTGTATATCGACGATTAAAAATAGGGTCGTATATATACCCCCCAGGTATATATACGATTGGCCAAAATTTTTTTAAAAAAAATACGTTTTCAGAAGGACATTTTGGGGTTTTCAGTGTGGGTGGGGGTTTATGGGGATGGGGTGGGGGTAAAAAAAAAAAAAAACCTTGTCATTATTGCTATCACGATCGGTAACATGATTCACTTGGTGTCATTATTATTGCTATCTTCCTAACTCAAGCTTTATCTTTTCTGGGAAAGATTGATTTCATGAGTAATGACCTTATCTGGCTTATCATGACAATGGAGATTAAAAAATCAAAAGGGATAAGATCTTTGTGGTGGAAATGCAATGCACCCAAAAAATAAGTATCCGTGGTGCAATACAATAGTATGATTGTCTACCCCCTTGGGCACGCAACAGGCAACAGCGACACCCAAATAGGCTCTTTTTTTCACCCCCTCCTTGTCACTCACACCCTCATAAACACAAAAAACACAAAAATGCCCCTTACATTTTATAAAAAAATTGACCATACCCCACCACCCGACAAAATTCCCGAATCTACCTTAAAAAAATATAATTCTGGGAAAAAGGTGTTGATATTTCTAAATTCAGCGCAAAAAGTTGGTATTTCCGGTTCAGGATTTTTGAACCGAAATTATCTCCACAGAAGGTAAATTCGAATTTTTTTTTCCTTTTTAATATAATTTTTTCCGGAAATACCTTTTTTACAGGTAAAAACCGAATTTACCTCTAAAAAAGGTATTTCTGATTTTTTTTATGTAACATTTATATTTTTTTTAATAGATGCTTATTATGGATTTAACCGCTACCTTTACAACATCTGAGGTATTTCCCACTTGAGATGCAATGACACGTTGGGCTAGAGATACCGGGAAAACCAACGGAATCATTGTGGTTATTGTTCGAACCGAGACGACGGAGAATGGGAAAGGGAAAAAGAACAAGGTTGTTTATGGCTGTGAGAGACAGGGCACATACAGTCGAGTAGATGTTGGGTGTTCTGCTAATAGACACAAGACATCAAAAAGATGTGGTTGTAGGTTTCAATTGAAAGCTAAACCAATGTTACCTCCTAGTTTTGATTGGAAGGTGAGAGTGGTGTATGGGATTCACAATCATGAGCCTCATAAGACTTTGTTTGGAGCAGCTATATTTGGTAAGTTTACCAAGGAGGAGCGGTCAGTTGTTGAGGAGCATCTGTCTTTGGGAGTGAAAGCACAAAAAAGTCTTGATGCATTAAAGATCAGATTTAAGAACAACTTGACCAACATTAGGCAGTTGTATAAAACCCACAACAGTATCCGGAAGGCAAAGTATGACTGAGATGCAGCAGCTTATGACACTGATTCAGGCGAATCATTACTTGTGTTGGACAAGACGACTTAAAGGTACTGATATTGTTGAAGACATCATGTGGTCACATCCTGATAGTATCAAGTTATTGAGGATGTTTCCGACTGTTTTGATTATGGATTGTACCTTTAAGACCAACAAGTATGCATTGCCTCTGCTGGAGATTGTTGGTGTGACTTCCACTGAGTTGACATTTCCTGTTGCGTTTGCATATCTGTCTCATGAGCGGTATGATGACTACACGTGGGTGCTGCAGAGCCTACGAGATTTGATGGTGTGTAATATTGCACTTCCTCAGGTAATTAATGCTAACTAACTTTATTTTTTCTCATTACATTATTGTTTTTTATTTGTCCATTTCTAATAGAAGGTCTGGATTGTGTTTCTCAGGTTATCCTCACTGAGGAGGCTTTGATGAATGCTATCAAGTCATTTTTTAACACTAAAAACATGTTTTTAGTGCCACTTTGTCGTACAATTACCGTTCGTAAATAAATTTGTAACTCGTATTTTTAACCTCCATAACGTACTATTATACTTTTTCTACAAGGTCAATTTTTTTAAAAAAATTTTAAAAAAATTATGCATGGTAAACGGTCCAGATATTGCTGACCACTTTAAAACGGTCTAGATTTTGCCGACACTTTAAACGGTCCAGATATTGCCGACCACTTTTCATCAACGGTGAAAATCCATTCTAGGGTTTCATTTTTCCCTATAAATAGACCTTTTGCATTTCACTTCTTTCACACACAAGTATCCTCTCATAGACACTCTGAATACACAATACTCTCGTGATTCTGCATTCACTACCCTTCACCACCAGGGCACAATCACCAACAGAGAAAATGGTGTCCATTTCGAGAGTCCAAACCCCCTTTTATGCAGACTTAAAGACGACATCACCTTTGAAGCTCTGAAAGAAAAAAATAACAACGAAGGTGCAGGTGGAGGGTGACGAACAAGAAGTCACCCGGATCATTTATCGCTACCTCACTATAGGCGATAATAATCGTGTTCAGTGGTCCACCATGGATGTGAAGAACAACGATGACGTTCGAGTAATTATGGACCGTTTTGACATATTTCAGATGCGGAGTCCTTTGCAGCTGTATGTTGAAACCAGAAGGACCGTTGTTGAGGTCCTTCATTGTTTCAAACCACCATCTCACTAGTTTCTACCGTGTTTTCATTTTGTTTGTTGTTGTGTTTTGTTATTTCCGTTCAGAAATTTCATGTCTTATTTCGTTTCGTCATCAAAATCGTTGTAAAACACTTGTTTAATTAATTTTAATTTGTTTTTAATTAAATTTAATTTTTTTGCGGAATTATCATAAAATAGAGGTAAATCTGGGAGGGGGTTTGGGGATTTCCGGATTTACCTAAAACTGATGTAAATTTAATTCACATTTATTGAACTGAATTTACCTCCATTTTTTGGTAAATTCGAAAATCCCCAAACCCCCTCCCGGATTTACCTATTTCCTATGATAATTCCGAAATTTTGTTTCATCATGGGGGCATTTTTGTCCACAATATGGGGGTGTAGCAGATAATGAGGGGGGCGAAAAAAAAATCCACCCAAATATCACTCTCTCGTCACTGAAATGGAAATGGATTTTTTACTTACAGATCATCCACCAAATCCTTACTCACGCTGGCAGCGGGAGTTGAACCCACACCTTTGCCGGGTGTGAGCCAAATTCCCAAAATACGATGGTGAAAAAAAAAAAAAAGATCATTTTCCTTTCATAAGTGAAATTGTTTTTTTAGAAAAGAAAAAAAAAGAGAAATAGTTTTTATTTTAGTATTTATACTCATGTGGCTGGTGAATAATTGCAACATAGTATATTGGTAAAAAAAATTGTAACATAGTAAACTAATTTATTGATAAAAACATCATTCCCATAAGTTGTAGCTCAAATTCCCCAATTTTTATGCAAAAATTGTTTAATCAAAAGCAACTTAAAAGAAAAAAAATCAGAATAAATCTTACAATTCACCATAAATATTGCAACTTGATAACTTCTCTTATTATAGGTTGAAATTAACTTCTACCTTTTTTTATTTCAAATAATCACATTTAAATACATTATAAACAGTTATAAATCAATGAGTCTTTTATGAGTTAAAAACTAAATACTTAGTTGTCAATTTTGTGTAACTGCATTTATCAGCCAAAAAATAGTTCAAAATAGAATAATCACAGGGCCATTAATCAACTTTCAAATAACCAATATATATCACAAGGCTAGAAAAAAAATTTACTACAACAACAGAGACATACAGAACCATAAATATGAAATATGTAATGAACAATCACTAGAAGAAACATCATCTGCGTCAAAAAAAAGAAGAAACATCATCTACTAAATATACATTAAATTTGTTTTAAGTATCATTAACATTCGCAATAATACAATTCTTTCAAGCCTGTCCCAATGCCTTCTTGATGTCATTCTGTAAAGGCAATAATGAAACAACTTATGAGTCAATAATTTCAAGTTTCAGGAAGCACTTTTCACATTTTCATAATAAGCCTCTAGTTACATACCAACCTATGAAGCACCCACCGACACAGACACAGACACAAACATGGACACATAGACACCAGTTTAAATTGAAAAAAATGGAAGTAATTGAAGTGTCGATGCTACAGAGATACCAACCCATTTACCCACCCACACACATCCACATGAGAAACTATTGCATATGTGCTCACTCCATTCATATCTTGGCCTTACTAATAATAATGGGGCCCATTTCTCATATCTTAGGCTGAGATTAAAATCATGTAAATGTAAATTGTGGACCCATAATTATTTAAGGCTGATATGTCAAAATTTGTATTGAATGAACATAATCTTACATTACACTACAGGAATAGAAATAGAGAGAGAGAGAGAGAGAGAGAATACTTCAATGGCCAATGGTGGGGTGGTTGTACCATATCGCCGGAGCACACAGCCTTCCTTGTCAACCAAAAACTTGGTGAAATTCCACTTTATCCTAGACCCCAGAAATCCAGATTTCTTTGCTTTAAGGAATTTGTAGACTGGTGCTGTGTCAGGTCCATTGACGCGTATCTGCAACGAAAAAAGAATCGGATGTAATATATGGTTAACAAGTGATAAAATAGATGAATGAAATGTAGAATAGAGAGATGCCTGAATATCTAGAATTAAGAGTAATCCAAAATCATCATTTGTAAAGATGAATGAACATTCATATACAGGACACATCGCTTTCCAGTTGGGCTTATCTTATTGTGTGTTTGGATATCCGGTGGAATGCATCTAAAACCACGTCCAATACTTTCTACCGCAGAAGCTACCTGACGTAGCTTTAACATCACTGCGCGTCTGTCAATTCGCACCGCAGTTCCAAACATTCATTTAATCACTTTGGAAGACTAGCTGTCGACCTATCCAACATAGTTGTAGTTTTGTAGACCAATCCACTAACGAAACGTGACATAATTAATTTCCAGATAGCTCAAGAATTCAACTGAGCAAAGAAGAGAAAAAACAACAGGAAAAAAAAAATGTCACGTTTTCTCTATTATCTTATAGAGAAAACCCCGCACGGTATAATGAACACAAGGAGGTTGATCCCATGACCTACTTTCGAAACCCCGCACCACAAGGCACTAGTTCAATCTTACATGTTTTCACAGTCACAGCTGTAATCATGAACTTAAAACATATCATAAATGAGTTAATCATTGTCATGTTGTCATTTAGTGCATACTAAAAAGTATCTCTCACCATGGACGTTCTATATTTTACAGTGAACTACTTAGACCAGTCATCTAAGCCAACTATAATTTAATAAGGGGCAGACTCACAGTACAAAGAGCATAGGAAAACCATAATTAGAGTCTAACCCTACAAACAGAGACAATCCTTTTCGAAACAGTTTTGGATGTAACAACGTAAGCAGATTTGATAAGTGCCGCAATCCTTTTAGAAAAATACTACCAAACAATCTTTGACATGCTCTTTCGAAACACTAAATTGATTATTTGGTGAAATCCCATGCTGGCTAACTAAATCTTTGGTAAATTACAATGCAGTTATCCCCATATCTTTGTTCATTCTTCCTGTTTCTAATGATAAAAACTATCCTAACCCTAGTTGAGTCATTGGAAGAGCAAAACCTTCTTGGTACGGGTGCATATTTTACGTGTAAGAGTCCTAATGACGGTTATAATCAATACGACCTCTTACGCCTGGATCACAGTTTTGAAGGGTCCTAAATGGACAAGTCGGATAAATTAACAGACATGTGTTTAGACTTATGCAATATGAAATGTTCCCACTTAATAAATCACTAATCCTTACTAACAAACCAACTGGACCAATTTGGATTTTATGACAAAATATAATTAGAAGTTAAGAACAACCAAACCAGTAGATCACTTAACTATTTCATCTAATTCATTCTGGAGTATTCTGACATTCAATAATAAGCTCAAAAAATATCCAGGGGTCCAAGGTTCTAAAAAAGGGTCCGTTATGCTGAAAACGATCGCGACAAAACTGTCTGGGTACTGATCGTAACCGCGACAAACAGCTGTGACAAATAATTTTAATAAAATTTATGCATTATTGTGATTAATTCACACCGCGACGATTGCAACTTGTAACGTAACAGCCGAAATTGCAAAAGCCTTAAGACGACCGCTATTTAGAACCTTGTCTAGGACATAAAAACTATCAGCAAAGGATCCATATGCCCTACAAAAACAACCAGCACCATAGCATACCTTTCCGAAAATCGGATACTCGGCCTTGTATCTAGTACAAGCAAATTCCTCTGCATGCTGGCTAGTCCCAGGCTCTTGCATCAAAAACTGGTTGCATGGAAAAGCCAATATCTCAAGACCTGAGATGAATCCAACAACCCCTTCAGTCTAATTAATTTCAAAATCATTTAGCCACAGCAAATACACAAAATTTAGAGTTCAAAAACCATACCTCTGTCCTTGTATCTGTTGTAAAGTTCAGTTAACTGGGTATAGTTGGTATTCGTAAACCCACTGTAAAATTAAAACCGCAAGAATTTAATTAGCTAAACCCTACGAACAATCAAAGTTAAAGGAGATAGAAAGTTTGAATTTTTACTGTTAAAACATGAAGAAAATTGGAATAAAGGAAAAAGGGGGTAGAGAGGGTAACCATTTTGAAGCAACGTTAACTACAAGAAGAACTTTTCCCCTATAGTTGCTGAGGCTCACGTCTCTTCCCTTTGCATCCTATGTGAAAGATGAACAATTAAATAAGAAATCTTCAAAATTGAATGATAAAAAATGAGGGTTTTGTGAAGTTAGAGAGAAAAGTTAGTACCTTTACTGTGAATTCATAGATGGATTTTTCAGAAACGGAAAGAGAAGCACCCATTAGTTCTCTTCTCTCTGCGGTTCCGTTTGTTGAAGACGAGAAGATTCTTTCTTGTTACTACTATTTTCTTCTCTCTCAGTTTGCTTTTTCCTAATATTGGGAGTTTCACACTCTGTTCATCGCTACTACGCAGTAATTGTTGGGGCATGGATCTTCTGACGCAACCTCTAACTTTATCTATCTTTCTCTCTATCTTTCTTTTATTTTTTGATTTCTCTCTCATTTTTTTCTCTTCATCTTAAATTACTATATTATCCCTCATTTTATTTATTTTGTCAAACAGGTGCAGTGGTGTTAACGACTCCATTTAAAGGGGCGGATTCGGCTAGTATTGGGAGTTTCACACTCTGTTCATCGCTACTACGCAGTAATTGTTGGGGCATGGATCTTATGACGCAACCTCTAACTTTATCTATCTTTCTCTCTATCTCTCTTTTATTTTTTGATTTCTCTCATTTTTTTCTCTCCATCTTAAATTACTATATTATCCCTCATTTTACTTATTTTTGTCCAAACTTGGGTGCAAGTGGTTAATGCACTCCATCTAAAGGGGCGGATTCGGCTAGTACCCGAGTTCGATCCCCGGATGGAACAAATTGGAGTCAGGCTTTACTTACCTCCCGGCCGAACTCCGGATTATTCAGAGCCCCTTTCCCCTGAACACCGGAATGGGGTCAAAGACCCCTAGACAAAAAAAAAATGTTAGAGGATCCGGTAACCGAGAAAAAATATTAAGGTAACCAAAAAAAATGTTAGAGGATCCAAATCCGTAATTGTGATTCATTGTGGTCCAGCGACAGATAGATAGACAGACAACTTTCTTCTTTTTAATGTTGGCAGATTTGATTACTGATGTTGACGGGTGTTTTACAATCCAGATAGGAGATGATAATCATATAATAACACTATTTTATATATACACTATATAAACATCCTCTAAGTAACTTATTCTATGTGTAATCCTAAAAAAATGACACTTAAAGGATAAAATCTGATGTCATCCTTCAAGCGCTTAGTTGGCGCATTCCTTTTAAATAAAAAAACTGAAATTAATATGTGGTTTAATGTAGGTATAAATATTAGGAACAAATAATAAAATGACATTAATATTTTGTCTGGTAGTCCGTTTTTCTATTGTCTTCAAAAAATAATATAGTTATTATTGGTTACTCTTTCTATTAATTATAATTTAAACTTTCCAAGATTCAAAAATGTCATTGCAAATTTAAATTTTTTTTTAAGCGAGAAAACTTATGTCATTTCATTCAAGATAGAGTTGGAAATACAAATAGGAAGAATATAATGAGTATGGTGACTAGCAAATAATTGAAATTTGCCAGAAAGGAGCTAAGGAGTGAAGCAAAGACAATTGGCTTGTCGTCGAATAAAACTGACGGTACAGTTGAATAATTGTTGGAAAGTATGCTGACAAGATGAAACAAGAGTGCCAAACTCCGTAGAGCAGTGGCCTCTCCCATGAAACGCATCCACAACCTGCTTGCAATCCAGTTCAACATCAACACTATCAAGAGGCAGCTGTTGTATCCACCGTAGTGACTCAAGTAAACCCAATGCTTCTATTTCACGCGGAGGGAGGACGCCATCAAAACAAATCATTTTCGCTTGTAAGAACAAACCCATATGATCCCGGAGACACATACCAATACCACACTTCGGCCCCGTCGAAAACCAAGCAGCGTCGACATTCAATTTGAGCCGACACCAATTTCTTTGGTTTGCACCGCATCGAGGACCGGTGTCTTTGTGGTTCGGTTTTGGCCAACTTCCCGAGCTCTAAGCCATTCTATAATTACCGTAGGGGCTTCGATTAGTGCAATATTGATTGGCAGATTATTAGAGTGCCATACCATTTCGTTCCGTCGCCTCCAGAGGCACCAAAACACTGTTGCAACATCGGTTTGGTCCTTCTGCTCTAGCATTTCCAGCAGACGGAAAATTAGCTCCGTAGCACCTTCGGCCTCTAGAAACGCAGGCTCAAACCGATCCCATAACCCCGCTTCTCGCCACACATGTTGTGCCGAGTTGCAGCCAAAAAAGGCATGCCATTCATTCTCCAACACCTCGGTACATTTGGGAGGCGGGACGTGCACACATTTCCGTTGAAGACGTAATCGCGTAGGGAGGACACCACGAGCGCATATCCAGAGCAAGAGCTTCAGTTTATTTGGAACTTTAAGCTTCCAAATTGCCATCCAATTTCCTTCAGCACGGAGGTGGGAAGTATCAACAATTTGATCCATTGCCAAGTGATAGGCCGAACGAACGGTGTACTTGCCCTCCCTACTGAAATTCCAAATTAATTCGTCATGGTTAGCTGCTGCAACCCGTGGCATCATTCTGATCACCTCGGCTTCCTCATGTGAGAACAAAGTATTGATGAGTTGAGCATTCCAAGTGGTAGAATTATATAACATCAAGTCAGAAACATAGTGGATCATGGTGTTGGCTGGTCTTGGAGAAGTAATAAAAGGTTGATTTGTATTACGGAGCCAAGGATCATCCCAAATTCGGATATTAGAGCCATCACCCACCCTCCATCTCATACCTGCTTTGACTAGTACCCGTGAAGCGCAGATGCTACGCCAAACAAAACTTGGGCTATGACCAATAGCGGCCCCCAAAAAGTCCCCTTTTGGGAAATATTTAGATTTGAAGACTCGTGAAACTATAGCATCTGGGTCAGTGAGAATTTTCCAACCTTGCTTCCCTAGCATTGCCAAATTAAATATGTGGAAGTGTCGAAAGCCCATATATAGTATTGATGATTAATATTTTGAGAACAAATAAAAATATAAGTCATATGTGTAACAAATAATTTACAATTAATATTTTGTTATCTACTATCTATCTATACCATTAACCTACTACCAAAATACCAAATTTACCCTTTTCCCAATTAAACAATTTTTGGATATTTTGGTAATTTGACTTTTTCACTTTTTCAAACTTTTTTACTTTTTCAAATTTTTTCACTTTCTCTCACATACTTTTTCAAACTTTTTCAAATTCTCTCACACACTTTATTCAAACTTTTTTACTCTCTCCTTCTCTTTCTTCCATTAACTCTATCTCATTTTTCTATTTCTTACAATATATCTACTTTAATTTGATCTACATGTCTCCTTCATTTTTTGATATTCTATTATTTCGCTCTCTACGGAAATATTACAATTTGGATAATTTGAAACTTTAATACAATTTTGTTTTCTAATCTCTACTGGGAAATATTGTGTATTGTTGGTCAATGTTCACGGGTAATGTTGGATTTAACTCAATTACATTTTAAAACTTTTTGTTTATCTACTCTAAAGTAGTCTTCATTTTCACGGGGTAATGTTCAGACTAATTAAATTATGTCTAAGTCTATTAACAAAAATAACACGACAACACCCGTGCGTATGCACGGGTATACTGCTAGTATAGGAATATATGTACTATTGTGATTATTTTCGTTGCACGTCTGCAATCACTACTATATCATAGGAAGATCTTGCATAGAAATTGAATATGAGGTTGCAACCACGTAGTATTAAGCAATATTAATAAAATTTAATGTAGTCGTCTAGATTTTCTTACGTTTTATTTCCAGTATAAATTTTTAAGTTTCATTTGGTCAAATTTCATTTTGTTAGGATAATGCATTGCTATCCTCAAGTATATATTTTTTATATTTCAATAAATTATTGAGAGAAATATCATCTGATCCAATATGGTTGTTCTATTTTGGTTTTTGATTATTTGCATTTTAATTCCTAATACTCATACCATTTTAAATAGATTATATATTACTCCTTATACACGTTAACTATTGAAAATATCTAAAAAATTAATTTTAGCGAGTAAATAATTGGTATAAATCATGAGCTGCTTACTTAATAGTGTGTCAGTGATTGTGTACAACTAACAAATTAAAATCCAAGTTCTGAATTGCAATGTAATATTGTGAATTTTTTGTTTAATTAGGATTTGATTATATGATATGCAAGTTAATTGATTAAGAGCATAATAGAATAAAACAGACTATTTTATTTCAATTTAAATTAATTATTAACAGACCATTTGAAAAAAATTGTTACATATCCTGAAATTAAAAAAAAACAGTTTCATAAATTAATTAGGGATTTCAATATGAATTTATTGTTGTTTGATTGTAATCAGTATTTATCACTTGGTAGTAATCAGTTTTAATTGCTTGAACATCAAATAACTAATAGAAATAATAAATAATAAATAGTAATAAATCCATTTGATTTTATAAATACAACACTAGTACCAACTGTATAAAAGCACATTAAGAAAAAAAAATATACCGAGCTGATATCAGTGTCAGTTTTATAAAAATAAAGACACAATTACACAAGCCAGGTAACTTTAGTTAGGCATATATGACCACACACTTTTGTACCAAATTTCTAATTAAGTTTACTTACACTATTATTTTTAAAATGTAGATCTACAAATTAGAGGTGATGAATTGAAATATTTTACACTTATTGATATTGAGAAGTTGCTCCAGTTAAATGGAAGATCACTTGCAGATTTTCCACTGTCGCTTGCAGACATCAATGAAAGATTTGATTTTCAAAACAAAAGTCGTAGATAAACTCAGCTATGACAAAGATGATATGGCAAGCCTCATTAAAAAGTTTATGGAAAGATATATTTCTCACAAATAAGTAACTAAATCTTATTAGCAAATATCCTAAATATTAATCGAAGGAATCAATAAATAAACAATATTTAACGAAAAATATAACATCTATTATGTTAAACCTTTATCAAATTCTAAGGAACAATTTTCATCAACATGTTTCATAGATAAATAAATAAAAGCAAACGATTACGGGGAGCTCAACAGGCTCAAACCTGAAGGAAGGTTCTCCATAAATGAAGAGAAAATTTTCAAGTTGCCCATATGAAAATGTATATATAATGGTCTAAACATCTATGAGGGTTTCAATGAAAAGAATTATATAATTGGCAACAACAAAAAATTGATAATGACAGCCTAAATATGTTACAGATCTCCAACGACTATTCCCGCTCTGCATTCTGCAGAAGATGCTGCAATATGTATATACAAATCTAGCATACTTTGACCACATCCTGTGCAGATTCTGGGGAACTCTCCAACAATACTTTCTTTCATGTACAGAAAGATAGAACCAAAACTATTTCTCGGGAACATAGACAGGGCCCACGCCAAAAAGTGGGTCATCTCTAACATTCAACGAGTGAAATGTGTAAGTAACAACAACACTAATTTTTGAAGGATATCTGAGGAGGCCTTGAAGACAGACAAAAGATTTCTATTCACCTAGGTGGCCAAAAGCTTGGGCCTGAAACAAATCATTATCTTAAAAACGTTCATATTTTCAAATAATATCCCAGAACTCAAAGGAAAGACGGCAATAAAAAAAATTCAAGCAGAGGCCAGAGGGTACATACCTCTGTTTGCTACTGGAATTGCATCTTCAAAGGGTGGTCTAAAAGGCATGGAGTCCCTGTAATTCATTGATGGGGGAGGAAATCTCCAACCATGACCTGGTAATCTAGTTGACTCACTTGGATGACAACCATAAGAGGCCGGAACATCTTTGTTGTGATACCAAGGAACAGGAAGCAGAAATCCCAAAAAAAAAAATAATCATTAATTCATTCATACACGACCAAAGCAAAATCACGGCATAATCAATTGTAACAATCTTACCAGAATAGGGTGCACGAGTATTCCATCTCTCGTGATTGTTATAGAAGTTCTCTCTGTTCATGTTCTGCACAAAGTGGTGTCTATTGGTGTATGAAGGCGGTGGTGGAACCTCCCTATGAGAGTTCCTACGATGTTCCTCATTAACAAAAGAAAACTGATCAGATGGCACTTGGCGAGGTGGCCGTAGTACGTAACTTTTATTATTTTCTGGTGGTTGTACAGAGTAGGTGCTGAAAGAGCAAGTAGACTCTGATAACCGCATCTGCATTTCCCTACATTCTGGGACTCGAAACGGCACTGCATCACTGATAGGTGGCTGAGCCATAGAATGCAATGTTTTTCTATTCACTGTCTGCAAATATGAGCCGGTGCCCAATTTAAAACCAATTAGGTTTACAATAACATTCGTCACTTGCTGCCACCGACTCAAATGAGTGTAAGATACAAGCAAAAGTTGTGAAACATACCTGTGAATCTGTTGAAACAACTGCTGCATGATATTGATCCGAGGTAGCTGACATGAGGTGCAATGTTGGTGGCGGTGGTGGAGGCGCAGTACAGGTAGCTGATATAAGGTGCAATGTTGGTGGGGGTGGTGGTGGAGGCGTGGTACAGGTAGCTGACATGAGGTGCAATGTTGGTGGGGGTGGTGGAGGTGGAGGAGGACAAAGTGGTGGTGATGGAGGGTATGATGGTGGAAGTGGGGAAGATGCTGGAACATCTTGTGGTAAAGGAGGAGGGAAGGACTGGGGAAATTTCTTATCAATCTGCAAGACATTTCCTCCATCAATTGAGGGGGCCACATCTTCCATTTCAATGTCTCCATCAATATCTACCCGTAAATGACTGTGTTTTTCAATTGCATGCACCTTTTCTTGCACTTCATGTGTTTCAGAACCATGCTCAGGCGTGACAGCCTCAAAGTTCCCTCCATCAGAATCACTCCCTTCATCTTGAAGCATTTGGGGCATGGAAAATCCAGGTAACTGAAAACTTGAGTTGCTGCAGGACCAAATGCACTTTAAGTCCACACTTTCAAAATATGAGAGAGAATAATTAAGTCAAACTTTTAATACCAAAAAAGTTCGAACCTTCCATATTCGTCGACATGCATACCCTCCATTTCTCTAATAGGGTTGTCAAAAGCCCTCTCTGTTCTCATTGAACGCCGTGAGAAGGCACCAGCAGAAGCTGAACTTTTATGTGAGTTCAGTTCCCGGATATGATGGCGGATAATAGGTTCTGGTAGGATTCTTTTCTCCAACCACAGCCTTAAAATCTTCATAATTTTTAGAGCAAAAAATGTTTAGAAGAGAGACGAACCAAAAAAGAGATGGAGGTCTAAGGAGCATATTTATTTAACTAACTAAACAGGAAACTTCAACTTGCCTTAAGACACTGCCTACGATTTCTTTGTGCAGTATTTCCAGGAGGGGCAACAGCAGACAATAGGCGTGGCAGGACTGCTTGCATAGCAGATGGATATACTCCTACAACATCTCCTGGAAAATCAGATTTTCAAGCCTCAAAAGATATTAATATATCCAGATATGTTTTCAACATCAACAGATGGCATGCACATATTCTTTCTTTTCTTTTTGTTAGCAAGATTAAAGAATAACCAACAGATAAACAATTACCTTTCAAACCTCGAGAACTTTGAGCAATGGAGTCAACAAGAAAAAACAGATCCACCCTCCGCTGAAGGCTTGGCTCAGTTTCCAAATTGTGGACAAGAATTTCCACCACCTAGAAATATCCCCACAACCCAAGCCCCCCAAAAATAAATATATTGTCAAGAAAAGACATGATAAGCTTTTCTATAAGGTGCAACAAATTTGTAAAGGAAATTATCACAATGTAAATTAAAGTGACTTCCATCAAGGTCCTGAAGATTTAAATCAAAACGTACATGTGCAAACTTCTTAGCTATACTCCAGGACAAATAAATTAAATCAAGTTCCTGAGATAGAAAACAGGGATTGTATAGTTGTATTACTGAATTGTGTGTAAGGTGAGTACAAAGTACTGGAGCGAAACTCCCCCTCCTGAAAGATGAATCTTCTCTGGCTAAACAGATTACTCGAAAATTGATGCGAACCCAATCAAGGAATACAATTAACAGAGAAATCCGATCAAAAAGGGAGAAACAACTAGTAAGTTATTTCTGAAAAATAAAACGAAAATACAGAAGGATGAATATCCTACTGGCCACATAGCTAAGCTCCAACAGAGAACAGTGCTCTCTGTCCGTAATTAATCTAAAATAATTTTTCAGATACCCCTCTCTCTCCAATATCATATCCCATAAAACAGAAAGCCATCACACTCATCACACACGATATTGGGCAGCTATGATGTTGAAGGCCACCTGGGCCCACACTCATTTGGGGTCCTAACATCGCCCTGCTCTTGAACAACAGACTTGTCCTCAATTATGAACTTGTGAAATTGGCTTTTAATATTGAACTCTTCCTCCCTGTAGCTTCTTCCACAGCCTCTCCTTTCCACTAAATTAAAAACTGACCAATAGACTCTTCCCAAAGGTCTCCTTGTGCAATAGTTATTGAACCAAGTCCCTACTCCCAAGATCCAACTGTTGGGAGTTTGACGAGCCAGCTCCAAACAATTCGCCCCTCCACACAGTTTCACCCCCTTCGCACTGGGGTGGCAGCCTACAGTTAGTCAAATACTACCTCCGGTCCAATAAGAAAAACGTATCTTACAGGAATGGTGAGTTGCGTTGTGTGTTTTGTTGGGGACCAAGAGACCCAAGCCCCATGATTGAAAGTGTATTCTATGGTACTACCTTCGGTCCACTTTGTAAGAGACAATGCAGTTTTTGGTTCTTTAAATAACTGATGTATTTGGTCTATAAATATAAACCAGATACATCAATTATTCAAAGAACCAAAAACTGCATTGTCTCTTACAAAGTGAACCGAAGGTAGTACCATAGAATACACTTTCAATCATGGGGCTTGGGTCTCTTGGTCCCCAACAAAACACGCAACGCAACTCACCATTCCTGTAAGATACGTTTTTCTTTTACATATTTATTTGCAACAAAACAAGCACCAGGTAAATTTAGATCGCACCCACACAAAATATAATAAATAATCAAGTAAATAAGGTGACCACGCACCCAAAAGTCATGGATCAATCTATCTTTGTTCGTAAAAAAAATAACACTTGAAAAGTCAAAGTATGAGGTTTCGGGATACATAAGTTCGATATATCCCTTGACTAGAAAGCTGGTAAACCCGATTCCCTTATTTTATTCCACAAAAACGATATTTGTCCCAAATAATTAAAAAAATCCTAAGTAAATGCATTTTCCATGTCAAAAGGAAACCTCATATCTAAAACATCCACAATAATTGCTAGAGGGGGGGGGGGGATAAGGATAAAAAAGGACCATCATATTACCTTAGTTGCAATGCCATACTTTGCACAATCAATAGCTATGCGTGTTGCTTGACCAATACTTTCCTTCGTCCTTGTCAATGTTCCAAGCATTGCTTCAAAGTACAACAAAGCAGCATGTCCTGCTTCAGAAGACTTACCCATAGATCTTGATTGTTGATTTGCCACAGCCCCACCTTTCCATCCACCAGTAGGATCAGAAGAAGTGTTCTTCTGTAGTACATCAGGGCTGCAACTTCTATTTTGAAGGATATTACTACTGTCTGATGTAGAAACATTGCAAACTGATGTATTTGGAGGTGAACTTTGTGGAAGGCCACCAGTCAGGGATGGGCTTGCCAGAATGCCCGAAGTACCCTTTCCCGCTGAACAATCATTGGATATTGAAGCAGAATTCATATCCTCTTGCCGTCCTTTAAATTTTACCTCTTCCACAACCTCATGCCTGAACCCACCCAAAGAATACACATGAGCATTCTTGAATTAAAAAAAAATGCAACATAGATTACTTTCATTAAACAATTGTTCTCTTTTCATTTTCATTATCTTTAAAATATGTCTCTTCTATAAACTTCCACCAAACTGACGGCCAATAATTGAGTTTGATAAAGCACAAAAAAATGTTTATAACAGAAGGGGTAACAAATTAATTAAAGAAGGTTATGCCAAATGAGCAGGCAATTGGTGGAATGGTTGAAAGAATCACCTGAATAGGTGGCAACTGATAAATGGAGAGAGGGATGTGGAGGGTGGAAACATGTGGAAAATGATGAAGGAAAGGGAGGGAAACAGAGGGAAATGAGGCTTGAAAATCATTTGGAATATCAGAGGCCTACCATTGAGAATTCTTTGAGGGGATGATACTCTCTTTTATGTTTTTCTTGTGAAAGTAGCCTACACCAACCTACACTCCTGTTCTTAGTTTCAATGCTGTCAGGTGTTATTTCTGTTTCTTTTTTAATCAACATCTGTGATTCTGTCCCTATCAGAGTTTAGGTTGGAAAACACAACGACTTGCAGAAGTATGATTTCAATTAGGTAAGCATAGCAAAGAAGGGGGAAACAGAAAATTTGTGAAGACCATAGTTCATTGCACATTTGGATGAACACTTTTTAAAACCCATTCTCAGTTTTTAGAAAAGGCTGAAAACAGCTTGTATACCACTTAACTCATGAGCTAAAATTTTTGGCTTCTCTAGTCTCTACAAAAACTTCTATAAAAAGAATAATAATACTAATAGTAAAACAAAAGTAATTTTTCACAAAAAAAAAAGTGAATAGATACGGAGGCAGTAAAAATGGTTCATTTATTTCATTATCTTTTCTCTTTTGTTTCAAGAACATAGGTGGTCAGAATCTAGTAACCATAGCAAGCAAAAAAAAAACTTACATTTCATTAATTCTACTGCTGTCACCAGCTGTCCGCTTCATATCCTCACGAACAGCCATCACATCCTGAGTCATGTTAATACTATTTTGAGGTAACAATTTGCCATTTTCACTAGGACCTGTCACAGGATCAAGACTTATTACACTGTAGTCTAATTTATAAGATGCATTTGAATGCTTCAACGGTCTGATATTGTCATCGTCACTTGGTGGTAATGGCAGACCTGCCAAATCTTGACTGCCTCCAACTTCTAGTGATGCACCTGGTGAATCTTGATTGCTTCCAACTTGACAACATTGCACATCAAGATTAGGAGAAAGTTTTCCATATACCAGAAATTCTGAATGTATTTCAGCAGGCTGACAAGCCACAGTACCACTGAGATCTTCACCAACTTCATGTCTAGCACCTGGGATGACATCCTCACCAGATCCATGTTGTTGGAACCTGGTCAATTGCTTATCCACTTCCATAGATGACTTGTCCTCTGTTAAAACCAATGAATTTGGACAGGTTGAGAAACTACACACACTTATATTAGAACAAAGAATGTCACAAGAATCCAAACCTTGCAGTTTCAAATCATTACCTCCTCGATTGTCAGTGGTCAGAGAAGAACATCTCTTGATGGCAGATGAACATCTTCCATTGGATGCCATTAGAGAGGATGATGATGCAATACAAGCTTCTTCTTCAGCAGCATTGGCAGACATTGCTTCTAAAGCTCGATGGAGGCGTTTAGATGGAGGTAAAGCAGATTCATCATCCATAGAACAGCAAACAATTTTGTCTTCCTTGACTTTACACACCTGTGACCCATTTTCAGAACATGTAGCCAATAACTTGGGAGAAACATTAACCAAAGCTCCATTCAACGCTGATGAGTCTCCATTGGCAAGACTGCCATTTTCACAATTTGAGGATGTGATTATCTGCTTTGGCGAGTCGGTAATATCCTCCTTGAAGCTTTTCTCTTGTACTTGTGCAATGCCATTGTGTTCTGCCTCTGTGGATGGTGATTTACACATTCTAACTCTGGCTCGCTTCAACAGGGGCAGGTGTTCATCTCCGCTATGGTTATGCCATCTCTCTTTTGAATTTTCATACAAATTCTGCAAACTTTGACTGGGATTCTGAGCACCAGCATCATTAGTTTCCCTCATCATGTTTGATTTTCTTTTCTTCTTCTCAGATACAGCCTTCATTTCATGATCAAGGACTCTGTTTAACTCAACTTCATATTCAGGGCACTCAACAGATTGTTCAAGTTTTAAATTAGAATCTATTGTACTTCCCTCATTTAAGCTACAGGCATCAGAATTGTTTGTAATAATTTCAGAAACATTTTCCTCGAAGCTAACATTTGAGGCAAATGCAGATGAATCTGTATCATCACGGCCAAAAATGTTAGGTGATTTCCTGATATGTTTAATCCTTCTTACAGATGTCTTCTGAATTGCATCAGCTGACATGTTGCCATCATTATTGCCACCATTATTTCCACCATCACTACAAGGTACAACAAAGTTCTGGACCAGTGATGAGCTTCTGGACCTTTGAACTGGTTCATTTCCCTGTGTCACTAACAAAGGTGATTTTACAGTTGCAGTTTCAAAAGCACCACCAACAGTAGCCTCGTTATTATAAGAATCATTCCTCAATGGAACAGCTGAGTCATCCATAGCTGCACCAAATAGCTCAGGTCTGTCGATCACAGAATTTGAAGATTTTGTTTGTGAATTGATTGTCCAAGGAGCATCCACCTGATCCTTTAACCCTAAGTTGACAGATGGGTCAATCGGAATTGTATTAGCTACTTCACCACCAGAGCTAGTTGCATCGACTTGGACCTCTTCCTTCGTTTTTTCATAACATTCAATGATCTCCTTTACAGCACGAACAAAATCAGCACCCCTTCCGTGACGTTTGGCAAGAGATTGTTTCTTCTCTTCTGTAAATGCTTCAACATCGGCAGGACTGCAGAAAGCACTGTGAAACAAAATGGCAATTCAAACTAAGACAACTTGCAATCTGGATAAAATTCAGGCCTGTACATGGGTAAACAACTAAATGCTAAAAGAGAGATTCCACGTTGCAAAACAGTTGTAGAAGTTCTTAAATGCAAGGCAATCAAAACCAAACCGGACATTGAACCGGCGTAGGCACGGGCTCAAGGGTCGGACCGATAATAATTAAATATAATAAACAAAAAATAACATAATATGCACAACTTCATACTATTAAAAGTTGATATCTCAAGTACAACGCAATTCAATCAAATGAAAAAGAAAAGGTGATACTGGTTCTCTTTTTTTCCAATACAAATTCATGGTTTTTTTCATCCATATTTTTATATTTATTTTATCACCACTCCAAACAAAGTGACATGCTCTTATTATAGAGATACTCATTTGTGTGAGCCAGAGAATTGCGTACTGTACAACAAGATTGAAATTGGGAATGGGCAAGTCCGACGCTTGTTATTATATAGAAGAAAAAGAAAAGCCATTATCTGTTGGATGGACAATCCTGATACTGTTTGCGTGAAAATAGAATTTAACAGTTCAGAGGTCAAAACACAAACAGTAGGTTCATTTGGAGAGCAGAGAGCATGTAAGAGAAAAACAATGAAATAGGTAGTAGACTAGTCCCACATCGAGAAGCAAATCATGAAAAATAATAGTTCTTATAAATACAGGTTGACAGGTATTTTGAGGAACAAAAAGTGTCAGTTGGACCAACTGCCACGGAAGACACACTTTCTTTTATAAATATAAAAATAAAGCTAAGAAGCATTCTTTCCCTGAACCATGATAAATTGGTTGACCACCAATTTTGTCGGTTTTAGGCCAGTTCTTTGGTTACTGGTCTGGTTTTGTGCAAACTGGTTTTTAGGTTCATTTTGCCCGGAAATGGGTCCGGTTCCTAGTCTGACCATTTGCACCAGGCTGTTCGGTCCGGTTTTGACTACCTTGATTAAATGTAAACATAATTACAAACGCAATCGGTTCAAAAAAATTGGAACCATGCACATTCATTCAATAAAACCATCGAATTAGAAATTTAAATTTTAAAACCCTCTATGTTGTCCTTGCTCCCCCTCTCAATTTGGTGTAAATCATTTCCTCCCTTTACTCGGTACAAACTAGGATTCAATCAACATTAACTCACATCAAGTGATCAAACCTTACTCAACCATAACAAACTGACCATAATACCTTCTCTGCTTTGAAGGGATAATGTCATCATTTATTTCCTTAATTATTAGCATGTGATCTTTCCTTTTATGTGTCATCTATTATCAATTAGGTAGAAATAAGTCCCCTAAATTGTAGTTATCAGCTCTCTTTAGTTATATGAGATTGTCTGTTATATATCGTGGATATATAGAGCCAGTTTGCCTCTAATAAAATATAGGAAACTTATTACAGAACCTTTATCTCTCATGGTATCAGAGCTCTTATAGGACTCTGACGCAACTGCCCCTCCTTCCTCAAAACCATAACCCATTCTCTTCGAGCCTCAAAACCGATACTCCAACTTAAGGGATACAAAAATTTGGAAATTGGACAGGTGCATGGAAGAAATGATTTAAAGTGGATGAGATTAGTGAAGCTGGCTTAGGGAGAAAGCAAATACTCCATCTCTCAGATCCACCTGAGAGTCAAAAAAAGAAGTACAAAATGTGGGATGTTGAAGATATTAATATCATAACTTGGTTGCTGAACTTGGTCCAGATTGAGGTATCTCAGAATTTTATGTTAGTCGAGACATCATTGGGGAGCAGTCCAAAAGATTTATTCAAAAGCTAAAACTATAATCTAACAGTTAAGACATGGATCGCTTCATACCAAACAAGTCAACCTTTTTCTTACAGAGTATTTCCAAAAGGACATTTACCAGAATCTGAAATTGAAATCAAAAGAAGCCAATCAATTAACTCCTCTTCAAGAGAGGGGAAGCGATTGGGTTTCAAAGTTCTTCTGGTCTAAATGTGGAGTCTCTCGGAATTGAGTCACGTCCAAACCTAAATGGGACCTTTTCACTAGTCTAAAAGATATAAGACGGGATATAGTGACCCTGGAGATTGTCTCAGTCTATGAACCCAACACTTAGTTCTCAATATTGAAAAGATATAGAACAAATGAAATGAAAATGGTCCAAACCAAAACCACTAAAAACCAGAAAGTATGACGATTTATGGACTCATTGCTACAAACTTATGCACGCCAGGGGAAATTGAACCAGATAGCACAGAGGCAGAACAAACCTATTTTACATTCCCAGAAAAGGTAGTCTAACCTTCAACTTTAGACAAACTTTAAAACCTAGAAGCCTAGTTCTGGTATTAAATTGGTTAAATTATATTTTTTGTCCCTTATGTTTATTTTAGGTTTCAGTTTGGTCTCTTGTGTATTATTTGTTTCAAATGCGTCCCTTCTGAGTAAAGGTTACACCAATGTGGTCCACTTTGTTTTTTTTTTCAAAGTGGTCCCTTATGTTACAAAAATTATACCAAGGTAGTCCCTTTTTTGCAAAATATGGGGCAAAAAGGGATCACAATCCTACAATATTTGTAGCATACAAAATCATTTAAAAAAAGTGGGACCACATTAGTATAAATTCTACACATAAGAGACCAATTCAGAACTTTTAATAAACAAGGGTCCAAATTGAAACCTAAAACAAAAATTGAATTCTTCTTTGCTACTGATGGAAAGTCCATAATGGCTGACAAATGGGGAAAGCTAGTATAGATCTCTCACTAATGCTCTTATTAAAATGTCCTAGGTGTTCCAAAGATCTCCAAAAATCTTCTCTCTATTTACCAACTAAAAACATTGACTGCCTGGTTATTTTTAATTATTCTTACCAAAAGAAGGAGTGGAATAGATTACATTATCTAGAAAGTGCAAGTATTCTCCACCCAAAATATTATGTCCAGTGATATCAGCTGTCCTTTCTGTTCTACTCAGAATTATGTCTCAGAAGATGGTCTCAGAAGGATGGAGACTTTAACACTTAACACACTGAATTTTGTGACCTTGCCAAGCATTATAGAGTACATTTTCCTCTGGTCAATAAAACTTTTAAGAAGTGTTTTCTTTGATTCGCATAGACATTTGGAGACCTTCTAGATTTTCAAATGTTGATAGAGCAAGATGGTTCATATCCTTTATTGATGATTGAACCAGATTAACTTGGATATACCTATTTTTATTGAACAAAAACCAGATGTGTTTTAAACCCTAAACACTATATACATCTTCTATTGCATCTCACATCTTCCATTCTCGGGTCAAACTAAAACCCAATTCTTGATCAATCTCCTCTCGAGCTCCAGCGAATAACCCAAGTCTAATGAACAATGGTTTTATCAGGCAACCTCTCCGTTTCTTCTTTTTATTCACCTAATATGATTCTCATTCTCTTTTTATTGTTTTCTCTTCCTCCTTTTCTGTTTTGTCTATTTCTCTATTGTCTGAGTCTCTTTTCCTTTCTCTTCGTCCTCTTATGCTCTGCTTATATATCTCTATATCTGTGTATTTTTCAAGTCTCTTTCTACAACTCTATTTTTTGGATCTCTCTTGATTCTGCTCTGTTTGGAGTTTTTGTTCTATCTGTAAGTTTGTGAATTATGTGATACTTTTGTGAATTTATTGAAGTAGACAACATACCCTCAAATATTCCATGTGTGCATGCAAAAGGAAAACCACCTTAATATATGAGTATTATAGATTTGTTTGGCTCCTCTAAAGTGAGGTATTTACTTTGCGGGGAAAAGTCGAGGAGTTATAATTATTGAATGGAAAATCAATATTTGGGATCGTGATAAAATACACGAGGTCATGCATGTATGTAAGAAACCATGAAGTTTGTTAAATCGACTTCCTTGATTTTCTCATCAACATTTATAATGTCTCACTTTCCCCTGAATAGTGAATCCCTAGTTTATGACATGCATACCTGCCTAATCAAGGAGTCCTAGAAAGAATAATCATTTAGATAGAAAATTATTTACTAATGCCACAACCTTCAATATTCCAAAAATACCAAACCACTGACATATCAATGAGAATACCACTACACAACCACAATCAAACCTTACTTTTAGCGTGATATGGTATCCTAGGCCGAAAATACAAGATCAACAATATCATACAGCTAATGTAACTTTGGGTGGCCTTAGTCAGTTAGTTGTGACATCACAATGTGTAGATTTGATTCCCAAAGTTATAAAACACATTATTCAAAAGGCATACTAGCAGCAATTCAATCAAATGAGAAATCGATTAGAACACATACATTTGTTGGGTTCCGAAGAAGTGAACAAGTACTTTCTTCTGATCGGCAGAGTAACCCCACTTTTCAGGCTCACTTACCTGCACCCAGCAAAAGAATTTAATCAGCCAAATAACCTTAAAGTAAGGAAAACCGGATAATCAATTTCCAAAAAATAAAAAACAAATAATCAAGGTCAGATACAATAACTTGCAATCAAATAAAAAACCCTAGTTGGCCCAATCCAATGTAAACTCTTCACACTACACCAAACAACGGCTGAGAGAACCAACTAAATAACAAAAGAAAAATATGACTGAGTAATTCTAAACAGCATAATCAATTCAGAAATTCAAAATTCAACTAAAAATTAATTCTAAACAAAATGTGGACACCACAAACATATAAGCTATATATATGATTATGCCAACATCCATCTGCAACCGAACTATAAAAGTACAGCTTAAAGTAAGGCCAACCCGATAATCAAAGTCAGATACAATAACTTTCAAGTTCCAATCAAATAAAAAAAAACCTAATTAACTCAATCAACACTAAACCCTTTACACAATACCAAACTACGGCAGAGAGAACCAACAAAAAAGTGTAATTCTAAACAGCATAGTCAATTCAGAAGTTCAAAATTCAACTAAAAATTAATAAGCAACACATACCGTAGCAGGCCAAGCAGGGAACCCCTTAACTTTAGCAAGCACAAGATCTCCGACTTTCCACTGCCGGCAAGCAACGGCGGCCGTAGATTTCTTGGCGCCCTTTTTACGACTAGGCGCCATTCCACGAACTCAACAACAACAACACTACAATCAAAACATAAATAAAGATTAGAACTAAATCAAACAATCAATAAGTTAAATTCAGTTAATAATCAAACAGTTAATCAGGCTTTAGAATTTACTTCCAGACTTGGAAAACTCACCGAAAATCAAGAAAATAGAAGAGAGAAAGTGATTAGAAACCCTAATTGAAGAGTTTAAGTGAAAGTGGATGAAGAAGAAGAAGAAGTTGTTGAGAGAAGAAAGACATGAAAGTGATTAGGTGAGGTGGAATATGGTTGCTCGCTCGCTTAGGGTGCGCAGCGAAGGTAGTATGTTATGTTGTATGTCAATAATCCATACTACTCACTCCGTGAACTGCGCCCCTGTTGTGTCACTTGTGTGCTCATTTTTATAAAATAAATAAAAAACGGCCTCTTATATTGCTTTTCTCCTTTCCTGCCACGTCATGTCGCTCCCCACAACCTAAATTTCCGAGTTAGAGAGAATATCCACTTTTCCTACGTAATAATAGTTAGTAGTAGTTAAAATTTAGACTATTTTGTTATGGAAGGACTGAGGAGTGTGAATTTACTACGTGGTAAAAAAATTAAAGGTAAATCTGTGACTAATGTGATACTTTGTTGAAATATATTTTAAAATTGTAGTTAAAAATACTTTTTATAAAAATGTATCAAATCGCACGCATGTTGTGGAGATTAATCGTAAAGTCGAGTTGAATATGATGAAGCGATTGTAGTTAATATATATTTTAGTCAATGGTTTGTTAATGATTAATGTGTGGGTAATTAATTAACCATCATTGCTCAAAAGAATTAACTATCAATAAATTAAGTTGACCATTTAGTCAAAAAATTTGACATAAATTGACATATTATTAACCATGTTTTCACTCCAAAAAACAATAACTATGTTTGTAATGGTTTGAATGTGATTGATAGCTATAGGTACAACTTATTAATAGTATTAGTTTGATATTAATATAATCATTAGCCATACTTTTTTGTGTTACTCAAGGCATGGCTAAGTTTTATTGTTAAGAAAAAAGGTGTACATAAGTTCTGATTTACAAATATATTTTTCTCATAACTTTAAGAAAAGAAAACTGACAAGAACTTTAAGAAATATTATTTGTACATATTTATTCGAGATATTTAAACTTGACAACTATTTCATATATAACAGCATTTACTGGAAGTGAAAAATTAATACTTCTGTATGAATCCTACTTCATATCTTTTGTAGGTATGTGAGCATACTTAGGTTGTGTTTGGCTTTCAATATGTGCACATCAATAATGACAATAATCTATTGTAAAAAAATGGGTAAGTCAAGGGTTTAAACCTCATTCATTGCAATTTTGGCCATAATATCACGGTTTTTTGAGTCGTCGCAACCATCAAAAAAGATCAAATTAATTGCGTTTATACATTATACTTTTTTCGCAATATTAAAGACGGTAATAAAATTGTCAAAAAATCTTTGGATGAGTTTACAAACTTTTATATTCAATTCTAATATGAAAATGTGTATATAATAAATTGCTTTAATTAAATGTTTTAATGTTGAATTACAACAATATTTATGAAAAAAAAATTATCAAATTAAATGCAAAAATAAACAAATTTGATATAAGAATAAATGAGTTAGGTTATAATTTATTTTTAAAAAAAATGGTAAGAAATTAAAGCTTAATTGAATTCAATCTTTTTCTATTTTGAATGATAATATCCTTAAAGGGAAAAAAAATCATTTTTTTTTTGGGTAATAAAATCAATTTTTTTAAAGCGTGTGTTTTTTGCCTTTTTATATAAAAAAATGTTATTGCCTTTTAATAAATCAAAATATTAACTATAATTCTAATTCATACTTTCCAATAGAACTTGTCTTCAATATAGTCTTTATTGCATGAGATTTTAAGTATTTTTTAATTTTTAAAACGAGATAAATTTTATACCTATTATTTCTTTTCTAAAAAAATACCTACTTTTTCTGAAGACATGTATTTTTCTCGTATTGCGATGAGACTTTGTCATAGTATTTAGATTTTTCACGCATATTAAATAAAGTATTCTTGTGAAAAAAAGTATATTAATTAAATCAAGTATACCTAAAAAAGAGTGCAAGCGGGAGATTTGAGGTTCAAACCCTAGAAACTAACATTACTCCCTCTTCCCTAACAATTAACAACTAATATTTGTCTATAAAAAACCAAATAAAAGGAGAATATGTATTTTAATTAGTTCTTTTTTTTGGTATAAACTGGATATCATTTATACGCAACTATAGAGGACTAATCCTTCAAGCCTAATAGGATCGCAATTGACGGTAAAACTCTTCTTGAGATTTAATTTGTTATTCTTTTTTGGAAACTTTTTAATTTGTTATTTGATTATATAATAAATTTTGTTTTCTTAAATTTCAATCAATACTTGAACTTTTTACCAAAAGAAAAACATTCTATATTTTATTTTCTGTTATTTTATATCATAATTTGTATATAAATCAATCTTTCTTAAAATAATTTTTTGGGATTCTATAAAAAAATCTCCTACAAATCTTAACACCTTTAATATGAAAATCTCAAGAATTTAACTTTTTATCATTTTTACCAACTTATAATTTAATTCATTTTTTATTCATTTTTTACTTATCAATATTATAATTTGTATACAAATCCATCTTTCTTAAAATACTTTTTTTTGGGATTCTATAAAAATCTCCTACAAATCCTAACACCTTTAATATGAAAATCTCAAGAATTTAATTTTTATTCATACTTCCTATTTAGGTTATATATTTTCTAAAGGGCTATAAACTTTATACCTTTTTCTTAAGAGAGTAAATTTTATACCTATTATTCTTTTTATGCAATTATTATAATTATACCGTTAGACGTCACTCTCTGATACTTTTTTGGACAGTTTCTCTCTCCCCATAATTTTAATATTTATTTTAGGTTAATATATAAAATAAAATCTAATAATTAATATCAATTTCTATTTCAATTAGTCATTCAATTATATGACATTTTTACCATTCTTAATTTAAAAAAATATCCAATGCTAATATTAAACATATTCCTACAAATGTGATTGCCTTAAATATCAAAGTCTTAATAATTTTATTTTATTTTTAATTCATACTTTCCATTTGAGTTTTATTTCTTTTTTTTCAGATTAATTAGAGTTTTATTTCTGTGTGTACTATACTAGCGTGTGTTCTCAACATATATTTAATTTCAGGGGTTTAGAAGTTTTTTCAGATTAATTAGAGTTTTATTTCTGTGTGTACTATACTAGCGTGTGTTCTCAACATATATTTAATTTAAGTTATACTTTTTTTTTGAAGCAAGTTTAAGTTATACTTTTAAAAAAAGCAACGTAATTTTTTGTCAAAAAAAAGCAACGTAATTTGTATATCATAATTTGTTCTCAACATTTTTTTGTTAAAAAAAAATAAATTTTGTAATTTTAAAAAAATCAAAATTTAGAACATTTTTTATTTTATATTATTAATAACTTTTCACTAATAACTAATATTGTTTTAAAAAATCATTGCTGCTAAACGAAAAAAAATGTTCTTATAAAAGTACTCCCACAATACGATCGAACACCTTATCAAAGGGTTTTTTCTAACACCCCTCTACCTCCCTCCCACCCCCATAATTACCAATACGGACAAAAACACCCTTACTAAAATTAGAAAAAACAGATTCAAGCCTCACTTTTACCTAAATCCGAAGAAAAGTAAGTGTTTTTTTAAGGTTTCCCGGAAATAGGTAAATTCGGGGAGACAAAATGGGATTCCCGGAAATACCTCAAACCAAGGTATTTCCAATTTGTTAAAATGTGAACCGAAAATACCTTGGTTTGAGGTATTTCCGGGAATCCCAGTTTGGTCTCCCCGAATTTACCAAAATTTGACATATTTTGGGAATTTTTTTTATTTTTTTAATTGTTTTTAAATTTTTTAAGTGGCGACCAGATCAGACAACTTTGCGCGAGGAGAGTCTTCTGGGGCAGTACCCCAACGACGATGAGATAATGACACTAGTACTCCTCCTGCTCCGAGCACCCGGACGAGGCACAGACTTGCTGCTCACGCTTCTGAGCGTCGGAGGCGTGTTCGAGACGGACAGATGGTTGTTGATCAGGTGCAGCAGGAGTATGAGCATCAACACGAGTACTTTGATCAGCAGGAGTACTCTTATCAGGAGCATCAGAAGCAGGAGCATGACATGATCAAGATGATCAGGATCAGGAGCAACAATACTATGAGCATGAGTGGGACGCCATGCAACTAGATGATCGGGTAGCTCCTCAGGATGACGGTCAGGGCAGTTGAGCATGAGCAGGATTTGTTGAACCTGAATGCGCACTGCGTCTCCCTACTATTTCAGGGACATTTAATATTTTTAATAATTATTTTAATTTTGTAAACAATAATTAATTATTTACTTTTAATAATTTATTGATTACTTTTCATTTTTTTCAGCCTCGCAGTAAAATAAAGGTGGCATCTCACGTCACTAAGTTACTGAAGCTTAGACCTACCGAGCACGACCCACACATATCCACCTGGTTGCGCGAGGCGAATCTTTTGGAGCTGTCACTGATAGAGTGAAAATGAATTCATTGATTGAATTTGTTACAACGAAAGTAACTGATATACAACAAGTCTCTGAATCAGTTACATACAAATGGGCTTCACTCTAGAACAATTACAACAATACAGAATACAAGTAAATGGGCCTGAATACTAAGCCCAACTACTAAACAACACTATTACATTTACTAATACTACATGATTTATCTACATTTCCTCTCTTAAACAGCAACATGCTAATGATCTGTTTATCTTCAATCTGTTGCATTCTGTTTTATGCCTTGATGAGATCTTTTGCTATATCAGTCTCCTTGCCTTGCTTTGCTGCTATATCAGAGTTCTCAATTTTTGTAGCAGTGCACATTCCCATTCTTTGCTTCAATCTAACAAAGCTATCAATCTTCAAACCTTTAGTAAGAATGTCAGCAATTTGATTTTGAGTGGAACAGAACTTCAGCTCAATATCTCCAGAATTGTTCATGTCTCTCAAGAAGTGAAATATCACATCTATATGCTTGCTCCTCCCATGCATTATTGGGTTTTTGGATAATTTGATTGTCGAGCTATTGTCACAGAACACACTCAAGCAATCCTTCTGTTTTTCACCAATTGTTTCAAGTATTCTCCTCAGCCAAACTCCTTGACAAACACAGTAAGCAGCTGCAACAAATTCTGCTTCTGTGGTTGATAAGGTTACTATCGGTTGCTTCTTGGAAGACCAAGAAATGACACTTCCATTGAGCATATACACGTATCCACTGGTGCTTCTTCTGTCATTTAAGTCTCCAGCATAATCTGAGTCACAATAAGCAATTAATTCCTCAGTTCTGCCTTTCTGGTAGTGTATTCCTTCTTCAATTGTGCCTTTCAGGTATCTGCAAATTCTGTTAGCAGCTACTAGATGTTCTTCAGCTGGTTTATCCATAAAGCGACTGATTAGACTCACACCAAACATGATGTCTGGTCTTGTTGCATTTAGGTACATAAGGCTCCCCACTAGCTGCTTGAATATAGCTATATTTACATTGCTCTGTTCTTCATTCTTTCTGAGCTTGGTTCCAGTTACAACTGGAATCCCAACTTGCTTGCTTTCTTGCATCCCAAATCTCTCAAGTATCTCTTTAGTGTGTATAGCATGTAATAAAGATACTGTGATGTTTTGTATCACCTCAACACCCAAGAAATACCTCATTCTTCCGAGGTCAGACATCTCAAACTCTCTTTTCATTGACTGCCTGAAATCATCAATGAAAGATGAGTCACTTCCCGTGTAGATCAGATCATCAACATATAGGCTTACTATTAGTAAATTTGTTCCATTTCCTCTCTTAGTGTAGAGAGTGTGTTCATAGGGACACTTGTTGAATCCTCTTTGGTAAAGTAGGTATCTATTCTCTTGCACTGTGCTCTGAGTGCTGTCTTAGGCCATATAGAGCCTTCTTCCTCAACTTGTATACATGTTTCTCTTTTCCTTTCTTTACATAACCTCAGTTGCTCTACATATCTGAGTTTCCTCAAGTTCACCATGCAAGAAGGGTGATTTCACATCAAGTTGATACACTACCCAACCCCTTCCCTGCATTCTCATCGCTAAAACCGATCTAATGGTATCCCACCTTGCCACGGTGCATATACCTCAGAAAAATCAACACCCGACTTGTTGTGAGTACCCTTTGCCACTAAGCGAGCCTTATACTTGTCTACTTTCCCTTCCTCATTGTATTTGGTTTTAAAGACCCACTTTACCCCAATTTTCTTAGCTCCAGCAGGTAATGTTTCTAGTTTCCATGTTCCATTTTTCTCAATGGGCTGTATTTCAATGTCCATTGCCTTTATCCATCTTTCATGCTGGCATGCTTCAGCACAAGTCAAGGGATCTGCCATATTATCAAACACTACTAAATCATGCGGTTCACTATCAGCATTATCATCAATAGGGTCATCATCAGAGATCTCACTCTGCAGATTTCTATTACTACTAGGTACACCAGTCACATGAAAATCTTGCCACCAACCAGGATTCTTAATTTTTCTAGGTGATCCTACTCTCACTCTAGAATCATTCAAACTTGGGCCACTTTCAGCCACATTCTCATCAATTATCCTCTCTTGGTTCAAGTTTGGGTTAGAAGTTTGAGTTTGGTCACTACTTTCTGGTTGAATGTTTGCAGGTGTTTGATTTTGGTCACTACTTTCTGGTGCAATGGTAGAATGTTCTGTGTTGTCATCTAGATCACAGGTTGTTGTATCTTTCTCATGATCTTCCCAGTTCCACCTACTCTTTTCATCAAAGTTCACATCTTTGCTAATCAAAATTTTCTTATTTGTGGGGTCATATAGTGTATATGCCTTAGATTCTTCACTAACCCCTAAGTAAATACATTTTCTACTTTTATCATCAAGCTTCTTTCTTTGTGAGTCAGGGATATGCATGTATGCAAGGCAGCCAAATACTCTAAAATGTTTAATGAAGGTTTCATCTCATTCGAGCTTAGCAGGGTGTCATGTTTTTCATCAAAGCTTGATTGGGGATCTATCTAACACATAGAAACTCCACTTGGCGACCCTCTGCCAAAAGCTTTTGGCAATTTGGAGTCACTTAATAGGCATCTAACCATGTTCATAATGAGTTCTATTTTTCCTCTCTGCGACACCATTTTGTTGTGGTGTAAAAGCGGTATTAGTTGCCTTCTTATGCCATGTTCTGAGCAGAAGTCAGAGAATTCCTTTGAATTGAACTCTCCACCTCTATCAGTCCTAAGGCAACTAATCTTACTATTACATTCCTTTTCAACCATAGATTTAAATTTCTTAAAAGTTTGAAAGGCAGCAGACTTTTCTTTTAAGAAATAAATCCATGATTTTCTACTATAATCATCAATGAATGTAATAAAGTACCTCATCTTGCTATTAGACTCTGGAGTGATCGGACCACATATGTCTGAGTGCACCAGCTCAAGTCTCCTTGAAGCCCTCCAATTGCTCTGTTTGGCCATTTTATCTCTGTCTTGCTTGCCAATTTGACAATCTGCACACACCTTTTCTACCTCAGTCAATGTTGGAAGTCCTCTCACCATGTCCTCTTGTTTGAGCAAAGCCAATACCTTGTATCCTAAGTGAGCATATCTCCTATGCCACAATTCTGCCTCTTCTTCCTTAGTAACTTGAAAGCAGTTTGAGCTCGTTTGAACTGGTTCGGATTTGGACAAAGAAACATCCTATTCTGACCATATGTGAAGTGATTATCAATCCCTTCTCCTTGTGATACACAAGACACTTGTCATCTTCAAACACAACCTTCAATTTTCTCTGTTGCAATTGTCCAACACTCAGTAGATTGCTCTTTAAGTTTGGCACATAGTACACCCCAGTTATGATCTGAATTCTCCCTTCTATCTTTAGTCTCACACTGCCTCTACCTTCAACCATGAGCCTTCTACCATCCCCAACCTTGATTTGTCTCTCCAGAAGGCTTCATCGAAGTCAATAAACCACTCTCGGTTCCACACATATGTGTCTTTGCGGCCGAGTCAAGAAACCATATCCATTGTCTTATGGTTTCAGGATCTTTACCTATTTCCATAAGAAGAAATTCTTCAATTTCACGTTCTTGACTCGTAGCCATCAGCAATAGTTCTTCATCATCTTCAAATTCAGCATAGTTTGCTACATTGCTTTCAAGATTAGGGCACTCACTCTGATAGTGACCCATCTTCTTGCATTTGTAGCATTCTATGTGATCCTTGGATTGCCTTCCTCTTCCTCTTCCTACGCTACTTATTGCACCACGACCTCTGCCTCTTCCCCGCACAGAATTTCTAGCCTTGAGAGCCTGTTCCTCCTCGTTTTGTCCTTTCATTCTTGCTTCTTGAACATAAATGCTGCTTTGCAAAGCGTCAATTGACATCTTTTCAACGTCGTTGGATTGCTCAATCGAGAACACTACATAGTTGTACTTCGTGGTCATCGATCTCAGAATTTTCTCAACAACGCTCTTTTCTTTCATCTTCTTACCGTGCGATTTCATATTGTTGGCAATCGTTAGTGTTCTTGCAAAGTAGTCACTAACCGATTCGTCCTCCTTCATCGTCAACAGTTCCCATTCACGCTTTAGAGCTTGAAGTTGTGCACACTTCACTTTGTTCGATCCTTGGTATTTTTGCTTCAAAGAATCCCAGATATCCTTCGAGGTGTCAATTTTCAAGATTGTTTCCAGAATTCCTCTTTCAATTGCTTGGAAAAGATAATTCATCGCTTTCAAATCCTTCAATTTTGCTTCATCGTGAGCTTTCTTCGCTTCCGATGTAGAATTTTCCGCGAGCTCTGGAATTCCCTTCTCTACCACCTCCCAATAATCCTTCGATCTCAGTATATTTTCCATTAGCATCTTCCAATGTTCATAAAATCCGTCAAATTTCGGAATCGCCGGTTGCACATAATTTCCATTCTCTTTCTCTGCCATTGTTGAGTTCAACAATCACGGTGGTACAACGAAACTGCGGCTTCTTGCAACGAATCTTGCTTCAGGCCCCGTAGAGCTCTGATGCCAAATGATAGAGTGAAAATGAATTCATTGATTGAATTTGTTACAACGAAAGTAACTGATATACAACAAGTCTCTGAATCAGTCACATACAAATGGGCTTCACTCTTGAACAATTACAACAAGGGTTTTTTTTTTTTGGACCCCCACCCTCTCCCCTTAAACCCCCACCCACACTGAAATCCCCAAAATGCCCTTTGTTATCTATTTTTTTTAAAAAAAGGCTCATCTATAAGATGTGTAGTTTTAACACATCGTATATATGATCTGAAGAAGTATATACGATTGGCGTTTACGGTCAATCGTATATACTTCTTCACTTATATATACGATGTGTTAAAAACTACACATCGTATATATGTCCCAAATGACATATATAACGATGAGCACTTAAATTTGTTTTTTTTTTTTAATTTTTTAAAAAATTTAACTTGATCATGATTTCACTTTCAAAGTTGATCAGCGGTGTAGATTGCACGACAAAATCAGCGGTTGATAATCTTTTACCTCATCTATAAATACTCACTCCCACCATCATTATTTTCACACCAAAAATTCAAATTCCTCCTTCTTTCACACATCACAAGTGAAGATGATGCAAGCTTCGCTAATGTCATACTACGAGCCTTCTTCCTCTCTCTCGTTCATCCTAATATGGGGTTTCTTTGATCATCGAGGCATCATCTTGAAAGATGATGGTATAAGTTTCGATGGGAGAGATGTTGTATCGTGTAGGTTAAAACACGATATATCATTTCTTGCTCTTAGCGAAACTCTGCGGATGGTTCAAACCGAGAACGCGAGCATGAGATAATTCGTATCGTTTATCGGAAACCGGAATGGGTGATGGAGGTCTTCATCGGTCTGTAGTGGATGTCAACACCGAGGATGACCTCTCGGCGGATGATGTCCAATCATATTATGTTTAAATGGAAGAGTTACATTCATCATGCGTCGAAAACGGAAGGAATGTCATTTGAGATCCTTCGTCGATTAACTCCACCAACTCGGTAGTTTCTATTGTATTTTATTTTTATCTGTCTATTTTTATTCAAGTTGTTTATGTTTTATCGCTTGTGTAACTTTGTTTTATCGAATCAATGAAATCAAAAATTCATGGAAACTCGTAAAATAAATAAAACATCCGAAAAAAGTTAATAATAAAGTGTTGTTGCGCCCGAAAAAGTCCCCGAGGGGTTTTTATTCGTTTACAACCTTTTAGAACAATGAAGTCGCCACCAATATTTTTTATAAGGAAAATATTGAAGAAAAACCTTTTTGGAAGGCAAATGGTCTTTTGGAAAACCGAAAGATTTGGGTTCGGGGGTCGGTTAGGCATGGGGAAGGTATTAGCGCCCCACACCTCCTTTCTACTGAAAGGGAACCTTTAATTAATCGTGTGGTTCTAAGTGTTGATTTGGAAAATACTTAAATTTGCCTCTTGATTGAAAAGACTTAACGAGAATTTTATTTTTGCGGCGCTTAACGAGAGTTAGCCGCTTTGGTTTTTTTTTTGAAAGGAAAAATGTTTTTGGTTTGTTGTGCTTGACGGAGGGGATCCGCTCCTACGTATCTCCCGGTGCGATGGAGAATTCAAAGCTACGTAGTTCTGGTTTTTTATTTTTATCTTGTTTAGTTGTGAAAACCGAGCTTTCATGATGGTCAATTGAGCGAAGGCTCCAAGTGACCACCATTAGCACTCCATCGTTAATGATCATACGAGCAAAGGCTTCGCAGGACCACTAACAAAGTTTTATTTGGTTTATCGAAAGTTTTGAGAAGAATTAGGCGTTCATGGTGATCAATTGAGCGAAGGCTCCAAGTGATCACCACTAGTTCCTCATTGTTAATAATCATGCAAGCAAAGGCTTCGCAGGACCACTAACAAAGTTTTTGGATTTGTTGAAAGTTTTCAGAAAAATTAGGCATTCATGATGATCAATTGAGCAAAGGCTCCAAGTGATCACCACTAGTTCCTCATTGTTAATGATTATGCAAGCAAAGGCTTCGCAAGACCACTAACAAAGTTTGATTTAATGAGAAATTATTTGAGTTGAAAAAGAATTAAAAAGAAAACGAGAAAAAGGTGAAAATTGCAAAATGGGGGGTGCTATTAGTCGTAGGGGGTTGTGTAACTGAACAGGGGGTGTAAACAGCAAGCCCAATTCGCATGTGGGAGCCCAAAATGCGAAACTGGGCTTAAGTGAGGGAGAGGCGCGCGCATGAACGAAGGGGGGTGTGACTAGTATTCTGAATATTAAACAATGAAAAAATAAAAAGCCCAATATATAAGGAAAACCTAAATAGATCAAAAACCCTAATTTTAAAATCCATTCCCTTCCTTCATACCTGCTGCTGCGGTGCCGCGCAGCTCCTTGAGAGAGAAGTGCGAAATCACGGCGAGATTTCAGGGGAGAGAGAGAGAGAGTTTACTTCGGCGCAAACGTCGCCGGTTTTAGGGGAGGGAGAGAGCGCCGATCTGTTTCTAAGGTGAGAGGGAGAGAACGGCTTCAGCGTTTGGTGATGATGGAGGGGGCGCCGGTGACGGAAGTCCCGTCGGCGAGAGCGTGGTAAGCTTCGCCTCCTCTCTTCTGTTCTTCTTTGTTTCTGTTTTTTTTTAGCTTCTTTCGTTTTTTGTTCACTAATCAACTATATCTGATATATGCTTTTTAGGTTTCTGGGTTCGGCTTTGGTGGTGGTTTGTTTGAAGGAAGCTTCAGTGGTGGTGGAATGGTTTCGAAGGACCTCGCCGGAGCTCTCGCCGGAGAAGATGACCGGAGCTCCGGCGAGCTTAAGGTCAGTTTTCTGTTCTACATGTTTTATTTATTTATGCTTTCACTGGTCTGATTTCTTTTCTACCCATTTATTCCTCCCTTTATTCTGTCTTTGGCCTGATTTTTGTGTTCTCTGTTCTGAGTATATTGATTTTTTCTGAAAACAGAACCTAATTTGAAATGCCTTAGGACCACGTTTTTACTAACTTCTATTGTGACCCTGGACTGATTTTATTTAGAAAAACAAGTTCCAGAAATTTAACATTACTGGTGTTACTCATTGAATCAAATTTGTTTTTTTTTTGTTTTGAGCATTATTTCACGATAAACAGAATATTAAACAGAAAAAACGTGGTCTGAAAACTATTCCTATGATATTTACATTTTTGACGTTCGTTCTCAGTTTCAACAATGAATGAATCCTATTTTAACAAACCATATGGGCACAAAGAAAAGAACTTAAGTTTTGAATACCAACCTACAACTCCAGCCTCTGTTTTAGTCTCCTTGTGTGTCTACTTTGCTCGCCTCGCTTCGCCGTTCTTTAGATCTCAAAAAAGTTTGAAGCAGTGTTTAGTGGATTAGGGTTTCAATGTGAAACTCTAATCCTATTTTTTTTGGTGATTTTCGTGATCTCTTACGCCTTGATTTGTCCCTTTTTTGGTATTGTTATTGAATTTGTTTATTTATAGTATAAAACTAGGTTAAGGCATTAATTGAGTTTTGGTAGGTTTTGGATAATTTTTGAGTCTTGATCCAAGCCCAATAAAGACATTGCAGCGACTTGGAATCTTGCTGGGAACCCTAATTTCTTTGTTTATTGTGTATTTTCGGATCCTGGTCTTTTTGGGCTTTTTTGGATATATTTTTTTGTATTTTTGGACTTTTTGGACTCTTAAGAGCTTTTAAATTGTAAATTAAACTAAATACAATTTTTTTTGACATTTTTGGATTGTATATATGCTTAAATAAATTAAATAAACAAAATAAGATCAATAATGAGAAAGAGAGTCGGGCCAAACACATAGACGAGAACGGGCCCGACCAGACAAATACTCTAAAACGAGACCCAAATAGAAGAAATGAGCTCATTAACTAAAAACACTAAAATTGACTCAGAATTGCATTCTTAAGCCTGAACTGAAAAGACAAGCCAAATTTCTAGAAAAAAAAATGACTTTTGGTAGACCTACTTATGTACGACTAAACCCAAATACGAAGATTAAATTGAAGAACGCACGAAAAGATCGATCATTCGCGTGCCTGCCTAATTTAAACAACGGTATTTCGATTTAGTTGAGCTGGATAACTGAAATTGGCTTAAGTTAAAAGGACGGACAAAATTGGGGTATTACAAGTGCCAACATCAAATACAATACATCAAAAAACAAATAAAAAATAAAAAATCCCTAACGTCGTGGCCCTCGTCCTCGTCCCCGTCGCCTAAGCTCCCCAGCAATGTCATTCGGTGCTGCCATCCCCACCAGCCTATGGAGTGTCCGATACGCCCGACTGCCATGTGTAGCTCAGGGGAGGGTGTCCAGGCCTGAGCTCTTGGTGATGGTGGGGCCGGTAATAGTCTAGGGATAGAAGCCCGGACGTACCACTCTAAGTACCTACGCATAACTGATCCGGCCACGAGCAACCCGAGTAAAGGCGCATGATGTCCTCCACGGATGCCATGAAGTGGGCCAATCCCGAAGACGCGCGATCGAGTATGACTCGGACGGCCACTGAGAGGGTCACGCGGGATGATCTGAGTGTACCCAAACTATCGCAGGCACCTATCAGGCATGTATGGAACTCTGAAGTCAGCCCAGCTGATGAAGCCTCAGTAGAGGAGATGCGCCGAAAAGCGGTCTACCACCTGTCATCCTCGAATGGTCGCCGGCAGACATCCTCGGCCTCGGCTCATCAAGCATCCTCTGTAGTGGTGAGCTTGGTGGTCGACTTCTTCTTCTGTAGCGCCCTGACCGGTGGCTCACGCACGAGGGATATGACCCGCCAACCTCTCCGCCATCCGAGGAAATACCACATAATCCAAGCACGAAATGCAAAAATAAACAACATATTTAATTCACAAATATTTACCAAAAGTCGGTGTGATTTTAAAAAAATGAAGTTAAAATGTGTACACGAAATAGGTGGCATACCCTCCACTGCTTCTTTGCATAGTCCTCAAAGACCACAGTGTTCAATGACTCATACATGGCGGCTAGTGCACTGCACCCCATGCATAGCCTCCAAGAACCTCACGGACTCGGATCATCCAGTAGATCGGTCCACTTAGCCTCGGCCTGTCTCCGGTCTTACGTAGTAGAAGATCTTGTAGGTCGAAGCGGAAGCGAGATAAGCCACCGACAAAGAATCGTGATGTCACCCTCCTCCAAATTACACTCATACACCTGCTCCGACCATTTGAAGTCATATCACGGACTTTACGCGGGTGTTGTTAGCGGCCTCAACCCGTGACACACCCAGATATGTCTCTAAGCCGTGTGTGGCATACTCCGAGCTCACGGTGATGGCGGGAGGTGTGGCATAGTTCCCACGGATGGGAAGGTGCGTGATAAAAGATGTCATCGAGTGATCGTCATTTCACCAAATGGCAAGTGAAATGACGAAGTATCCCGAGTGCCATCTCTCAATAAAAGCCGACAAAGAACTCATGGTCTCTCGTGGCGTGGCGATCGGAGAAGTGGGGCCAACTGGAGTCCACGACCATAGTGGTGCGCCAGAACTAGGTCGGGTAATGAAGATGGAGTCTAGTATGGACTTTGTTGCCATGAGCCCGTACTTTGGCAACACGATACTCTGAAATAAAAATAAATAAATAATGTAAGCAAAAGTGCGGACTATGTGAGTTAAATAAATTATTTAAGCAAAAATGTAAAACTTAAGGGTCGTGAGTATAGAAGCTGCAGGACATGATCCGCCGGATCGGTGAAGAGAGAGGCCTCGGGTGAGTGGTGATCCTCCTCCCGATGCCCCCGATCTGCTGGGTCTGCTCCTCCCGATACTCATACATAGATTGGTCTGAGTAATAAGTATTAGCCTGGGGATGCGCTCCTGCTGATACTCGGGAGGTGGGGGATGGTAATGAAGAGGTTGAGGATCGTATTGAGGATACTGTGGATGATCTGAGGAGTAGGCTGAGAATGATCTTGAGAAACCGAGGCCTCCTCTATGCCAATCCTCCTGTTGAGTCCGCATGAGTAATCCCCAAGATAAAACTGCCCATCATCCGAAATATTAGCCGGGTGATCTTTGCTCGGTGATACTCGGTTGGTCGATGTGTCTGTCTCTTAGCGGAAGCATGCACGGTGATTATGCCTCCTCGTCCACGGTGCTCGGTGCGTGAAGATGACTCTCTCTCTCTCTCGATAGGAGATACCCCGTCTCCTCTCTATGCCTACTCTAGGACAGCTGCAAGCAAAGGAAAAAAAATTATTAAAAAAAAAAAATTAAATTGCTCATCGTATTTACATCAAAATGGTGTATATACGATGCTTACTATTTTGCTCGTGCGTATATAGGGTCTCTTTGGCGATTCTGCGAGTGGATGAATTTTTGGCTAATCGTATATACGCTGAATAAGGGTATATACGGTGAGTAAAACTTGCTCGTCGTATATAGGGTTGTGGTGGGGGTATATGCGATTTGGTGGATTTTGAAATTACGATCATATATACGTCTCTGTGGCGTATATATGAGTGAAGGTGGTCAAACGTAGGGTATGACCAATTATGTGAAGAAATGGTGATTTTGTAAACAGACAGGGGTATTTTGGTCTTTTCATATGGTGGGTGGGGGTTTAAGGGGAGAGGGTGGGGGTCCAAAAAAAAACCCTTACAACAATACAGAATACAAGTAAATGGGCATGAATACTAAGCCCAACTACTAAACAACACTATTACATTTACTAAATACTACATGATTTATCTACAGTCACACCTCTCGGCAACGTCAACCATGAGTTGATATCAACTTTTGTGGAGAGGTAGCATTCTGAGACCAGCTCTTTCCACATGCCATGGGGGGAGATGACTGTGACGTTGGGCGACGTGTCCGCATTGCTCCACTTGCTGCTCACCGACACAACTTTGGACTTCAAGCTCCATTATGACAATAGGCAGGCCATTGCTGGTGGAGTAGAGTATCTGGGCATAGAACAGAACTCTTGCTGGGAGGAGTGTCTTTTTAGCATTTTCAATCGTTATTGTTGATTACATTACATCAATGATCTTCTGAAGTAGTCTTTTTAGCATTTTCAATCGTTATTGTTGATTACATTACATGGCAGCATATTATAGTTTTTCCTGATGATTGTATGCATAATTTGGTGACCCGTGTTACAATGCTTATGTGTCATATATGTAGTCATTCTCATCTAATGGAAAACAATTTTTATCGTGTCTGCCTATTTGTTTACTACTAATTTACTATTACTTCTTGATTTTATGCCTTTGTTTCATGAGTTTATAAACATTATTTCAGACTTTAGCTGTTTTGAACATTTGCAATTCTTTTTCGTGGCATCGTTTTGGCTTGAGTTGTTTGTTTGTTTTAATTGTTCACTTGAACACTGTATATAGATTTTTGCTATCAATTCATCTGTGGACTAAGAACTACTTACTTTTTGATATGGAGAAGACAATTATGGGTTGGAGTAGTAGGTTCAAAATTTTAGATTCTTAAGGAGACCTTGACCTTGATTTTATGCCTTTGTTTCATGAGTCCGGTTTACATCACTAAATGACACATTTAGTGATAGTCACTAAAGGGATACAAATGTAATTTACCAATTAATAAAAAAAGAATAATTTAATATTAGCTTTTATGTGGGTTTCGATTAATTAGACATTAATTTTGGAACGTGTAACCGTCAGAATTAATGGTCTTAAACATAGGAGATAATAGTTTTATTAGTTATTTATATTTAATTAATATTATAAAGAATATTTTCGATAGGCTTAAGTTTTTGGAGTTGTAATGGATATAGATTCCATACCTATAAGTCTTTATATGTGTTGTTATTTCTAACTATGGATTCTCAACTTCATACTTCTATTATCTTCCTTTTAGCATATCTAACTCTCACAATACCATGGAGTTTTTCATTAAGATATCAAGTGTGATGCCTTTGTTTACCTTAGATTTTTGGGACCTCACAAATGGATGTGATCATGTGATCCACTTGTGATTTGACCATTGTAATACACAAGTATGAAACTCGTGTATATAATTGGAACTCCAACAATAAAGAATATGAACAAATGGGTGAGCGAAGGAAATTGAATGAAATATTGTTATTTGGAGTGTTTGAAATAATTTGTATTTATACAAGTGTAAGTGTGATCACAGCCGTTCAAAGTAGTGGTGGATGCATCTTACTTAGTTGGGGGCAATTGCCCTCACTTGAAAAATCATTTAGCTTACAAATATATATAATAAATTTATTTTTCCCCGTAAAAAACTAAGTGTTACCCTCATAAGATAATTTTTTAAATTAAGTAAATATATAAATTCATAATAGATAAATAAAAAAGAGAATAAGTGTATATTGTAACCGTTTACAATATTTTTGTAACAAAATATTACAGACTATTTTTTTGCCTTCACAAGTAAAAATCTCTAGATCCGTCAATGGTTCAAAGTGTTGCTGGAATCCATCCATTCACTTTTTGATTTCCATTCATCATAAAGAACACAATTACAGACATCCGTAAATCAATCTTTGGACACTAATGAGAACACATTGACAAATATATTTTCAAATGACACAATAAATAAATTTACTTAGGTTCTAAATTAACAAAACTCTAAGAAAAAAGTGGGTGTATTTTTTTTTTTATTTTTTTTGGTTTGGACCATGCTAGATATCGACGGAGTGTCCCAACGCTTTCAACAAGAGTAATCTCCGTTCGTACTTAAAATCAAATTTCGTACTAGACAAAACCGAATTTATCCACTATAAAAATTAAACTCGGAAGCACCAAGTCGTGTCTCAAGGTAAATTAAACCAATGGACCACTCGTGTTGGTTTAAAAAAGAGGTGTACTTAATAAAACACATTTAATTTAATTTTCAACTTTTACTAGCGGTATACCTGTGCATACGCACGGGTGCCGTCTTGTTCTTTATATTTTTTTGACTAAGTTGGAAATTAATTAGTCTGAATATATTAAAAACAAATACATATAAAAAACCCAAATATAAAAGTATCGTTTTTCGTAACAACATTTAAGTTCTCCTGTCGAAACTTTTTATATATATATATATATATATATATATATATATATATATATATATATATATATATATATATATATATATATATATATATACAAATGCAATTATCTCGTGTTTTTTTATATATCAGTGTAGTTATCTAGTGTTTTTTTTATATATCAGTGAACTTATCCCATGTTTTTTACATCAGTACAGTTATCTCGTATTTTTTATATATTAGTCCAGTTATCTAGTGATTTTTAGATATCAGTTTCGTTATCCCAAGAAGGTAGCTCAGTTGGCGAGCTAATGGATATCGAAGGAGTAAGAAGGAGGTGCAGGGTTCAAACCCCGGAAACTAACAATTCCCCCACCCCTCTAACAACTACTAACAATTAACATTGACTTATCAAAAAAAAAAGATATCAGTTTCGTTATCTCGTATTTTTTATATATCAGTGATGTTATCCCATATTTTTTTAGATATCAGTGTCGTTATACCCTGTTATTTTATTATATATTAGTACAGTTAACCCGTGTTTTTTTAATATTAGTGTAGTTAATAGTTATCCATGTTTTTTTATATATCAATGCAGTTATTCCATTTTTTTTGAATAATAGTCCGCAGTTTAAATAGTCATTAAATCTTCTTCTTTTTTAGATAGTAGATTTATAGTAATTTTCAAAAATTATAATTATCAATAACAAATAGTTTTAGTACATCAGTAAATTATATTACACGTGTTATTTTGAAATTTTTTCTAGTGATTAAGTTCCTTAGTTTTAGTTGATGATAGTAGATAGTAGATTGTAGAAGATAGATAGTACACTACTTACGATGGTATTCAAAAAATATAATTATCAATGAAGAATATTTATCGTGTGTTTTTCATATATCGATCAGTGACAATTATCTATCATTTTTCAAGTATCAATTTCAAATATTTGTCATGTGTATTTTTAATTTTTTTTGACAAATGTCATGTGTATTTTTAATATTTATTAGTACTTTAATTAGTCATTAAGTGTTCTTGTCTTTTTTCTAAGACGCAAAAAAAGTAATTTGAAATTTTATGCTAGTATTTTTTTATTTATTAGCAATTTATGCTAGTAGTTAAAAGATAGATAATAGATTTATATTAGTGTTAGTGGTTACAATTTTTTTTCTTTTTTCTCTCTCCCTTCCTCTCTCACACGTCTCTTCTTCTAAGTTTTATTTTTTCCGACACCAACTCTCTCTCACTCTCTCCCTTCCTACTTGTGATTTTATAAAAAAAATTATTAATTACTGTTTGTCAGTTACCAAATTACCCTTTAAGTTCATATTTTCTTATTGTTTTTAGTTATCGATTTTTTAGTAAAAGTGGTGGGAAGAAAGAAAGTTGAATATAGTTTAATAGTAGTGGTTGTTTTGATTAAAAGTATAGTTGAATTTTATCAAAAAGAAATAGAAGAAAGAAAAGTAGAGATTTAATAGTTTTTATTTTGATTAAAATGATTATAAATAGTTTTTAAAAAGTAGAAATGTGAAGAGGGAGAGAATATAGAGGAGAGAGATAGGGAGAATATTGAGAAAGAAAAGAGTGAGAGAGGAAAGAGAAAAGTGAGTTTTAAATGAGATTAAAAAAGTTAAGAGATGATAAGAGAAAGTGGGACCCACACAAAATAAAAAGTTAAGTAGAATAACTTGAAATGACATATTTGTCCTCAAAAAGTGAGTTTTCAAAAAGGTATGCCGCTCCGCGAGCAAGGTGCGAAAGAACCAAGTGGTTTGTGGTTTTGGCAGAATTGAATGAATTGTTATTTGGAGTGTTTGAAATAATTTGTATTTATACAAGTGTAAGTGTGATCACAGCCGTTCAAAGTAGTGGTGGATGCATCTTACTTAGTTGGGGGCAATTGCCCCCACTTGAAAAATCATTTAGCTTACAAATATATATAATAAATTTATTTTTCCCCATAAAAAAATAAGTGTTACCCTCATATGAGATAATTTTTTAAATTAAGTAAATATATAAATTCATAATAGATAAATAAAAAAGAGAATAAGTGTATATTGTAACCGTTTACAATATTTTTGTAACAAAATATTACAGACTATTTTTTTGCCTTCACAAGTAAAAATCTCTAGATCCGTCAATGGTTCAAAGTGTTGCTGGAATCCATCCATTCACTTTTTGATTTCCATTCATCATAAAGAACACAATTACAGACATCCGTAAATCAATCTTTGGACACTAATGAGAACACAAAACATTGACAAATATATTTTCAAATGACACAATAAATAAATTTACTTAGGTTCTAAATTAACAAAACTCTAAGAAAAAAGTGGGTGTATTTTTATTTTTATTTTTTTTGGTTTGGACCATGCTAGATATCGACGGAGTGTCCCAACGCTTTCAACAAGAATAATCTCCGTTCGTACTTAAAATCAAATTTCGTACTAGACAACACCAAATTTATCCACTATAAAAATTAAACTCGGAAGCACCAAGTCGTGTCTCAAGGTAGATTAAACCAATGGACCACCCGTGTTGGTTTAAAAAAAGGGTGTACTTAATGAAACACATTTAATTTAATTTTCAACTTATATATGTGTAAGTGGGGAAGTCCAAAAGGGAAAGTCGTTTGAAAAGGGTGGTAAGAATGAGAGATGAGTCCGAAGCTTTTGGCGCCCTTTCTCTCTGCACCGCACACTCAAACAGCGGTAACAATACGAATTTTCAGTTACCATTCTCTTCCCTTCCCTTCCATTGCCGCCTTCTTTCTCTTCCGTGCTGGTCAAAACAAATTCTGCATTTCACGCTCTCTCTCCGTTTCTGTTCTTCCTATACAAAAACCATCTAACCCTACCTACATTGACAAGAAGATTCATCGAAATTAATAACCGCATTCGCTTTAATTCGTTTTTTATTTTCCTAGCGAAACAAAAATGGCGGCACTTTTCTAACAGAGGCTAGCACCGTGAAATTATCCTTCAAAGGTCAGCGTCCGTATTATTTTGGTTTTCAGTCTAATTTTTTAGTGTTTGTGTAAAGATTACTCTGGTTTGTTTGATAATGTGCGCGTTGATAGAATATAATGTAGATGATGAGAAATTGTGAAAATTTGTTAGGTTTCCGTTGTCGCCTTCATTCTTTTACATGAATCTAGCTCTGGTTCGTTAGGGAAGAGATGAATATTTGAATATATAGAGTGGTTCTGAGCATTGATGCCTGTAAAGCCGTAACCTATATGTAATAGAACATTTTTTCGCATTTTGAACCGTGAAGAATATGCTTTGAATCATTGCGGCGTGGTTAGAAAACCGTTTTTTATTTGATTAAATGTGGATAGATATATAATAATATAATAATGTTAGAGTATTAACTGAATTAAATTGGTATGGTAAGGTATGGTACTAGTTGGAATTTGGAAAGCCAATTTCACTTGTTTTTGTTATATACGGCATGGTGCTGGGTTCAAATCTTGGCTACTAATGTAATGCTAATACTAATAACTAACAATTGCCAATAAAAAACAATACACCGTGGTGCAGATTAAGTGTGCCTTAAAGGAAGAAGAAAATGGCGACTCTGGCGGATATTGGTACTTCAGCAGGCATCAATCTATTTTCTGCATTGGTGTTCCTTTTGGCATTTGCAGTGTTGCGACTTCAGCCTTTTAATGATAGGGTCTACTTTCCAAAATGGTATTTGAAGGGGATAAGAAGCAGCCCAACGCATTCCAGATCATTTGTGAAGAAATTTGTTAACCTTGACTTTGGGACCTACATCAGGTTTTTGAATTGGATGCCTGCAGCATTGCATATGCCAGAACCCGAGCTTATTGATCATGCAGGTCTTGACTCAGCCGTCTATGTTCGGATTTACATTCTTGGGTGAGTTGTGCAGTGAGTTTTCATTTAATGGTTTTAATCTGTGGTTTGCGACCACAATTGCAGCCGCAACATAAAGGTTTTTGGGTCCCCACAACAACAATTGTGGCCGCAAATGCAATTTACATTTAAAACTCAGATACAAGGACAGGAGACACAACACAATTTGATATATGTTTTCTTGTCAATATTTGATTTTTTCCTTTTTAATGCTTGATTGTTTCCTTTTACAGCGTCAAGATATTTGTCCCAATTACACTACTTTCTTTTATGGTTTTGGTTCCCATTAATGTGACTGGGAAAACATTGGAAGCGCCAACAGCCAAGGGTTTGACATTTAGCAATATTGACAAGCTTTCAATATCAAACGTTCCATTTGGATCAAAGAGGTGAGATGATCCCTTTTTTACAGAGTTGTTCCAGTAATGTTTCTCACTTATTATCTAGCACACCACAGATATTCTTAAGATTGAAGGAAGTGTTGGTTGTGTTAGGAGCATAAAGGATTGCAAATTTGATCTCTGTCTTTTATGATGTAAACGAAAAAGATTTCCAATATCAATTGAATCAACTTTTAAAATCTGAATTGACCACTTTTTGTTAAAATAGGGTTGCAGATTCTTTGTATCATGAATCTTGATGTGTAATCTGGTTGCTTCATATTTTTTGTTAAAAAATTCAAGCCTTTTTCTTCTAGGTTTTGGGCGCATATTGTTATGTCATATGTCTTCTCAATTTGGACGTGCTATATTCTTTACAAGGAATACAAGATTATAGCATCAATGAGATTGCGATTTTTGGCATCTGAACGTCGTCGCCCAGACCAGTTTACTGTAAGTTGGTCTCATTTTCGTTGAGCTGTACCCTTCTCTGCTTCACTTCCCTTCATAGGGTGAAAACTTATAAAGTAATGTTAAAATAAGAATGCTTTCGAGTTTATTACGTTAAATCGTTTGGAAATGTTGATAAAGTGTGTGCCTATAGTGCAGAACAAAGAAAGACGTTTGAAACTGTAAGCTAGATCAGCTATATTCATCAAGCATCCATACGAAAAAGGAAAATAATAAATATAAGTATATTTAAGAGATGCACATATTCCCATGTGAGTATGTGCATTATATATATGCAGGGTAAAAAGTAGTAGTAAAAATCCTCAAAGCTTACTAAGAATAGTCAGACTAGCAAGCCTGTGAAACTATCCTTTTCAAATGCTTGTCTTCTATGTTGTATATGATTTTTTGGGGCCACTTTCCAAGAGTTTTGAGTTGAGGCTTTCATTTCTCACCTGTATATTTGCATGCTTTCCTTCCAATTATTGTAAGAGCTAAGCAAACGGCCTCAGCCAATTTCCAGCTTCCTTAAGCAAGCTGAAATGTTAAATGTTTTTTTTTGACGGGCTGAAATGCTAAATGTTGTTTCTTAGTAATCACTTCAATTATTTTTGCCCACAGGTCCTGGTGAGGAATGTTCCCTAGATCCAGATGAGTCAGTCGGTGAGCATGTTGAACATTTTTTTGCGTGAACCATCCTGATCACTATC